>JAXQQM020058467.1:0-412634 GCA_034641835.2 Pinus albicaulis
GCCATCTGGAAAAGTTATTTTGAGTGTGTTTTATTGTTTTATATCACCTTCATTCGATATTTTTTAGGACTCCTTGCCTCTAGGGTTCGGTTTAGTCCTTTATAGAACATTGACCCTGGTTGATCCATTGTACTACAACCCTAGATTGATTGACATTTCCTTCTTTTTCTTTGACTTTTGGCTTTCAGTTGGATTAATTTTAGTGTGTTTGATTGGGCTTTTTTTCCCTAGTTGTTTTGATTTTGGAGTGATTTGTGTTCTTGATTAGGAGACTTTCTTTGGTCTCTTTTTTCAGTTTTCCTTTTCAAATTTTTTTTTGGGTCATTAATTCATAAATTCTTGGGATACTTTGCATTCAGGAAGATTTAGTGACAAGTTCATTATTGTAGGTATTGTTTTATTTTGAAACATTCTTACCCTCTCGTAGCTAGAATTCATCGAAATTAAAAAGAAAATTGTATATAGCTGCATTAGGGTGACTAACTAAAAGTCTTTCACACCATCTCAGTTTCACGCCGCTTCCTTCTTGTGTAAACAACAACCACTAAAAATAATAGGATAATAAAATTAACTAGATTTGTCTTTTATTTTTATTGGTAGTACACCAACACTAGCTTAGCTAGGGTCTTGGAGATAAGTGTGTGAGTTAACCACTCCAAGACCACAAAATCAACTTAGCTGCTTGCGATAGGGAGTGAAATCCATTTGCAGTTGTGCAATCTAGGAAGCCCTCCTCACAAAAGGGTTAAGCACAAGGTCACACTTGGTCTATGCGGGGTGACATGACCCATTTCACTTAGTTTAAGGTGGCGCGATATAGTGGAATTAGCATGCATACAAACAATCTTTTATCACTTGGGGACCACTTGGGAGATAAATCTCAAGGGGGTTTCGGTCTTCGATCCTTTTTGGGGTTAAGTTTCGGTCTTCCCCCCAGGTCTTGTTATTGTACGTGGTGACCATAGTGGCCTTTATTTCTAGGGTTCATACACAGGTGCAGGGTCGGGGTTGTATTCTTTGTACCTGGGATAAATATTATTCATACTCTCTCAGTCCTCTCAAGGGGTGTTCCACATTTTTTGAGGGCACTTGTGATGAGGTTGTAGCTAAAAGGGATAGGAAGTAGGTTGCTAGTATAATTATTCCACCACCATGTTATTTGTATTTTATTTGCATGTGCTATCTCCTAGGATGTTCTAGTATGTTTTGTTTGGTCTGAGTCCATAGTTATTTCCCTAGGGTGTTTTCACTAATGTAATTTTGTTTTATTATCACCCTGGCTGAATTTGTTTGTCGATGGTCATGTCGTCTTCAAGGTTTACTTCCTGACCAAAGTGGACTAATTTCTCTTTCACGAAGAGTGCCTGTTGGCACTCGAGAATTAGACCATAACATAGTGTTGGAATTTGTGTCTAGTCACACTGATAATGATCCAAACTCTATTGAGACTTTGGCTGATGACTCTGACACTCCTACCAATCCACCTTTGACTAATCCTTTAGGGCCTACTTTAATACGGCTAAACCCAGAAAGTTATAAACTAACGTACACTTACATGCCTTTGTCCACCCTTCACCCTATGGTGAAGTCTGAGATCTCATTATTGTCTGCCTCAACAGTTTCAGCTGCCATGTCAACGTTACCACCTCCTAGGGTGGCTATTCATACTCCTCTGTCCACGCCTTTCGCTTCTTCTTGGGGAATTCCACCATTCTCTTCTATGGCTCCCAGTAGTTTCCCGAATGTTTCTGTGCCCACACCGTCCTCAATGTCGACTATGGTACCCCCACCTAGCCAGGTAGTAGGTCCAGGAATTTATTCACCGACCTTTGCCCAACCAACCATTCTTGTTCCTCGGTTAGGCATGGTTACTTCTGGGAATATGTGGGGTGTTAAGCCTCTGTTTTGCCTTTCTTTATATCACCTTTTTCTCGAAATCCCTCGTGATTTTGTTTAGCTTGAATAGTTATTGTCGTAGTTTTGTGCATTCTCAGAGATAATAAGTAATTAATTTCTATTCCCTTGTTTTAACGAGATTTAAACATTAAAATCATCGTTAATAATATTTTGTGTGTTTGCAGGTTTATAGAGTCGAGTATATGCCTATTATAATATAGGCCAAGTTCATGAACCACGCATTATGTACCACGCATTCTTTGTTGTTATCACTCATAATTTTGTGAGTCATTACTTGACATGGTCATACAGTTCACTCCTCAAAAGGGTAAGGTCTCCTTTAACCTTTTTCAATTTGGCATAAGAAATTTCATTTTTTCATATTTAACTTATCCTAAGTTTCAAGACCACCCTCATTTCATCTCAAAACCACCTCCATATAGGTCACATCATGTCCCATCAGTCATCATTTGCTGACATATTCCATTTCCAAAACTTACAACTTTGAAAAGGTCATTTTAGCCAAGAATTCCTACTTTCGTAGTGAATTCAGTGTAAAATAAGCAGAAAACACTATGAAACTGGTTAATAATTTCGTAGCAAATATGAAGCATTTCTCTGTTTTCTGACTTTGAGCAATCAACTTCAAGGGCGGTTTCTGGGCAAACAAATAAGTATTTTAAGAAACTGAGAGGTTATTTTCAAGAACATATCAAATAACAATAACCTCTTTCACTTTTCTCAAAGGTGCTACAAATTGGGAGATACAAGGATGTCTTTCAGCCCTATTTTCAGAATGCAGAATTTTCCTGTTTTATACATGTTTTTAGAATGCAGATTCTGGACAGCTGGAGATGTGTTTCAAAAAACCAAGAGAGGTTTTTCTTCAAGACATACTGACCTACAAAAACCTCCTTCAGTTTAGCAATATCTATCAATAATAGGGAGATAAGAGCTAATCTTTGAACCCTATGTTTTTAGAAAAAACAGAGTCATTTTAGTGATGAATAAACTTGCTAAAGGTGAAAATGATGTTTTTTGAAGAGGGTAAGAGGCAAGTTTGCATGAATCATATTTCATTATATCACTTTTCAGACCTACAGATGAAATTTGGAAAAGAAGGAAGATTTTGGAATTTTCTTCATTATCAGGTAGTTTCGTAACGTGCTCCAGGCTTGAAGGCCAAAAAACGCTACGAAAATTCCTGCAGGTGCTTTTTTGCTCTAAAATCCAGTTTTTACATGATTTATGGGGGGAGATTGATGGTTGCAAGGTGCCATGACATAATGAAGGTGTTAGAATAGCAAAGAAGTCAAAAAGATTGATGGAAAAGTCTTTTTCCCACACTACTAAAACACGCTACGAAAATTTTTGTACATCACTGTTTTAGTAGTCAACTTAAAGTTTGGTTTCATACCAAATGAAAAAGTATTTTGGAAATATGAAAGAGGTTTTTCTTCAGAACATGTCCATCTACACAAACCTCTCTCAGTTTCTGCAAAGCCATCAGGGTTTGGAAATTATACACTCATCGTTGAAGCCTATTTTTCAAAATTTTCACTAACCAAATTTGAGAAAAAATTGTAAAAATTCGACTTGGAGGAGGTCCAGCGCAGTATCCACATGGCATAATGACACATCAACACTCTAGTACACTCAGAAAATTAGTTGGTTGCAGTTGATAAGGGTTATTAAATTGATTTGTTGAACTATTAATGAAAGAAAGAGTCCTTTTGTATTCAAACTATACAGCAAAAATATCATCTCAGAGTATCAAAGTGGAATCATGTTTGAAATAGGTCTGGGAATTTAGAATTCAGAGAATGGAGTGGCTGGTGGGTTTTGCAGTCTCACTCATAGAAGTTTACAGGATTGAAAGGGTTATCTGTTTCTGTTAGGAGAACCTATTGTTATACTAGTTCTAACTAATAATAGAATAGCTATAGTTCATCCTTCACTTGAATTAATTTGGTGGTTTCATGAATCTTTTGTCCATGTATCTTATTACTTTCAGTAATATGTTAATGTTTGATTACTTTCAATTGCTTACTTTGCATGCTCTGAATTCCTTTCAAGCACTAAACTATTGGATATCTTTCTCAATGTCCTGCTTTCAGTATCTTAATGTTCATTACTCATAATTCATGTCTCTCATGCTCTAACTTCCTTTGGAAATTTATATATTGATTAAACCCTGTATGTGTGTATTATAATTTCATTTAAGTATCTACATGCCTCAACTTCCCTGGAAACCTTTATATTGAAATCTATGTCACTTGACTGTGCTTGCATTCAATAGTGGCAGCCCTTCATCTTTTCCTTTCTCAAATATATAAATAAAAAAAATTCTTAAATTAAAAACATCTCATCATTAACCATCATCATAATATACTTCTTTTAAGGGAGCCCTCAGAGCGGAAGGGGCTGCAAGATTTGATCGGAATGCGGTTTGGAAAGCAGTTCTCAAGTTGACCAGGCTGAGCAGCCAGGGACTCAGTTGGTGATAACACTTGCCAAAGTGACCATGTAACAATTTTGAATGATAGAGAATGTGAATGATAAGAATGTAGTCAAGTATAAGAAATATTCATTGTGATCAATCTCAAACTATTTTCTTCCATTGTTCTTATTGTCACACCTATTAGCTTTTCCATCTTAAGCATATAGAAAAGGGTAGTTGAAATCATAGACCATTAAACTCTTCAAATCAAAGATGCTATAAATAAACCTATACACCATGTCTCTTATATAATACCTAATAGTAGCTTTATCAGGAAATCACTTCAGTGTGACTTTTGAATTGTTCAGCTCTAATATTTCGTAGTAGTTTTTTTCTATTACTGATTTGGATATGAAAAGTAGTTAACAATGTTGAATGATGGAAAATGGGAATAATAATAAGAAAGAAACCAACTACAAATAGTTTACAGTTTAGGAAACCAAAGAATTTCAAGTAGAAGTAGACATTTTATTAGGATGAAAATTCAAATCTATATTTATGGTTGAATGCATAATGGGGAACAGTGCATGATCAATAATTTTATGCTTACATTAAATCAATACACGTGTGTCAATTGCACTTTGAAATCAATGTACATAATATATCTAGTTGCATCAAATCAGAAATCAACATCTACACTGAAATCAATGCATCTAGTGAAAATAATAAAATATGATTAGAAATCAACATCTATACTGAAATCAATGCATCTAGTGCAAGCAACCAACCATGATTAGAAATCAATATCTACATTGAAACCAACGCATCCAATGAAAGCAATCAAATAGGAGGCAGCCCCAAAGTGACATCCATCAGTTTCATCCAAATTGTGAGAAGGAAAAAGAATGCCTTTTCCTTCTAGGGAAAAAGTAGCTGGAAAAATGTTTAAAGTACCTCCTTGAAAAGGATTGACACTATGATATGGCATGCCAAAACCATTGTTATTAGAATAAATATTATAAGGAGAAAAATATACATTCCTAGTTGAAGGATTCCATGATATCTATGCATAATCACCAGAATGGACAAATAATCTTGGTGGTTATTTCTTATTAAAAAGTGTAAAGATCTTTTGTAGGTCCCATCTCAGATCCAGGAGGCCATCCTGCCACCCTTACATCTACAGTCTTGTATTACAACCTGTAATCATTCATATGTGTAGTAGCTTGGGCAGCACAATTGATATTATAAAATTTTACAAAACCGTAACCTTTTCTTGAACTTCTTACATCATCCCTGATGACTTTGGCTTCAAATATTTTACCAAAAGGATTGAATAGATTAATAAATTGTTCCTATTCCATGATATGAGGTAGATATCCCACATATAAATTTGAGTGTTCAATTTCTTTACTATGATTATGTTCAAAATTAGGTCCTAAACCCAAATGGAAAAATGAAGGACTTTCAAAACTAGATTCCAAACCCATGTGGGAAAATTTTGGCTTGTATCCATAAAAATGAGAACCTTGTACAAAAGAGGTCCCAAATTCATGACCCTTGCTTATGTATGGTCCTATTCCAATGCTTCCATTGTGCATGTTCCAAACCTCCAGCTAACCATGACATATAATTGTCTCTAAATTCCAGTGGTTGAGAGGCCAGAATTGGAACCTCAGAGCCTCTATTTCCTGTCGATGACCCCATTATCTCAGGTCTTATTTGAGAATTTCCATTTTTCTGGTTGATTTCAAATTCCTCTCCATCCCAAAATGGGGCCAATCCATCAAGAAATACAAACTTAACCTATGCCATTTGCTTCTCATCAGGATGAATGGAAGGCTCAACAATTACAACCCCTTTTTTGTATTAATTATTTGAAAGGATTTTGGTTTTGGTTTCATTATAATATTATGGTCACCAAAAAAAAATTTATTTGACTTAGAAATCTGTGGGCTCTTGGGCTTTGGCAGAGATTGTGAAGAACCCTGCAAATCCATTGATTTTTTCCCATCTTGTAGGTTATCTAACTTCTTGTCCATGATTCCCTCACTTCCAATCTTGTCATTTGGCATGGAGGAGTCTAATAATTTTGATTCCCATATCATGGTATCCCCTCCAGTTCCAACACTTTCAGCATCAACAACCTCGTTTTTAGCTTCTTCATCTTCGAGATTATAATCATCTACTGCTTCACCTTCTTCACCATATTGATTGATGCCATTTTCATATTCATCATTATCTATTAAATATTATTTTTCATTATCATCATTCTGATCAAAATATTCTTGTTTCTCAATATAGTCCTCATCCACATCATCTTCATCTAGATCATCATATTGATCTACATAACCTTCATCGACATCATTTTCATCTGGATCATCATATTGATCTACATAATCCTCATCCACATCATCTTCATTTGGATCATCATCTTGATCTATATCATCGTCATCCACGTGAAGATCAACTTCCTCCATATCATGTTATGCATCATTTTATTGACTAGAACATTCTTTAATGTTAGTCTCCTTCATGTCAATGTATTCTCCCTTTAGACATGTTGTAATTTCTGCATGTGATTTTTTTAATTCCTAAAAAAATTCTTGAATTTCTCTTAACTTCTCAATGAATTAAGGGCGAAAACTTAACAACATATTATGCTGCGGATAACGTTCAAAGACTTGCATGGCTCTGATACCAATGAAGCAAAAAAACTGTAGCTTGTTGACTTTAAATGTAAAATACACAGAGGTATATATATATATATATATATATATATATATATATATATATATATATATATATATATATATATATATATATATATATATATATAAGGATGTTGAATGTTACAATGAGGCCCCGCTTATATACCTAGGTAGGCATCCTTTCATAATGGGACATATCTTTTAGACATGAATTTTCAGTTAACTAATGACTATTTAAAATAATAATCATTTGATTATTTATTATTTATATTTATTTATATTCATTTTTCTTATATAATTTATATTCGTAACATTTAGAGTTCTCTACTTTCTTTTGATCCTCATTAGTTAATTGATTTACTTCTTCTTGTTCTTCAATATCAATGAATAATTTACATATGTTTACACGGGCTTGAATTTTTATTTCCAAATCAATAGCATTATGTACTTACAAAAATTATCTTGAACAAATACTTCAATAATAATTTCATGAATAGAAAAATTTTGATTTTTTATAAGAGCATTGCTTCTTATGATAAACAATGTCCATAGTATTTTATATATGGGCCTTCTTCTATTTTTTTTTTAAATATATTATGTCATTCGATATATATATTTATTTTCTAATTATTTTTTGTAAATGTTCCACATCAAATGAATCCTTTTTATCTTTAGTAGATTTAATAGTGAAACATTTTATTCCTTATATCGAGGATTTACTAGCAACCAAGAACCATGAATGCCGAGAGAGAGGAAGAGAGAAAAAACATAGATTTGTCATGAAACTTAACATTGAATAACACTTGAAAAGAAAAAGAAAAAAACAAACAACACAAATATTTATAAATTTGAGAAGAAGACCCATTACAATTGCATTGTACTAGAGGGCCAATTTGTCCTTTTGCAAATTGAGGCTCATTATATATAGTATTCTTGGTGCCTTATTGAGTTACATCATTCAATACCATGGGTGAATACCACTTTCCATTCAAATAATTTTGAGTTTAAAAAAAATGTGAAATGGACATTAAAAATGAAAATATGTGCTAAATTAGCGCATCCATGAAGAGAAAAACTCTACCACACAAGTTTTGATATACAAATAAAGGGATGTTAATGTCACACCTTGACAAAATCATGCCTAAGGAAAAATGAAGATGGCACTGATAGTCAATAATGCATTAATGATGACAACGAAAGACCTGCCCCTATGTGGTAAGGTCAGTAAAAAGGCACCTATGATCCATGAAGATGGTGCACATCAAATCTTCGAGTAAAAAACTTATTAATTTGACCCATAACAACTAAAAAGGGTATTAATTAAATACAAAACACATCTTATGGATATCTTAATAAAAAAAAATTCTAAGGATGATGGGTGTGTTTTATATTCTTTCCATAACTAGTCACATGCGCGGGGGGCGGGGAGGGGGGGGGGGTTCAAAGGGGGGTGACAGTCCTCGCTTTTCGTTGTGCAGGGCAAAATAGGGGGGTCATAGGGGGGGTGTATGCCGCCCTATTGGGGGGTTTTCAGGGAGTCAGTAGCCCCCCTGCACGAGGTCTGGGGCAGTGCCCTGATTTTTTTTTTTTTGGAGCCTATAATAAGTGGGCAGACCTACCTATGGTTTTGTGCATGAGTTTTGCACATGGTTTTGGGCATGATGGTTTTCTGCCCATAGTATTTTGTAGATACAGTTATGTTCTAATCCAGGGTTAATAGATTGGGGTTTATGAATGCTTCAACAAGTATATATATGTATTGTAACATTGAAAGGAATATAATGAAATATCAATATGGTAGTCCCAGTTTTGGGATCCAAGGGAAAATCTCTATGTATATTTGTTTTATGTTTTATATTATCATCGTTGTCTATTATCTATTTTAGGAGTTAGTGTGCAGGTAATTTATGTACAACGTTAAAACCTATAAAGGATAGAGTAAGATCAATGACCATAAGGTTAAAATACTCATTTCATAGTGTTTCTAGGCTATAATTTAGAGGTGATTAGGCAAAAGAGGGGTCATTTCACATTTTCACTTGAAGAAAATAGTTAAGTGAAGAAAAACCCCACTCCACCCTAGAAATTTGGATCAATATCTTGGTGCATATAAGGCTTAGATATACATTTAGTTTCCACTAGGTACTTCCCTCGTCCCTCTTCTTCCTTTTGATTGTTTTTTTTTTGTTTTTTTGAGATTTCATCCTATTATGGACCCTTTTCAATCATGAGGGTATTTTTTCTTCCTATCAAGTCTAGGGAGTGACTTAAAAGAGACACATCACCCTATATGGTTATTCTATGGAGTTACAACCATTTTATGGGAGCCTCAGAGGGAGAAATGGGGTGTGCAATTCTAATATCTAGGGTTAGTTCCATAATTTAGAGGCGATTAGGAAAAAAGGGGGCCATTTTCACATTCACTTGGATAAACTAGTTAAGTGAAGAAAAACCACACTCCACACTAGAAATTTGAATCTGTATGTTGGTGTATACAAGGCTTCAATCTAAATTTTTCTACCATTAGTTACTTCCCTATTCCCTCTCATTCATTTTGATTTCTTATTTATTGGTTTTTCTTGATATTGTATCATATTTAGGACCCTTTTCAATCATTAGGGCATCATTACTCCCAAGGAAGGCCAAGGAAGTGACTTTGAAGAGACACATCACCATATATGCTTCCTCTATGCACTGAATACCACTTTGTGGGAGACTAACAAGGAGTAATGGGTTATGTGATTCTCAGATCTACTACTAGTCTCAAGCTACTTACAAATGGTTGTTTTATAAGGTCAAAATACTAATCGTTGTGCACTTTCTTAGGATAGATATTTCACCCAAAATAATTGAAGAGAGAGAGAGAGAGAGAGAGAGAGAGAGAGAGAGAGAGAGAGAGAGAGCGTGAGAGAGAGTGAGCATGAGAGAGAGAGAGCATGAGAGAGAGAGAGAGAGAGAGAGCGAGAGCATGAGAGAGAGCGAGACGCAGAGAGAGAGAGATAGAGAGAGAGAGAGAGAGAGAGAGAGAGAGAGAGAGAGAGAGAGAGAGAGAGAGAGCATGAAGAATATGGCATAAGGGATATTGAGCATCCTCCCTATAGTGAGGTGAT
Source organism: Pinus albicaulis (assembly GCA_034641835.2). Lineage (NCBI taxonomy): Eukaryota > Viridiplantae > Streptophyta > Pinopsida > Pinales > Pinaceae > Pinus > Pinus albicaulis. Next base: position 10,158 of record JAXQQM020058467.1, read on the forward strand.
ACGGGATTGCGATATATTGAATTTTCAAAACATAAAACATGAAGGAAAGTGTTTCTATTTCAAAAACTACGGAAATGTGAGATTCGACAAACCAACACATCATGGTGGAAAACCAAATTTTACCCTATAGGTTAAAGACATATATTTGTAAGGGGGCCCAATGTTAGTGGAAGGAGGTAGAATCACAAGAAAGCACAATGTTGTTGAGTATGTGGCCCAATAGTATAGACGATGAAATAAAAATAAGTGGAAATTTTCAATAAAAGAAGTAGTTGATATAATCCTTTGTACCATTATTTTCACGGTAATCTAGATAGCAAGATCACCCGGGGCCACACTTGGACTCTAGGGCACATAAGGATATATTGTTGAGAAATCTAGGGAAATGAGATGAGATGATTTCTCTTGCTTGATAACTCTTTGTGATATATTTTATTTTTACTTCGTTTTCTTCTTCTTTTAATTGTTTATTATTATGTGTTATCGTCATCAAAGGAACAAACAAAAACATAAATAAAAATGAGACAAAAGACAAAATATATAAGCAATCGGCCAGGCCAAAACCTCTCCAATAGTAAGAGGAAAACCCACAAAATTATTCTTCTTATAAAATATTTACTTGATGAATTCCAAGACCTAGACCCTTCACAAAGACTCATCAGACCAAGTCAACCTTGCTTCATTTTCCAAGTCTATTAAGTTGCTTCTTGCTTCTCTTAAATTTTCATTCCCGATCACTTGACTACAACTTCATCCCACCTTCTACTTGATTTCGACTGCCTACAACTTTTGTGATTTTTATCCCTTCTTTTTTAGAAACCCTAGCTATACATATGAGGTGATCAAGGAAAATTGCACATCTCTTTCTCCTTTGCTTTTACTTCATCCCTTATCCTTGTGATCTTAGTCAACAAAGTGATTCATCTTGGACTATATCTCGACTCCTTTCGAGGAAGTAATATTGTATAGAAATCCTAGTAGGGCACACGTGTGATATGAGGAACCCAAAAAAAATCTAGAAAAAACTTTGATCTTATCTTTCTCTTACTCGCTTCTCAAGAGGATTCCTTTTATTTTGTTCCTTCACACTTCTTTTCTTGGTGATAATGCTTCCTTCTTCATCCTTGAATGAGGAGTTGAATCCTCTTGTATATATAGGCTTCCTTCTTGTAGGCCGAATTGACATAGCACCTATCTTGGGCTTATGTCCTTTAGATAGACCGATTTGCTTATTTTAAGGTTCGACTTGTTGTATCACTTGATACGAGGTCTTGGAGGGTATTTTGACTCTACCATTAACTCAAATAATTTACGTTTACAATATGTAACATGCCTAAATGGGCCATTCATACATGAAAATGACTCAATGATATTATGATAAACCTAGAAGCACTCGTGGGTGCTTTACCTATAAATAAATTCTCTTGAGCATGAAACCCATGCTTCAAGACATAATAAATTTATTTTTCTCTTTTTCATTAAATACATAAAATCATGATTACATTTTCATTATGAAGACCGAACCTAGTTACATATTTTAACACTCCCCTCTTAACTAGTAAAAGTATTCATGATTCATACAAAGGTACTTCGACATGCTCAATATGAATAATTATCATAAGAAGAGTCAAGCTGGTAACCCATATGTTTAGCATAATATCATCCAACAACATTTGTTATCACTAGAAAATCGTATAAGAAAAATACATTAGGAAATGTAAAGAAGAAGGATTTACAAGGAAGAAAAGACATTACAAAATCTGAATTTTAGCTTTTCCTAGGTGAAATGGAAAATTTATCAAATGGTGCTTTGAAATCATTGACCCTAAGTGATCCGCACGACATTTTCTTCGATAGTAGTGAACATATTCACGGTGTCCTATAGATAGTCATGCGATCCTAGGTATGGCGAGAAGGTCACCATCGAAGACCACTTGGAAAAATTGAGGAAAAATGTCTCCACTCAAGGTAGTGAAGTACAACCACCTTGAAGCCACCTTGTGAGGCCTCAGTGTAGCACACAATGCAATCAACTTACCACTCTTGTGTCAACATCCAAATTGTACCAAGGGAGGGAGGTGTTGTGGTTTCTATGTTTTTTCTAGATTGGCAAGACCAAAGACAAGACAACATCAAACCACTTTGGGATCCTAGGATCTAGCCCTCTTGAATCCAGAGAGGGATCTCTTTATAAATGTAAATAATGATATATCTTTAAGGTTAGATTATGGTATTAGGCTAGGTATGAAGCACATGGTTTTTGATTTGTTTGTTTGGTTGGAGATCATTAGCGAGAAGGTTATGGAAGTAAAAAAGGAACAAAGTAGTAGGATGTTTTAGCATGGGAAGATAGGTCAAAGAAGTTCCAATCCATTACGCTATGGAGTCATAAAATGGTTTACTTGCATATCAACTATCCAAGGGATTCCATAGGGCAAGTCATCTATACCAAAGGATCTTTTTAGATAGATGGTGAGATGAACATTAAGAATGGGTGAAAGAAAGAAACCAAAGTGTAGCCTAAGATCAAGTAATGAATTTTAACCTATCCACCTTTTGACATACTCCAAAGGAAACTCTCGGTAAAGACACAAAGGGTAGCTTAAGATCGGGTAAAGGCTTTTAACTTGCTTTGCTTTCGGCATAATCTCAAGGGAAACAATCCGGCGAGTCCTCATAAATACCTTGAGAGAAAGTAGAAAACATTTTAATATTAAACACAAAGTAAGGCCTAAGATCAGAGAAACACTTTTAACCTTCACTACGTTTGACACCAACTCAAAGAGATCTTGAAAGGCTAGCGTTGGAAAAGGAACCTAGTGAGATAGGGCTAACTTTAATCTCCCGGTTCCCAATTCTTCCGGCTAAAACCAAACAAGAACATCTAAGAGACAAACTCTAAACTCATACATCGGTAAGCATGGAAAAACCGACTTCTATAGTGGTTAAATTATGTTGAATTTGTTCTTAGATACACAATAAGAGGAAAAGATAAAGATAAAGATTTGACGGTGAGATTTGGGGTACTTTGCTTGATATATCCTAATCTATGCTTGATGTTATCGGATAATAATGGACGGTATGATAAAACATGAGAACAATTATAGTAAGGAAACATCACCGATAATATAGGCGGGATCATGTGAATCTTTGCTTGTTTAATTGATGTGAAAAACCGGTCACATACTTTGAGTCCAATGGCTCTTTACAATCCAACTTCTCTTCCCGGCCTACTATATTACAAACTACTTAGTTACTTCCCTCGATACTTGAGTTCTAACTTGATCGATAAAATCCCAACCTGTAAACAAATCTTGATGAATACTTATAGGTGAATGAGGAGGTGGAGTAGTAGATATGAACTTAAATGATTCATTAAGACGAGAGGGGAGGAAGTATTCGAATGCCCACTCTACTTAATGGCTCTGCATTAACATGTTGTTACCCTTTAGGCTGGTTTAGAAGTCTTTGTCGGGTTGACCATATCTTCGGGTATGTCTCTTGCGGTACTCTCATTATAGGTACTATGTTTTGCCTTGAGATAAGTAAGGGGAAGATTTTGTCTTTCACTTCTTCCATACCTCATAACCAATGCCTTGTGAGTTTTAGGAGCTTTCTTTAGAATAATAACTATAATAGGCTCAATGTGGAATAGAGAAAGGTAGGCAGGAATTAGTCCTTCTTAGGAAAAGAATATTTTGCTGACATTAAAACATTGATACTTGAAAGCTTGTTTGTGTGCTTTAGGCTTCATTAAGCCTTTTTGATCATTTTTATGGTCTTCATCTGTGTCCCTATTCTTTCTAAACCTTGGATATAAGCATTAAGTCTTCTGCATTAGGCATTAATTCGTTTAATCTCTCAATACACTTTAAGCTTTCTTTTGACCCGTTTTGTGAATGTACGGAGTTTTAGGAGTGATGGAGGGTTTGAATTAGGGTTAATAAAGCTGATCTTCGATAAAACATGTTTAAACCCTCTTTGGTGTCTTCCTGCGATCCTTTTGGCTGCGGAGCTGACATTCTGCACTACGTATCACCACGACCATGGTGACGGGGAATGAAAACGAATTCATGACACTTTAAACCTTGCAAAAAACACGAAAACACGTTATGAAAACTAGGGGGGAGTGCGGGAGGGTTTCTTTATAGGGTTGTGGAGAATGAAAGGAGTATTGAGGGAAAATGGTGGACATAGCGGATAGAGAGAAATTTGAAAAACTATGGCAAAAGGTGGCTTCGGGGGTTGATGGGAGCTTGGGGCGTCATGGGTTTTGGACGAGTCGGATTAGATTAAATGACGAGTGATCTATAGTGGAGATTCATCGACGAAGTCATTTGGACGAATGGAGGAAGGGTGGGCGAGGTTATATAAGGGCCATCGGATCGGAAAAAATCGATGGCGATGATCGCTTGATGGAGTCATTGGGAGGTTAGATGGATGGTGGGGGGGGAAATTGAAAAAAAGATATAATGCGGGCCGTTAAATCGGAACCATCGTGGCTAGGATTAACGGTAGAAATGATGTTGTGGAGGTGGTAAAGCGAGAAAATAGGAATGGTTTTTCACGCGAGCCTACGGGGTGGTACATGGTTTTCCAAAAAAACGTGATTCCATAGAATGGACGTGCGTGTCCTTTAAAAGCTTATATCACGTGATTTATAAACATTAACTTAGGGTGAAAAATCACGCGATACGCGTGGACTAGCCATCGGATCCGGGATGTCATATCGGACGAGTTATGAGGCACGATGGAGGAAGAGCTGCATGGGGTAGAAAGGTTGATGGGGTCAAAAACGGTTTAAACGTGAGCCGTTGGATCTATAGAATGGATGGGTGAGATCTAAAGATGAGGTGGAAGGTTTGAGAAAAAGGGAAAAGAGGAATTTGGGAATGAATGGGTGCTCGATGTTGTGATTTTCATTGATCTTGTGCGGATCAACGGTCTGTACATTTAACCCAAAGTTTGTCGGGGAGGTGGAAAAGCGAAAGGGAAAAGGAATTTTTGATTGGGGTTCTCGTTTTGTTTAGCGCGATATCAAAGCTTTAGGTTGCATGGAGGAGGGGGTTAAAAGGGGATAAGTCATCGGGGCTTAATACTTTTAACGAAGCGGAAAATACATTTTTTATACTTTTTGAAAGGATTTTGGGGTTTTAAAAATTGGAGGTTTGCTTCTAAGCGCGGGTTGTAGGGCTATAGTTATATGAGGAAAGGTGATGGATATAATCCCTCGGGGGCTTAAGTCTATTATAGTGCAAATAGGCTGATTTTTAGGCCAAAATAGGGATTTTTAAGGCCAAATGAGGGGATTAGGTAAATGAAAAAGAATATTTTAAAACCAAATAAAGGGTAATATGAAGTTTAAAAAATTGTTTTAGGATGAGATGAAGTGAGCGAAGGGGTTTTGGAGGAATTTTGTGAAGGGAAAAAGGGTGACAAATGGGGATTTTGTGGAAATGAAAATAGAGCAAATGTAGGCATTTTGAAATTAGTCTCTTTCACAAAACATCGGGGGGCTTTTCCAATGGAAACAACGGTGAAGATTTCTTCAAAGGACGAGAAGACACATGAAGGCTTAAAGAATGATAGATTTTCAAGGGAAATGTTTCTCTTGAAGACTTAGAAACTATGTTAGCCACTTGTTTGCTATGCCAAAATTTTATAGGTGGCTAACGGGAGGAAATTTGAAATTTTCCTATAAAAGACCACCATGCGAAGAATGTAGAATACATTGTTATGTTGGCCAAATTGCTCGAGAGCAAACCACCATTATGTTGTCTAAGCGGCAAGGAGTGGAAGGATTTAGTTGTTGGCCATCCAACACCTTGTTGGGTGTGGAGCACGATTATGTTCTTTATTTAGATGTATCCTTTGCGTTGGACCCCTATTTTTAACGGGGTGGAAACACCACCCGTCATTTAATGTTACCGGGGGTCCAAGGGGGTGGCCCCCCGCCACCATCAGCCGGGGGTTTCGTGGGCAACGCCCCCAAGCTAAAAACAAATGTAAAATTTTCTTCTAAAATATTGTAATTTCGTAGTCAATATGGGCCTTTCATTAGGCGGATGATCTAACGGTAGAAGTTATGTTTAATTTATGGTTTTCCACTAGAAGGCAACCCCTCGTTTTGTATGAGGGTATTGTATTGCGGTTGTGTATGGTATGTTTATTATGAGTGAGAAACGAAAGAGGGGACTATGAGAGAGATTAGAGGATATTACAACGGATGTTGTAGGTTGTGTCTCTTCATCTTGTTGGATAATATCGGAAAGAATTTGTTTTACATTTGGGGTGGATGTAGCCCAAATTGGGTGAACCACATATATCTATGTGTCTATCTTGTTTTATATGTTTTTTGTGTTTGTGTTTCCTCATATTTTATGTGTTCCATTGCTCTATAATATATAATTTTCTAACTCACCTCAATCCAAGAGAAGAAGGTCACCAAGTGTACATTATTCTACCATCCATGTTTAGGAGAGAGAGAGGCTTGTAAGAAGCTTAAAGGAAGAGCCCTCCTTGCCTTGAATATTAGAGCTCCATAGCTCTAATGATTCATTGCAAGTGTTTTAGCATCCTATTCTCTTATACCATCAACAACTAATAAAGGGGAAGAGTTCTCCATTTGGATTATTAGTGTGTTTGAATCGATTGAGGTTGTTAGTGTAATTGTATATTTTGTTTATTGTTTCTCCTCTATTGTATCATGCTATGTTCTTTACTTAGTTTACTACATGTTATGTTGTTCCACTAACAATCTAAAAAACCAATTGACTTTGTTACTTCCTTGTAGAAAAACACCCTCCCCTACCAAGCATAGTGCATTTTGTACGCCCATGCGTCAAATGCACCTACATTAGGAATGGCCACTCCACTTCTTTCTTATTTTTAAGCAAGTGGTTGTTATTTACCAAGTCCTCTCTCACGCCGGGGTAACGCAAGGCTATTCCTTCTTCCCCTTAGCATTTCTCATTCACCCTAAGTGAGAGATTCAACTCGGAAGGGAGGTGAAATTTTCGGGCATTGCAAGTATGCGCGTGTTTACGACGGATAGATGCGTAAATCACACACCTATGTGAAAATAAGCCAACGAAAGACAATGAGCATTTTTTCTTCTTTTCTTATTTTTAGTAGTTGTAAAGTGATTGGCAACCCATAATAAATTTACCCCATCCTTGTGCTGCGGTGTTTCTTGACTCGTTAGGACACTTTTTCTTTGAACTTTAGATTAGCGATTATATTGTTTTAATTTTAGTTTATTATCATCACGAATCACACATAGTTTAAGTAGGGATGAGTAAGTGGATTTTAATCCACAAATGCTATACGAGAAAACTAGTTGCGATAATAGACACCAAAACATAAGTTAATTAGCGGAAAGTAAGTGGCCCATACATCCTCACATCGTTAGCTTCTTCTTTTTTTCAAATTTTTTGCATTAGTTTAGTTCAAATTCTTGCATTGGGATTTGGGACAAGGACCAAAGTATTGAAAATAAGACAAGTAATCTACGCCACCCTTGCACCTCTCGGTGAGCCACAGGTACACATATGAAATATTTCATAAGATGATTTTCCATCTCCCCATAGAGAAAAAATTAGTCTAACTAGGAAAAAGTGTAAGCTGACCCATTATTGACACGATGTTTATTTTCTAAACGGAAAAATCACACATAGTGTAATTAGAAGAAAGTGTAAAGTATCTTGCGTATCCATATCTTATAGCATTGTGATTGTACACTTGAAAAAACACACGAAGCACCGGTAAGCACCGGACCAAAGGCACCAGGTGTGTTGGGACCTTTTCCTCTTCTTACGTTTGGTTCATGTTACCTTAAGAAAATTAAGACTCTCTAAAACTAACCACTAATTGAACTCACTAGATTCTCTACACGGGGGCCCTGAAAATAAATTATAGTTCAAGTTAGGACCATTGGGAGTTGGCATCCAATAAGTCATCATGATCATTCTACATTTTGAAATATAGGCTTGTTGACTATTTAGGGGCTTAAATCATAGTACGGCTCCTCCCATGGAACGAGTTATCGAGGCGAACACAAAGACGAGATTCGGAGGGTTTAAGATTGGGCCTAGTGCGTGCGATACTATTTGAGACTACCTAACCCATCTAGTGCTTCGTACTAGTAGTTGAATACCAAGAAGATCAAGACTCGAACGCTCACGAGGACGATGGTAATTTAGTGGCCAAATCTAGGGCATCCCTCCCTATAGGTGGTAATGCACCCAATACCCCAGATACCTCATACGTTTACCTTGGTCGATTCTTCGGCTGCGGGAAAGTGTTTCCGGTTCTTTTGGGACATTGCTTCGGTACCCATCAGAAGATATCTTTGCAAGGCTAAGTTACATTTGAGAGTGTGAGGATGATTAGGTCTTTTTTAGGATTTACGAGTATCATACGAAACAACCAAGACCATATTTATGCTTGCTTGATCACATAGCATTAATGCAAGGAAAATTTTTCCTTTTAATTTTCGCTGTTTTATGTATGTGATCATATTCGCTTTGGTAATAATATTCCTCCTCTCAGAAAACTAATAAATATTTCCAAATTAACCAAGTCGACACCATAATAGACCCGATAGGACCTTATCGATCTAGACATTTTTGGACCTCCCCCCATTAGAGGGAGGAGTGCCGAGTATTTCACCATTTAGATGCCAAAGATGACACACTACCACCCTTATGGGATCATCCTTTATTGGGGGCATATTTAGTTGGAAACCCACGAGGTCACCGAAGCACCACACACGCAAAAACCCCCACCAAGGTCACCCCTCACCACTCCTCCCAAGCCTAGGAGTCGGAGGATCGCTACCCCTCACAGGGGGAATCAACAAAACACATAACGAGTACGTCACAAGGTAATATTACCTAGACACCCCCCATACATCATCACACTCATATCCTGTGTGTCCACGGTAAAAAATGGCACTCAATACTTTCAATTACCTTTCTTAGCATCATTAAATCTCCCCGAGATCTATCAAAGCTAACTAATGATCCCATTACGCACAACTTCCGAATTGGCCCCCCATGCCCACAAAGCTCCCCTCGAACATTCCAAAATTTGAAGGGAATCAAGCGAGAAGATCCTGAAATCATATAATGAATTTACACACCTATGGTGTTCATCCAGTAGTATTATTGATGATATTATTCGATTGAGACTATTTCGAATCCTGTATTTGGACTGTCGCGTAATGGTATGTGGAGCAGCCTTATGATTTACGCATGCAACTTCAAGCGCCCTCGCTACTACTTTCCCTCACATATTTTTAGTGCCCCATCCACAATGACTCGGGGATGTAATTACTAACCCACTTTAGGCGGAAATGCTAGTTGTCCATATCTCATACCATCTCCATTAATAGCGATGACGTCGAGGTTTGTGCAAAGCCAAACTCGATGATAGAGTTTTGCGGGCCTATTTTTGAAAACTCTCACAATAGAGATTTCAAAATATCACGATGACAGGACCTACCTTCGAAGAGGATGCCATTATTAAATCCCGGCAACTCGGACTTATATACCTAGTCGGAATACATTTACAACGTCATGCCTAATGCCCCATGCTGCAAACTTACGATGAATTTCCGGGTGCATCAAATCTTGTGTTGGTGTCCCATAATTTGGTAGATTGGTAGACCAAATGACGAGGTAACATTAGACCGAGTCTTTGGAGTCCTAGGACCTAGTCTTCCTGGACTCGAGAGGGCTCTCTTATTATGCGAAGGATGTGAACTTGTTCGCTTTGGATGATTGATTTTAGGCTAGTTTTTAAGTGTAGTTTTGCTTGTTTGTTTTGGGTTGGGGTAAGATGATCAAGTAGGATAGGTGGAATGAAAGATTATCAAATCAATAGGGCTATGGGGTCGGATAAGTCAAGGATGTCTAAATGATGAAACGGGGGTGTCTTTGCGGGGCCAATTTAGCAAGGTTAATGGATCCTTTAGGTGATGTATGGGGTGTAATGAACTAAGAGGTATTAAACATATATAGTATAAAGAAACAACTCATGAGGTAGGGAAAACCATTAATATCTATGAGCATTACATCAAGCCATTAAACATGTAAGATGAACATTCCGGTGAAACATAGAAGCATAAGAACTCCTAACTTTAGAAATTCACCTTCAAATTTTGGGAAAAAAAATAAGATAAAAAAAAATAACTCAATTTATGGAGAGGGAAATCCTAAACAAAATTTATCAAGCTATCGAAACTACGAAATAGTTGGTAAGCATGGGCGAAAGGGCAAGATCGAATGAGACCTCTTTGACTTAACGTAATCAATCAATATTCCATAGAAAAGCTTCGAATAGGGTTTTGAAAACTTCAAATAAGCAGGGCATACCATGAATCATACTTGTAAGCTAGCATACTAACCATTCATGAAACAAAAACAAGTTTTGGTGGACCTAAGGAGCAATAAATAATTCCTTAAGATGACTAAAAAGAGGAAAACATCAAAGCTATAACAAGCAGGGAGGTTTGAGGGTGCTTCCATGAGCATGTATCAACCTATGCTTTTCTGATCTATAGAAACCAAGAATAATGATGCAAAAAATGAGGACAAGAAAACATTAACAAGTCAAGAAAACATCACCATTCACCAAGTTATGGAATCCTGCCAAACATTCTTCTCCATCATCAAACCAAACAAGCCATTCATCCACTTCACAAAACCAATTTCTTCTCGAAGATTATAAAACCATGTATTGCTCTTAAACACATCAAGTCCCAATGTTTACAATGAATCCTCATGCCTTATATAACAAATAAGGAAGACGAGAGCCCACTAGAGCATCTAGAAGCCTATTGGCCAAAAGGAAATATCTAACTTGTCCTTGAAGCCTTGCGAAGACGAGAGCACAAAAATATCCTACAAATATCTTTTCCGGCCAAAAATAGCAATTATATTGAATTTTAGGCCACGAAAAGAAAACTTGCCAAACACACATTACGCCGAGTCACCTACGGGAGTACGGCACACTATGTCAACATTTGAAAACTTGTTAGGAGCACGGCACGAAATAGGCCTTTTTGCTTCGGTGTTTTGGAGGCCTTCCCGATGTCGGAAAAAAGCACAAAATTGGCACATTGGAAAGCCCTTGAAAGTATAATTTATAGATATACTTTTATGTATGCAATATGACCTACTGCACGTTACCCAAAAAGTGGAAAAAACCAATACTACCGGGAGCACGACACATGCTCACGAAAAGTGGGAAGAAAGGTGAAAAAATGAGTGTTTTTGACCCTTTTGGGGGATCGAAACAACTCCAAATGAGCTGAAAATTGGTGATAATGCTCACTCTGTGAAGTCAAGAAATGTAAGCTTCTCCTCTGAAGATGCCCTGGGAAAAATCGCCGGTATAGAGATTGTCTTTGCGCTCCTATCTCAAGAATTTACAAAAAACAAAAACTTGTTCAATTTCTCCCAAATTTGGTAGGTAGGTGCCTCATGGGTCCTTGGAGACACGTAGAGAAGCTTGGGCAAAAGTAAACCTAGCTTGGTCCTTTTCATCATTTGGTGCAGGGCCCTCATTTTGGGCACTTTGAGATTTTCCTTGCAAAGTGATTTCTTCGTTTATAGTGCTCGGTCATTCTTCTTTGCAAGCTCAAGTCCTTGTTGGCCTTCTCCGGTTTGGTCTCTAGATGTATGTTGGCCTTCTCAAGCCATGATTCCATATTATACTCCAATTTCCATGGCCCGGGGAGTTCGGTGGAGGGGAAATTGTTGTGCTTGGGCTAATTCTTCCTCTCTTTGTTTTGCCAATGCTTTCCTAAGACCCATAGTCCTAGGTCTCCTTCTAGTTTACCCCTCTTCATCACTACTCTCCTCATGCTTGGCCATGTATTCCTCCATTGTACTTGTGACCTTTGAGCCTCCTTTCGATATTTGAGCACCCTTGCTTCATAGATGGCCATTTGGCCACTCATTTTGTTACGCATACGTAAGAAGTGAATGAGATCCTTTGACCTTTATAACTCAACTTCCAAGTCTTTGATCTATGCGTTACGGTCTTGTAGAAGAGTTCAATATTCTTGTCTCATTTTCCTCATCCTTGTCTACATGTGAATGAGCTCAAATTCTCTTTCTTCCTCATGGTTGTCTTATTCCTCCTTCATTTGTTGTTTACCTTTGTCAATCATTTGATTTGAGGAGGATAGCATGGCCCCCTTTCACTTTGCATGCATTAAACACATGCCTCTCTCCTCTTTGATAGGTAATGGTGAAAGGTGCAACAAGTTTCATTTTGAAAACCTTGATGAATAGTGACCTAAGGTTGTTTTCTCCTCATGGATGAGCTGTGTGTGCACCCTCCTTACATTGTTCTTGTTTGCCCTTTTGATAAGCATCCTCACTATATTTTATGCCATCATCTTTGTCGAGGCCCTTAGGACTCTCATCCTGTTTTTGCAATGTTAGAGGCACCTTCATCATTGTTTGGAACATCTTCACTTCCCGTAGCTATCCTCTTCTTCATCTTTTGACCTTGTATTCACTTGTCAATTTCATCCTTTGTATCATTGTTTGCACTCTTTGTAGGTCAACTTGTCTTGGGCGCCATCATTAGTCTTCCCATCCTTCCCATGAGGGTCATTTCTTTCTTCACTAGGTGAGTTCCTTTGGTGATATCTTCTTCACTTCCCTACTCATGGTCTTCATTACTTGGCCCATTGTCATCATTTTCTTTCCTCTTGAAAACAACTTCAAAATTTGTTTCTTTGTTACCTTTGCCATTCTTTTCACTATCATTTTGTTCTCTTCATTCATTTCATATGCCTCCTCCCCACTATCTTCATATGTATTCTCAGTGTCATCTTCTTCATCGTAAGACCTCTGTTTTGGCTCTTTTGCTCATCATGGGGCTCACCTAATTTTAACTCTATTTTCTTGCTCATTGTTTTCTTCTTTAGAAGAAATTTTGCCTTTGATCCTGTGTCTTTGGGTCATCCTCTTCCATCATAAGACCCATTTTTTTCCACTTTGTCAATTTCATCCTTTGTATCAACGATTTCAACTCTGTTTTCACTCTTTATCAACACACTCATCTTTGTCACTGCCTTTAATAATTTCTTCTTAGCCATCTCCCTTTCTTCCATCTTCCTCTTCTTCACTTTTTCCTCATTTTCATCATCCTCTCCCTCATTTCTTTCTTCTTGGTCATTACTACTTTCTCCATTTCATTGTCTTCTTTGACATCTTCCTCTTTTCTCACTATTTTCTTCATTTTCATCATCCTCTCCCTCACTTCTTTCTTCTTGGCCATCTTGCTTTCTTCATTTTTTGATTTCTTATGGGAAGGTGAATGAGGAAGTTAATTTGAGAAATGATTCATGTGAAGAAGATGAACCAAGGTCGATGGAGGGTAATGGAGGTGTGTGAGGAGGATTTTTTCAAGATCATGATGGCAAACTTTGCAGAGGGATGGGGTATGGAGTTGTGAAATCATCATGGGTGATTAAAACCTCCCGAGGAATGCCTTGTTCTTCTAGTTGGTGTGGGGCAATTACTTTGATGAGGGAATGATGAAAAAGGCTTGACGACCCACGGGATCGAGGCCTCTTACGAATGATGGAAGACATTTTTCTCAATACTTCTACAAAGGTAGTAAGGCATGTGTAGTAGCTTGGTTTTGGTGAAATGCATGGGGATTCTTATGTGGTAGATAGACTGCGGAGAACACTCACGAGGTGAAGTATTTCATGATGATCTTCATTAGGAGAGCATATCATCCCGATAGATGAGAGAAGGGGAACATAGTTTTACGAGTCAGCTTGACAACTTGGTTCTAAGAATGGGTGATAGTGGCTTAAGTCAGGATACTTTGTTTGAACCAAATTTATCCTATACGAGCATTCTAGTAGCCTTAGAGATGGCATTGGTGGTCAACTCAAATTTAGCTCGGTAGGTGTGCTTGATGTTTATGAAGTTTTAGGAAAATAGCTTGGTCAGGCGAGGTGACTGCGGATCTTTTGCATTTTTTTACGGGGAATTCATAGAACCCCCGATTCTTGAAAACGGGAAAAAATAGTAGAGGAGGTTATAAGCTCTTCGAGTTCTTATAGGTTCAAACCTATTTGGCATCCCTTCCTTCCTTTCTTGCTTTTTAGACGCTGGGTACTCATGTCAACATTCTCTTCTTTAGACATTTTGTTTTTCTTTACCCCTGCCTCAAGATCCTTAAAGAGAAATGGTAATGCTAGTGAAATGATGTGGAAAGGGGTTTAAAGGAGATGATGAGTTTTCTAACTAGGTCGAGAGCATTAGCGAGTGTAGGCCAAATGTTTTTTTTTTTCAATTACTTCCCTACATTCTCTAACACCAAATTTTCAAATTTCTTTGTGACCTTATCCTTAGAAAGATATTAACATGTGAGAGAAGTTTGAAATACCTCTTAAAATGCCTCCTTAGCGGAAAAAAACTGGCTTCCAAAGACCTTATGAGGAAGGTAGGGTGCCTCTAAATACGGAATTCGTTCGAGGCTACACGCGCGCGGCGGGGGCGCGACACCACTGCCTAGAGCGGTTTTGAGTCACCTCTGAATGAAAATTTGTTACTTAGGCGAGGCCTACCTTTGGGAAACTTCTGCACGAGGGTGGCGTACGCGAGGCCTTCGTGCCTTTCCTCTACACGATGGGCACCTGCGGGGCCTTCGTGCCTTTCCCTCATGGTGGGACGCAGCAGGAGTGCGGCCTGAAATAGACTGTCGTGCCTTGAGCGAGGTTCTTCTTGACCGGGTTGCATGGGCCTTCTTGCCCTCTTTGCACGGTGGGCACTTATAGGAGCGTAGCACAAATGGGCCTTCATGCCTTGAACGGGTTCTTCTTGCCCACGTCTTTGCCCACGGACGCCGTGCCCTCTCGCACGGTGGGAAAAACTACGGGAGTGCGAAAAAACCCTACGGGTGTGAAGTGTGTAGTGGAATTTCGCACGGGGAGATACTACGGGGGTAACCACAACCCTACGGGAGTGCGATTACTGGAAAATTTTTGCTGAGGACTCGGCGGAAAAATTGAAAACCCTCTGTGTTTTTAAATGACCAAAGGAGCGGGAGGATGTTGTTTTGTAGTTGTTTTATACCCTTTTCAAAGAATTAGAAATACAACCCACTTCTCTAAGGTTACTTTGAACTCTTTTCCTTTTGCCAATAATTTTTTGGAGTTGGCACCCTTTTTCACAAACTTTGGCAAACTTGGTGATCGGCTTGTTTCTTCCACTTTTCACATTTTGAACCTAGACATCTACTTTTGTCTTTTGATGGATGTTGTCTTTATTCATGAGTCCTATATCATCCATATCCTTTCCATTTCTTTCAATCCTAGGAGCTATTTTTAAATGTCTTTTGAAAACATTTTGATCTTGCCTCTTTTGAACTTGGACAATTTTTCTTGATCAATGATGACCCATGCTTATCATAGTTGCTTTCTTTGGCAATTTCTACCCATTTTTTGTCCCTTTTAGCCCTTTGGAATATGTCTCTAGCTGTTCTTTAGAGAAAAAGAGACCTTTAATCCCGACATTCTTGTCTTTTCTTGCGATAGTGGTATATAGTGACCTTTATCTGTCTTTGATCTTTTTAGGCCTATGATCTTACCCTTTTATGAAGTGGAGTTAATGCTTGTCTTCCAAACCCTAGAAAGGTAGTTTTAAAATCCTATAAACCATATGTTGTGATGAAGGAGGTTTCTTTGTCACTATTTTGACCATCTTTGTCCATATTCCCAAACTTCGAGTTTTAGGGATACTTAGAAAAACAAACAATGTTATCTTCTTAGTTATCAAAAGCCATATCAAACTCATTACTTATGTCTAAAAAAGAATCTTTCAACAGTCATTTTGAAGGGTTTAGGTGTTCTTTGCCTTTGTAACCCTAGTATTTCTTGAGTCGAAAACGTTCATAAGTCTGATTCTCATCGAGCACACACATGCTTCTTTCTTCTTTCTATGAATGGTCTTCTTATGATGATCCTCCTCTTTTACCTCACCTCATGGCTAATCCATTGGCTTTTGGTCTTCTTTGCGAGGAATGTGAGCGATTGTCCCTATACAATATTTCATGCTTGGGGCCAAATAACTTTTTAGTCTTGCAGTTGATATACGGTGTTGCTTATGTGCCACTATCTTTTAGGACATGCATGGACTTTTTTATGGGCAACACTTCACAGCAATCTATCATGAGATCATGATATTCCTTGCAAAATTAAGCTTTGTTGTATCTCACTACCTTAAGTTTGTGGATGCCTTTATGAGCTTTTAGGTCTCCTTTTTTTATTCTGCTATTGACCATTTACAAAGCATTCCTATGAGAAATTCTTGGACATGATAAATTGATCCTTTGCGGGCTTAATGCTTAATCCAGAGGATACCTTTGGAGGTCTTTGATGTTCTTTGGATGATGATAAGCTTCATCCTTGTCCTCTTGACTTCACCTTTGAATACTTGTGGAAATGAGTAGAACCATGATAGTACATAACTTAGGTGACCCTATTTGACTCATTGTAATGTCCTTGGAATAGGTTTTTAGTGAAAATCTTGAATAGAGTTTGGATGAGCGGGGTTTTGACACTCTATTATGCAATACCATCCTAGAAAACTAGAAAAACTTGTTTTACTTCAAAGGGCTTTAGAAAGGGGATTTTGAAACCACCATTGCTTGAGGCATTTGGTGAGTGGGGGAAAGGATTTGGTTTAATTGGCGAAACAAGGTGTGAAAATAGAGGCTTAGAAAAAAGAGACGGAGTGTTATGGCGAGAGGTGGAAAACATGGTAGTGGGGACATGGTCGAGGATTTGGTCTTATCAGGTGATAGATTGGCCATGCTTTGACGGAAAGCGGGATAGTGAAAAATTTCTTTTTTTGAGGGAGATTTCTAGAACTCACATGATTCTTGAATTCTTCTAGAAATGCGGAATGAACACATTTAGTCATCTAATAATTTAAAAATTGCGATGACTAACATCACAACATTTGTTTGATTAGATTATTGACCCTGAGTCTCTTAGGCGACGAGAATCTAGTACTCGGGATACTCCTATGATTCTAACGAGAACACTACGCGACACAGGACTACCACCAAAGTCACTCTGCACCTTTGCAAAATATGACAAACGGTGTCATCATGCCATCATCGGTAGGGAGGATCATACTCTCCCTCGCAAGGGACCCGATGTACGGTGGGAATGATGACAGAAGAGATTCCCCCCAACAACCATATACCAATCGGGGATAGGGAAACTAGTATTCCCCCGCCCCCACACAAAACCTACCACCACAAAATAACGCGATGGTAAACTTTGTGCACGCCTTCACGATCTCGAAAATTGCGCTAGACTTATGACCCAAGAGAATCATAGTAATCCTCTTAACGTTGCAAGGAAAAATACTAATTTTTTTTGAAGATTGCAAAAAGAAACAATGAAGGAGGCATCTTGAAACATCATCCTGATCCTAGTTGGAAAGTGATCACCTAAACTAGGTGGCGCCCACACGGGTGATATTTGTTGCAAAGTCTATTTTTTAGACTATGTCTATTTTTAGACATGTTGATCATATTCTATGAGTTGCGGGATGCTATTTTTGGATGGTTGGTCAAGTTGGAAAAATAGATGGAATTCTATTTTTTAGACATATTAGGTGGAATCTATTTTTAGATTACCGATCCTAAAAATAGATATGTCGAATATTATTAGCTCTTAATATTTGGACTCTAAACATTATCTTATTCTCTTGGAGCACTTGAGTTAAGTGCACGGATGTGGCACGGGAGATGACGGAAGGAATTACGCTATTCCTAAGGGTTAAGTGGAGCTATTGCATGGAGACTTAAGTTAGAACTCATGTGACGGATTTTGGTGGAATTATTGAGGTAGTTGGTGGAGTTGTGTTCGGTTTAACTCGGTTAGACACAATTTATCTAGTTGTATCTACTCTAGCGATTGATACACTAGTGAGAGTGGTGTGAATTAAAAATTAATTAAGTCACTAATTATTAACCGGTTAATCAACTAAAAAATACATCGGTTAGCTACAGTGCATGGACAGTTCAGTGGAGACCAGTGGAGAGATAGGTGAAAGAGCAAGTGTGACTATCAGTTGTGACTATAGTGTTGCATGTGTTTGCATCACAAATTGATGGAGATGCCAATGAGGATTGTGTGGTAAATATAGGATGGATTCGAGTTCATTCGAGCCATTCTTTGGCGGTGATTGTGCGGTAGAGGGCGAGGCTAGCGAATTATGGCCAGAAGATTGGAGCATGAGTTTTGCTAGATCGGACTACGATTAGTGTGTAGAAATTGCAAATTCTACGAGAGCTTGTGAGGAGCTTTGTATGATGATTGTTACATGATATCTATGAAATATAATATATATATAGTTGGGGGTTTTCGGCTTTAATCTTTCCGCGTGGTCTTGTGTTCATATGTGTGAATTTTTATGGTTTTTTAATGTGTGCATGCAATTGATTTTATTTATGCGATTAATGATCAATGGTAGAAGAGATTACTATTATTGTGCATGAAGTCAAATATTGTGTGATCGGGAGAATCTATAATGTATAACATATCGGTTATATAAATTTCTACAAAAATAAACAAAAGGTAGACTTTGGAGCGAGGGGACAACGAAAGCTAGCATTGCCCTCCATGATCTTAGGTTAGGGGAAACCCCAACCGAAATCAAAACCCGGGGAGCCAAAAAAATCCCAAGGGAAATGAACAAGAGGGCTAGTATACAAAAAAACCATTCTTGCACTATATGTGGTGAGTACGGAAATTACACTCATCAACATCACAGTCTCCACGAGATAAAGAAACTTTAGGGTAACTAGTGGACAAGGGGAACTACATGAAAATCGTTGTAATGCGGAGCCATCCCCCCACCAAGGAGTGGTTAATACGAAATAGAAACAAACACCCCCAAATTATTTCGGGAACAACAAGCCCGAAATCTATTCTTGGTGAAGAAATGTTCTTCCAAACAAGGAATCGCTATGATGCCCCCCCGAGACACCAATTCACCGGGGAAAGCACGAGTGCACCCTCTTTGCACCATTGAATATATCCAAAATACCTATTGAACCCTTGCCAAAGATGGCTAAGGGTCCATTAAGTGAGTAGGACACCACTCAAAAGCGACCAACAACTACAAAATCATGGACAATTTAGCACAATATATCATTTCCATTTCAGCTTTAGAGGTCCTACTGATCTTTCTCAAAACAATGGAAAGCCTTACTTTCCCTCATTAGGTGTCATCGACCCTTCCAATTCGCGCCCAATGGCTTTCGACCCAGATAAAGCCACCCCAGGCTTCCTTCAACGGTCACCTTTTGGAGATACGGAAGTATAGGTCCAAAACATCACCATGCATCAATGTATCATCGACGAGGGTGCATCTACATGCATCATGTCCATTTGTTTTGGAAAAAGTTGGGATCCTCTGAACTAAAGCCATGCGATATCATGCTCGAGTATATGTCGGGTGCTCTTCTACTCTATCGACCTATATCGGAATTTCCATTTTTAACTTGTTTGGAAAAATGGTACTGTTAGACATTGACATATTGGATGCCCAACTTGACTACAATATACTACTTTGGTGGAGTTATATGTATGCCATGTTTTCCTGCGCCTCCTACGTTTTCTAAGTGATGATGTTCCCCATGAAGATAAAATCATCATGATGACCAACAACATACGAAGTGATAAAAGACCCATGGCGATTGTTGATGTTTGTTCTAACCTATGTAGACACAACTACGAGTCTATCATGTGGTACCGGGAATATGGCTCCCGTCAATTCAAACTATAATCAGTCTCAAATCATTCAGGAGATCCCCCTGTCATCCCGAAGCAATCTCGGATGTCCACGGGGGCCACCGTGTATGCATGATGTTATCATCGAAACACCAAGCGAGGATACGGAGGACTATTGGTACGCAAAAACGAGGCCTTTGGGAATGGATTTATTACCCTATGCACCATCTCCTAAACTCCATTCTTATACCCTCCACCTAGTTTTGTGTCACAAAAAATCATCCCAACTATAGCATTGCCAAACATGTCTTTCTCAATACTTTTGTATGGTATACGAATCCCCTGAGCGATGATGGAAGTCACGGTATCCAAAATCTATAGGGATAAATCCAATCACTCCTTAGGAGGTGACACGAGGTGAAGAGACTCTCGTCGCATTGCCAATTAGAGCAACCAACAAAACAGAGAAAAAAATGGAAGGAGATGCAAAAGCTACTACCTTTCCCCTGAACATGGCTTTTGTGCATAATTCGATATCGTAGGTCATCCAACCAATATTTTCACGGGCGAGATGAATTAAAACCTATTATAAACTCTGAAACAAATGTCACAGCCCCAAGTTCCCACAAAGGGAACTAACCATGAGAAAAATCAAGGGAAAGCATTATGCACCAACCACGCATGCATTATCTATGACCATTATGGGCATTACACTCTTCATTTGCCTAGAGATTCCACGATATAGGGATGAATTGTACACCCTAGACAAATCATACCAAAGAGGATCCCTCACATCCCCTCCATGCAGAGATAGATGAGGGAGAACCTCGAGTCATACTATACCTACAAGAGGTGAGGCGGTCACTGAAGACCCTCCCCCTTGGTTTCACACCCCATCTCCCCATCCAACTCTGTGCACTCTGATGAATGAGATCAATCCATTTTGACTACGTAGCTCTAGATCTGTTTGAAAGATGGTATCTTGTTGACAGTATACTACGATGGCCTTGAAAATCTACGTCGTTGTGTTGGGTGTGTTGGAGACCACCAGTTCTTCATTGTCATTATATCCTTATTTAGTTCGGCGTTAAACAACTTACGCATGGCCATATTAGCCTCTCTAGTAGGCAAGGATAGATACAAAATCCATGGAAAGATCGACAGCGCGAAGATGTGACAAGTATGTCCATTTTCTTCATATCGACAAAAATAGGCCTATCGGGGGGCACATCATCACCCCCAATGTTTGCCCTCCACGGATAATACCAACACAATGCATTATGCAACGAATGTAACCATTCGGACTCCCAATGCGGACACAGAATCACCTAAAGTAAATCGTGGGGAATTTTGAGGTCTAAAATGGGCCCTCTAAGGAAATAATAAAATAATGGCTAAACCAACAAAGTAATATCTATGAATTTTGAATTCACATTTTTCACCACAATCCATGTAACCATAGCTAAATTCAATTCAAAAATTGTACCAAAATAAAATTAATAAAAAATTGTATTGATGTGACTATAAATAAGAGCGAGTTTTTCAGAAAAAGTCATTATCATTGAACAACTAATGCATTTCGTCCTTTACTTAAATAAATTAAAATAAAATATAAATATAAATTTATAAATTCTTAGTTATATTATACTTTATTAATTAAAATTTATATTATTTAAATTGTGTAATAACATGTAATTAATATACTATATAAATATAATATAATATAATAAATGTATAGGGATATGCATTGTTTCTTTCAAGAAATATGAAATGAAAATAATATATTTTTATTCAAAAAGTATGAAATGAAATTTATTATGAGTACTTTACTTTGACTTTAAAAGTACTTAGAGCAATACCATGGTTAACCATGAGTTTTTATCCACCATTGAGAATTTGACAAGTAAGTACCTTTAACTCAAGCAATGGCACATCAACCATTAGGGATGATGTCATCCTCTAAAATGTGATTGGTTCTCATAAAGTGAATTTTGATTGTACATTTTCCTTATGAGGCCCATTTGAACTCCTCAAAATTCCCCTAATGGGTATCCGATCAACGGAAACCCGGAGGAAAGGAATACCAAAGAAAGACAATCATGCATGATGCTGTCGAGCCGCTTATTAGAATCGACACTTATACTTACATCTCCCAAGTGCGCCGCTAATCGACATCATACGCTCAACAGAGAAGTACCCGAGATATAGTTGGTCTTGAACGAGAAAACACAATGTAAGGCAACACGACCTATGTTACACCATTTTTGGTCATCTAACCTATTATCATTACATGGACCCAAGTACACCATGTAAGACCAATTTTACCTTAAGTAAAATTGCTTTCACTATGTGAAATAACTTAGTAAATCACCTTTATTAAGTTGTTTATGGTCTAAACGAGAAAACCTCAAAAAGGAAATAATAAAAAAATCTATATTTGTTTATATTTCCTCAAGGAATAATTAGTTAAACATCAATTTAATTATTATTCTTTGGTCATATTTAACCCAAAACAAGGAAATCAATTAGAAAAATCCTTATTTATTTGATTATTTCCTAGGAATAAGTTATTTAATCCTTATTTAAATAATATTCCTACTTAAATTTGACTAAATCATTTTATAAATAATTAAATA
The DNA here is from genome assembly GCA_034641835.2 of Pinus albicaulis. Taxonomy (NCBI): domain Eukaryota; kingdom Viridiplantae; phylum Streptophyta; class Pinopsida; order Pinales; family Pinaceae; genus Pinus; species Pinus albicaulis. The sequence goes on from JAXQQM020058467.1 coordinate 32,583, forward strand.
AATCATTATTTATTTAATTATATTTTACCATTTCCTTAAAAATAATAAATAATCATTTATTTATTTATTGTTTATAAATAAAGGATTTTACCCAATTCAAAAATCCTTTTTCCCTCCAACAAATATAATAAAATATTCACGAAAGGTGGTTCTAGAATTTGATTAATAATATTTTATTCATGCACCAAGTTCTAGACATAGCCCTAATATTTTGTTATAAATGAAGGGTTTTCCATTCATTGGTCACCTTTCATTGCATTATATCACTTTGCAACCCAAATACAACCCAAATGTCCCCTATAAATGGGAAGGGCTCTAAATCAGGCGATACATGCAAATCAAAAAGGTGCGCAAGCGCTAAGGCCAACATCATCAAATATAGGCTGCATCAAGGCTAAAATGAAGAGGTCATCGGGCATGTGGGGGGTTACCGCGAGGCCGCCCCTCATGAGGGGGGTTGAGACATCTCACACACACCCGGGGAATCACCAATAGTGCTATTGCATCCTTTGGACCATCAAGTATACGGATCTCGATCATCTTGAAGAGGAGTTGGAGGTGAAAACAATCAAGTCAAAGGGTAATGAAATCCCTTTGCCACCAAACAAGTGTCTGTTTGGAACCAGAGCCTGCCCTTTAGACACGATATTACGGAGTAAATGATTTGATGTCGACATAAGGAGGTGCACATATAGGTGAGAGACGATAAGGGATCACCAACTAAGGCATCGGAGAAAATAGTAGGCGACTAACAGACGAACACTAATGATGATGATGAAATGAGGGATACTGAGTAACGGATGGACGACTTCCCTTGTTAGAGCATAAAGGGCATGAATGGCTTGGGAGAAACTGACACAATATCATGAGGGATAGGGGACAATGGTACTGAAGGCCATAAGGTGCAACACGAGAGAGGGACCAAGCAATGAAGGATGGAGGAATATAGCGTACAAAGGGACTCGAGATAGACTCCATGACTGCGATGATGACTCAACTCGGATGCTCTAAACAAGGGCGACTCGATGGTGCTGCCACACAGTAAAGGTCCAATGGGGGACCATAAAAACATGAGTACAATAGGGTATCTCATGACGAAAATCAACACGAACAAAGACAAGTAAGGAGGAAAAGTGGTTCCCCAACTACAAGTGTTGTAAGTGAAGAAATTTGATTTGGAGGAGAGGTGAATAGACCCTTCGTGGAAAAAATGTGTCCTGGTGAAGTATCAAAACATGAAAAAATAATAGATACCCATTTGAGTGCTCGGTGAGAAATTTCCAATGGTGTAGACGGTGTGTCAAACGGGGCTATGGTTTGGTTGCAGCGGGCGAAAGAAAAAACAAGGGTTTTTCTTCTAATAAGGCATTTTCCCTCCAAATACATTCATTTTCTTGTGTAGTTGTGGTGAATGTGGAGAGGAGAGAAGGCTCTAAATCTTGCGGCGATTGTAGCGGACAAACCGACCGTTGGAATCGAGAACCGTCAGTTACAGGTAAGAGGCCTAATCCTACTCTTTGTTTTTGATGGATTAAAAGTTCAGATTAGGATCCCAAATCTCAGTAACAACATATACCTCATCATTACGGCCGGGTTGCACTTTTTGGGGCAAAAACTGTGACCTGGGACGCAGGTTTGGGCCTGAAAAGTGCGACCTATCCCACGATTTGGCCAAAAAGTGTGACTTGTTAGATGGAGGTGGTTTTGGTGCTGTTTTGGGCCGAGATTTACTTTTTGTGTAATTGAATGTAGTTTTACCTATCTGTAGACTAACAAAGATGATGGGTTTGTGCAGATATGGCAGATATATGGATCAAGTGGAGAGAGAGAGACCTAGGTACATTACAGACGGAGATCCAAGCGGATCAGGGTGTCCGTTGTGCATTGGCCAGGTTTAGGGTTCTGAAATTTGTGGAGAACCATTTGATGAGGGCTGGGGAGCCCTTGTTGGCCAGGATTTTCAGTTATTTGGATCCAGACCATGAGGTTTTTATAGTGCAGGGGCACAGGATTGAGCTGACAGTCCAGGATCTATATTTCCTGACTGATCTCCCACCATTAGGGATGGTGGGAAATACACAGCCAGTGTTACCGCGGGGGCGTAACATCATGGAGTTCGTAGAGTGGCATTGTCGACTAGGTGTCCGAGTCAAAGGGACTCGGATATTGATTGGGGATCTAGAGAGGTTGGAGACTCGGGCAGTGGCGGTAGCAGTGTTGCGGATCTTGGGCAGCCAGGCACTCCATCACATCACTGGAGGGAAGATGATGATTGTAGAAAGTGTTTTGAGTGGGACCTACTATGGGTGGGCCCAGATGATGTTGGTGTCATTGAAACGACAGCTGTCGCTGTGTAAGCAGAAAGTGAACCATGATTGTGCTTATGGGACTATATTGCCTCCTTCTTTTTTGAGAAGATCTCGACCTTGTGACCTCATGTATAGCTACCTGATGGGGGTCTGAGAGAACCCAGGATGCGTCGGTGGGGACGACTACTATGTAGAGGAGGGGGAGGGGCAATCGGACAGGTGTTCTGACCAGATTTCTTCGCCCTTTGGGATCAGATGCCATTGTACATAGATGACTATCCCTATAGTGGGATGAGTTATTGGGAGATCCGGACTTGTCGCTTCCGCCTGGTCAAGTATGGGGGCCTGATGGTAAGTGAAAAGTAACTAATCTGTTATGTGCATGTTAAAGTTTGTGAATAGTATTTATGGTATTGATCCTTATACTTTTTGGAATGCAGATATAGCTCCGGTGAAACTGGCCGGACATATGGGACGACTTGCAGCAGCCAGAACTATAGGTGCTAGTGGATCGAGGATGGCACAGAACTAGGATATGGCTGCTCTTTTGGAGGACATCCGTTGTAGATATGAGGGGCTGCTGACCGGTGTGTCGGAGCAAGGTTGGAAGGATTTAGATGATCAATACATAGAGCTATGTATTGGGCTACCCTCTGAATGGAAAGGTATCATGCGACGCATGGCGATGGCTGGTCAGACTGTGCGTGATCTACGAGTTGCAGGAGCGGAGCCATCGACTCGGGATCCTCCAGAGAGTGATTAGATGTAGGGCAGGTGGTGCCCCCCAGTGTGTATGTAGGGGCAAGTGGTGCTCCCCAGTTTTTGAGTTTTGTGTTTTGTAACATGCTAAGGGCATGTCGTATGTTTTAGAGTAGATGGACTCTAAAATCATGTTATATGATATATATTATGTATATGCATTACGTTGATGGTTTGAAATGTTATTGTCTTGTGTGTGATAAATGCCAGTCTAGAACATGATTTGCAATTCTATCTACGTAGTGATTTTGACTTCTAGGTACATGGTTGAAAGTAATGAATCTAAAGTCACGTATCAAAATTTTCACTCGTAAATATTGTCTAAATAGGATAGGGTTATGCACATGATAGACACCATTGATTTGTAAGACAAGAAGCAGGGAATCTAAACGAACGTGCAGATGGAGGATGTGATGAGAGAGGGCATCGACTAAGAGACCACGTACTGCATCATATTCGGCCTGATTATTGGTGGCATTACCAATGCAGACCCCATTCGAAAGAATGAGGGTATGCAAGGGGGTAAAGATGGCCCATGCAGCCGAGGAAAGATTCCGGGAATAGTGACTTGCCCCATCGGCATAGCCAATATAATGTGTGGATGAGAGGTTCGGTGTAATAGTGTCACAAGACAAGAAATGGGAGGAAGGAGAATAATGAGGGTAGCGTGAGTATAGGGTAGACATCAAACAAAAACTATGGGATGGAGTAGTCTGGGTAGGACGGCTAGGACTCATAGATCGACTATAGGGTGATGAATGAGAACTATGGGAGGAAAATCGGGAGCTCATGCTGCGAAGGACATCATAGATACGGATGGTATCATCCTGGTTATGGGAGGAAAGGGAAAGGTCGAAGAAACCACATGATGCTGTAAAGCTACCTAAATCATCAGCATGGGAAGAAAGGTGCACATACGGATCATCATAGGGGATGACCGAAGAACAAGTAAAAATATGGTCAAAGCATGTAGAGCCCAAGAATTTTGCTGAAGGGGAATCAAGCAAAATAGATGGAGTGGATTCAGAGGGAATGTACTCCGAGGGTCATGCAGATGATGATAGGTATAGGAGGGGGGTATCAGGTTCCGACATCTCAACATCAGGGGGATGAATGTCAATGGCAGCGGGGGGATCCTCAAGTAAGCTTGACACATACTGAGCAAGGATGGGAGAGGAATATTGATTTTGTTAAACCTCGTACTCGCGAATGACCTCTAAAGAGGCTCAGTAATGCGTGAGGTGAGGACAATGGTGAGAATAATGGCCATGGACACCACACAAAGCACATGGTTTGTTGGTGCAAAGAGTCTTTGGGTTCTTTGCTGCGGATGAGGAAGAAATAGAGGTTTCAGGGACTGTAGATTTAGGGAACGCACCTTAACCATGGGTTGGATATGGGGCAGCTCAGGACAAGTATGGGTGGCATGACTGACACCATCACACAGGGCACAAGGCTTGGCGGGTGGAGGAGGCATAGGGTCTAGTGCGGTGGCCTTGTCTTTGGATACCCCCTTGTGAGCTTTTCTTTTCTTGCCCGTAGCTATCGTAGCATGAGGAAGGCCTTTTGGAGGGGATAGGGGCATCGTAGTGATGGAAGGAGCAAAGGGAATTAGTTGAACCGGTGTCACAGCAAGGTATGGTTTGGGGTGGCTGAGTGGGGTCTCGGCTAGAGGAGTAAGATACCATACCAGTATTCCCAAGGTCAAATTAGGGAGGGAAAGGTTGGCCATGATGGGAATCGAATAGACTCCGGGAGGGGGAGCAAGGAAAGGTATCTGACCGGCGGGGTAATGGCCAGGAGGGACGACTCCCATATGGTGGAGACCTAGGGGAACCGACTTAAGAGGGTAGGGAGGTTCTGGAGTGCTAGGTGGATGGGAAGGTCTAGACGAAAGAGGTTCAGTCAACTGAGGCGAAGGGCTAGGAGTAGGTTGCGGAGGGTGAGATTGAGGTTTCTGACTAGCCGAAGCAGGTTGTAGAAGGTCAGCCTGAGACGAGTGCATCATGCAAACATTCGCGAAGCTAGGATCAGAAACAGGAGGAGGGGGAGGACCCAGGAAGGTTCCAATCAAGAAGGAGTCTTTGTAGACGCCAAGGGAAACATTGGTCAAAGAATCAATAGTTTGCTTATTGGTGATAGCAGAGATGGTGGACTCAGGGGAGGTCTGAGATTTTGGTTCATGATATGTCAACTGGTTGATGGTGACAATATTTCCATTATGAGGAAAAAAAATCTTGCAGTGGACTGCGGATGGGACGGTAGACATGGCATAGGTGTAACTACGTCCAAAAATAATGTTATAGTCAAGAGGGGCATCAATAACTTCAACGTCAACACAAACAGTATTTCCCACAAGGGTGATAGGACAGTTACGGAATAGGCCAATGGGCTGAGAGGCATGGCCATCCCACGCATGAAGTGTGATTGTGGAAGGGGTCAGCTCAGGAGATCTGATTTTTTTCCAAACCGAAGCAGACATCACATAGGTAGATGCCCCCTCATCAATAATACACTGAGCGATGTTGGCATTCTGGATTTTGACTCGGATTTCGAAAGCAATAGAAGCAGGAAGGGGGGGATGGTCTGACTAACAAACATCGAAAATAATCAATTGGTCATCAGCAAGATCTACAGCACCCACGGCAGATAGTAGAGCCTTCTTTTGAGAAGGACACGACTGGAGAAGTTCCAGTGTTGAAATGGCAGCAGGAGATTGTGCCAGATCATCTACTATGCTATATGAATGGGTAGCCCGACCAGAGGCAGCGTTTCAGCGTAATGGGCCCTTAGGAATCTTGGCATGAACCTCAGCGTTGGGCGGAGGGATTTGCAAGGGACCATTGGGTGTTGACAGAGGCTCTGTAGGACCTGAAGATGGGGACTCGGTGACAGACGGAGCGGGAGGCGTGGAGTACTGATGAGACCGAGTTTGAAGGTTAAGGTCGACGGTGAGAGGTTGGTTAGAGGCCATCATGAAAATCTGATAATCAGAGGAACCAGAAGGGGAGGGTTGAGTGGTTACCGGGGCATGAGGTGGTTGCGTAGCCACAAATCCTTGTTGAGGAAAAGGATCGGTAAACACAGCAGGTTGAGAAGTAGCCATATTGGGAGGGACATTAGGGGAGGAATTTTGTCCCCGCACGGTGGCCCGAGACTCCAACATCTGCCGCATCTGTGGTAATAGGGGACAATCATGCGTGTAATGACCATAAACACTGCAACACGAACAGGGCTTATTGGTGTGAAGCGGCCTGTCCGGCTTGGGCTGAGAACCCTGTGGCTGGTTGGTAGTGTTAGAATCAATACTGGAAGGATTGGATCCACAATTACCAGAGGCAAATTGATTTCCTTTCCTCTTTCTTTGAGAAGGAAGAGAATTAGTCGCACCCTGCTACGCAAATACTTGCCCTGGAGGGGGTAGTAAGTGCGGCTGCGAGGGTGGAGGAGGCAAGGGAGTGAGAGGTCCAAATGCTGGAGGAGCTGGGATACCAGGCTGTGGGTAAGGATAAGGGTTAGGATGGGAAACATTGAGGTAAGCAGGAGTGTGGGAAAAAGGAGGAGGCATTCCATATCCTAGATACATGCTACCTAGAGGGGGAAAAGTGCTGGAGGTGTTGGTCCCTCCTGGAGGGAAACCATAGCCCATAAGAGGTTGAGCAGAGGTATGTGAAAGAGCTCCAATGATACCATCATCAGAGTGATATGCCCCTGGGGCATTAGCGCCACCGGGCTTGGGGAGGTCAGGAAAGACGATATAAACATAACCAGATTGAGCATAGATAAGGTCATATTTCAAGGTTGTTTGGAGGGCGGCTTCTTCGGTTTGAGGGAACTGGGATGCGACATATTTGCCGATGGGAGGTAAGAGAGAGCGAAGGAACCAGTCCATATAAAGCCGATCTTCAAAGGTGGGGGCTCGACATAGGCTCCTTCTTCGCCGCCATTCCTGGACATGAGCAGAAAGGCGGGTCGAAGAGGATTGACGGAAAGAAGTCAAGAGTTCTGTACCAGTGTCGTATCGGAGAGGGAGCTGGAAATAAGATAAAAAGGCTTGGGCAATGGTCGCAAATGTGGTATGGGAAGAGGTGGCCTGATCAACATACCATTTAGAAGCTTCGTCCGTAAGCGTGCGTTGGAACAATCTAAGACGGATGGAATCATCAGTAATGGAATTGGATGAACACCACATATGGAAAGATCGGATATGGTTGGAGGGATCTTCATTAGCAAGGCCTTCGAACTTGGGAATGTTGGAGGGGAGCTTGGTTGGCATAGCAGGCCAACTAACATCGTGGCAGATAGGATCATTGATCAACTGATTGAAATCGAGGAGATTGAGACCGGCCATATAAGGGAGCAAAGGGACAGTCGAGGTAGTTCCCGTAGTGGTTCCACTGGAAACGAACCCAGCAGTAGAACTGGGGTTGCTACTAGCGCTAGGCCCTGAACTAGACATGGTGAAGGTAACAGGGGGAGAACTAGGAGTAGGGGGAGAACCCGAACAATCAGAAGAAAAGTCGGAGTGCGGACTCGGGGGAGGACTTACTCGATGACGACGGGAAGGAGGAAGTCAACTAATCGAAAACTGAGGGTGAAGGCCAAGAAGTCTCCGGGATAAACACCTTGGAGGCGCAATGATGACGGGAAGAAGAAAAACCGACAAGAGCAGGGAGGTGAAAAATCAAGTGAGGTCAATGTCGAAACAAGGGTAGAGTGGTGTAGTGTCAATTGATTTTAAAGTCTTTTCCAGGTAGTGTTAACCAAGCTCTTCTTCACTTAGGGTCAGTGTGTGGCGTGTGTTAATTTTAATTTTTAAACCCAGACGTTTTGAGAGTAAAAGAAAAAGTGTGTTGCGTAACTGAAAATGAATCTGCAAAGAACAATATATAAGACTAAAATAACAGAAAATTAACATCTAACAATGCATCGATCTAACCCAAGAAGGCGGGTCTCTCAAAACTAGTCTAAAAGAGGGAAAAAATCAAATCAAAACACATGAAAAAGAGGCCAATATATCTAAGGTCGGGAGGGACAGGGATCTAAAGAGGAAATCTGCTGAAAAGAGGTGCAGAAAACAGCAAAGAGGAAGAGGCAAGGTTGTTGTAAAAAAAGGGGGAAATCAGCTAGAGGAAGGAGGGACAAGGAGATGACCCTAGAGGTAAACCCAAACAAACTATATGAGGTGATTTGAAAGGGATAAGATCTGATCTAGAGGGATTTGAAAAATAGGTATCAGATCTGAAAAGAAGAAGGCTGAAACTCTGAAAACTCAGACATCTGAAACAGCTAAAACTTTCCCACAAAATTGGAGGGTACTAAATCCCTAAGGGGAAATATTCTCACTTAGTTGAGTGAAACAAATGAGAAACAGGTCTAAACGGGCAGAGACAGAGGCTGGGAAACTCTGACAGAAGCTTCAAACAAACCCAGAAAAATTGCTGGAAAAGTGCAGAAAAAAGGGCAGGTCGCAGGTTCTGACCTGATTTCAGTCCAGGTCACAGTTTTGGGGCAGAAAAGTGCGCCCTCTAGTCCAGCTCGCAGTTTTTGGGCCGATAAGTGTGACCTGCAAATCCGGGTCTCTCGGCGGAAGATTTCAAAAAAAGTTGTCGTCTCAGCTGCGGCTGATGTCTGTCACCTGCGCAATAGGGCTAGAAACACACAGAAGTTAAAAATTTGAATGTTTGAGGGTTTTAGAGGTGAAAAACACCATAAAAATAGGAAAAACAAAAAACTAAAGAGAAACCCTAGGGTCTGAAATAGCTGGATATGAAGGAATATATAAAATGACAGCGGTTGCAAAAGAAAACCTGTGTGGAGTTGCCAATTTGTTAGTATGAATCTTTCGTCGGAAAATACCACTTTAGTTACGCATAACAAATAGCCCTAACATCGATTATGGCTGCCAATATCTTTAAATCTGCAGTTAGGTGATCCAAATAAAGTTGCACAAATCCAAGTCTAAGCATAAAAGACATTAAGCAGTGAAAATAAAATGTCACTCCAATAGATCTAGAGTGATCTAATGCAATGAAAGGTGACTAATGAATGGGTAAAACCCTTCTATTTATAACAAAATATTAGGGTGATCTAGAACTTGGTGCATGAATAAAATATTATTAATCAAATTCTAGAACCACCCTTTAGGAATATTTTATTATATTTGTTGGAGGGGAAAGGATTTTTGACTTGGGTCAATTCCTTTATTTATAAATAATAAATAAATAAATTATTTATTTATTATTTTAAGGAAATGGTGGGAATATAATTAAATAAATAATTATTTATTTAATTATTTATAAATGATTTAGTCAAATTTAACTAGGAATATTATTTAAATGAGGATTTAAATAACTTATTCCTAGGAAATAATCAAATAAATAAGGATTTATTTAATTGATTTCCTTGTTTTGGGTTAAATATGACCAGGGAATATAAACAAATATAGATTTGTTTATTATTTCCTTTTGGGGTTTCCTGTTTAGACCATAAACAACTTAATAAAGGTGTTTTACTAAGTTATTTCACATAGCGAAAGCAATTTTACTTAGGGTAAAATTGGTCTTACATGGTGTACTTGGGCTCATCTAATGATAATAGGTTAGATGAACAAAAAATGGTGTAACATGGAGATTCCTAGAACAATGAGAATTCCACTCCGAGGTGATCAACGCACTCTTGAATGTCGGGAAGTGCACTGCAGTGCACCCTTGAATGGAGGATTTAGCACTGCAACACAGTTAATCCCTTTAGAGACTGCGTTGGTGAGTCAATAAGTGATATAACATATACTTCAAACATTGGAAACTCACAATAGAAGCCATGAATGAAATTTTCTTCTCTTAGGGCATATAGCAACTAAAATATAAGGGGATGATAAACCCTATTTCATTGGTCTTGGGGATGATGTCCAGTTTGACCAGGTCACAGGGATGATGCCCAAATTGACCTATAACAGTTGCCCCCTAAAGCATGAAGTCAAAATAATAATAGTATTTGGATGAGATGCTTTACGATGTGATGAGCTGGAACTGAAGTGGGCGGTGACCTACATCAATCTTACAATACATTACATCATGATATTTTCATCTTGATCAAGAGTTGTTGAGGGAGGCATTCCCATGCTCAACACATAAACTATCTAATAACATTTACATAATTCATAAAGTCGTCTACATTGGAATGTTTCCCAATATAGACATGCCTACAGATATAGGCCCATGTTTGGATGATGATCTGTATGTAAAGTCATCGTACATAAGATGTGTACAAAAATCCTGAAATATCAGCCCAAATGGATGAAACTAGATCCGGGGTCTTCTTATCTCGTTCACTCGATCATTCAGGTACAAGTCTAACCATGCAAATATATAAATTGTAGTCGAACATGGGAAGACATCATCTGATTACCAACCAATGATGTGAGCTGTTAACAAACAAGAGAAAACCACCATTGATGTTAATGTCTCTCAAGGTACTGTAGTACAGTTTGTAAGGCATGAATAGATGATTTGATGTCGAACGCTAAACAAAATATTTTGGTCAAAGGTCTGGAAGCGAGGAACTTGTCGATGATGTAACAAGCCTCATGGTACTGGAAGATGATGTTTCTAAGTAAACTTCCTAAATGATGAACTGATGTCGACGAGAAGCCTCTTTATCGCGAAATGAGAGTTATTGATTTCAAAGACAAAATGTGACATGATATAACAATGTTTAGAGATGACTGTCATGAAAATGAAGGTTAAGGAGTATTGCAAAAGGATGAGTATTCACTCGATGACATCTCTTAAACATATCGGCGACACTAAGATGTGTTGGCAGCATTGACCCAAAACCGAAGTGAAGATATGATGAACCATAGGTATGAATGAACTGTCAAGAAGATTACCCAACCTACAAGTCACAATGATGGAGTGAAAGTGTCATGTTCAAGAGCGACTTGCTACCAAAAAGTGTTTTGTTCGCTTTCCCAAATTTTCCCCGATCATTTTTCCACCAATACCTCTTTATTTTTTAACAACCTTGAGGAGGATAACATATGCTTGATCTATAATTCAACCCTTCGGCGAATGCATCACTATTTAATAATTTAACGAGTCTAGCAATAGATGAAACTCGATTCTTGCCATGATAGACAAGCTCGTCGCTATTTTTATGTTTTAACGAGCCTAACGACAGTGACAACCCGGTCCTTTTTCATATTTAGAGAGTTTGAAAAAGAGGACAAAAGAAAACTCCATGAGTCCTTTTTCGTAAATTTTTTGCTAAGGTCTTAAAAAATGTAAAATAATACCTAAGAAAACCTCCTAGCCATGTTTGACTAAGGTTTTCCTTTTTCGTAAATAATCTATATCGATCTGGAAAAGGGTCAAACTTATACTGAGTAGATGTCGTTTCATTTACTTTTACGAGTTCGAAAGACAAGTGCTCGGAAATATTTTCACATTATCGGAGTATGAAAAGAGCTAAAAGAAGACTCTAGGGGTTCCTTTTTTGCCGTTATTGAAGTTCGAAAAATAGATAAAAGTGTGCTTCAAGTCCTTTTTCATTTTTATCAAAGCTAAAAAAAAGGATAAAAGCATGCTTTGTGGTCAAATCATTCTTGAATAAGTGTGCATGACTAATCTGCTCTATCAGTTGTAAAACTTGTTCAGAACACCATCAAACGGATTAAAAATACCTATTTCATAGAAAAAAATGAATAAAAATCATATTCACAACATTAAATATGATTTGAAATAATCAAATGACTGATTAAAAGAGTTTTTACCATTCATTTTTACCATTTTAAAGTTACCATTTGAAATTTGGAGCTCTGAACCAATTTTTTCCCTCGAACTTCAGCAGTTGATTGCGACAGATTCCGTGGATGATTTTCCTCGTCGTTCGATCTAGGTTGGAACTATGAACTTTATCTTTCCTTTAGTAGCATTTATGTTTCATTGCAAATTTTGATGGTTTTGAGCCCCTTAGGGTAAATTTGTTTTGCTCAGAGGGAAACACACCCTTGAATGTTGAAAGGTGTGTTGCAGTGCACTAGAATTTAAGGCCAAGTGCATATGAAACACACTGTCCCTTGACCTGGGGTGTGTTGGGCACAATTTCCATTTTTGTTTCTTGTTTTGTGCCCAAATTTTGCCTAGTTTTTTGCATGAAATGGATCCTTATGAGTCTTATGATTGTGTTTCAGGAATTCATCAGACCAAAATGATGATTACATGGAGGGAAAGAAAACATGAAGAACAGAACATGATTTCCCTAAATGATCTGGGTAAGGTAAGATCCCTCAAAGACTGCGGGTTTCTAAAGTACTTCAGACTGTCGGTTATGAGGCAACAAAGGGAACTATTGGAGTTCCTTGTTCTTTCATGGGATCCAACGATACAGGCTTTTCACATTGGGGATAAAGTGGTCCCAATATTAGTGGAGGATATTTATTTTCTCTAAGGATTATCAAGGAGAGGTCTTCCCATTTCTCTTTCAGGATCTTCTCTTGGAGGAGAGACAGTGAGAGATTATATATTGCAGTATTGCAATCCTGGGACTGAACCTAGTACAGATGGGAAAATAAACATGCATGATGTACATGACTTTCCTTTGAGGACCATCCTATTCACTATTGCAAAGCTTGTTGGTACCGCTACACTACATGTGGCAAACAGATCTTACATGCAGTATGCACTAAGGTGCTTGGAACCAACAATTTTTCACTGGGCTGAAGTTGTCCTCTTTCAGATGAAATAACAGCTGACCAAGGCAAAGGGAGGAAGGAAGAAGAATTTAAACTATGGTTTGATCCTAATTTCTTTTGCCTTAGAGCAGATTCCATTGATGCAACCCCAACATGTTACACTGGATATATCTGGCCCTAGAGATCCAAGGATGCAGAGATGGGTAGAACTCATGGCTAGACATGCTGGTCAATCGACCATTGTATTCTCAACTGCATTCTTCGCCTGGTTCAGACGACAGATGGTCACCATCAATGATTACAAATATGCATTCGTAGACTTCCGAGGAGATCTAGACTTAGCTCTACTAGACAACGCTCAAGGGGTGCAATTGGTAAGAATGTTTTGACCATGTTGTTTTATTTTTATAAGGTTTATACATGTTTTTGTATTTTTATGTTTCCCAAGACTAAACTAAAGTTTTGATGTAATGCAAATGTAGGTCAAGTTTGACCAATGGGTCATCCAGAGCAGAGAGCAGATGAGCCAGCACAGAGGGCTGTCGGGAGAGCAATCCTTCAGGATTTTTATATGACCAAGACTCTTGCTAAGCTACAACAACACATAGAGGGATTGACTCTCGGGTTTCTGGATTGCCGGATCGAAGAGTTACCCATGATACTATAGCACCATACTATTGGTGTTCCTAACCATTGGATGCGGTTATTGCATAGGATAGCTAGATCAGTAGCATGTTATCACAAGCATCACTAGTTTACTTTTGACATTTTTCATACATGTTGAGGTCAGATGACCAATGTGTCTTGGGCACAAATTTTGTAAAAGCCTATAACTATATATGTATTTGTTTTCAGTGTTTTCCTATGTTTATTGCGCAATCCTATTCAATTATGTGATGTGAATTGAAAATATGTCTTTACATGTGTTGCAAATTTCTGTCTATAACATAATTCACTAAGGAATCAGTTAATGTGTTCAAATTTCAGGAAATGTGTTGATATTGAATGAAATCAAAATGTCTTTCCAAAAGTCGAACTCTTAGGAACATATGATGCATTGTTGGATTTATGATAGTATAAACACTTGTAAGTTGCAGTACCACAATTTGTGAGTCTAACCTAATGATGATGATGATGTTAATACCAAATGAAATGGCATCAGAGAGAAGTTTGATCAACGTGCTATACTCAATGATATTGTTTGTAGATCGACCGATACAAATCCCTTGAAAAATCACTAACTCGTTGTTCAGAGTGAAAATGGCCCACGTTGCAGAGGATAGATTCTGCGTACTACGACTAGCACCATCAGCATACCCAACAAATGGTTCCAAAGATTCAAACATCTCTGATTAAGTGTAAAGTAGATTACTAACATCAAGAAAACTCTAGAAAAACAAACTAAGATAGTAAATTCAAATCAACAACATATATACAATATAATAAAACAGTTTACTACGCCCATGTTTAAGCATAGTAATGTTTCAGATACAACCCATTTCAGGGTTGTGCCAATGGAATTCCATCATAATATACCAACTCGTAGGCACAAGAACTCTTTTGACAATATAGGGGCCATGCCATAATGCCTCAAATTTTCCTATACCTATTACATTAGCTTCTTGATCATAAGCTTCATGATCATAAAGAAGGACCAGGTAACCCTCTGAGAAGATGAGAGGCTAGATATGCTTGTCGTATTGCGCCATTATACGTCTCTAATGCACTTCGTTGGCCAATGCGGCTTCACGACACACTTCATCAAGATGGACTGTAATATTCCCAATTAGTTGCTGCTAGTTGGAATATTATATGCTACTCTATTTTGCAGCTTAGAAGAATAAATGGGGTAGGGAGACCCTTAAATCTCTTTAGCAGGAATAAAGCATTCCCAATGTGAAAGGGGATCAGTATAGGTAGGAAAACTAAAGCCACCTTTGGTGTGAAAGGAGGCAATGCATGAGGACTAGATCTATGTTGACCAAATCAACAGCGCTGCTAAAAGAGGAGGGAAGCCAGTGGGGACAGCGCAGTTTTGATGGAGGAATATTTGCAAGAAAGTAACCTCATGAATGTGTGGGGTTAAGGGTGAGGAGGCTTACCAAGAATAAAAGGAAAGGGATGGCAACCATGAGAGACATTCAGAACCTTGTCTATGTTTGGGTCTTATGACTTCTTGCATACTTCAGCTGTTTAGTGCAAGGGATTCTCATGCAGGAGTTCCATACTCTTTATTGGTTCATCTTGTTGAAGGGATCTAAGAGGAAAATTCTGGGCTACATTTCCACTATCAGACTTGGGGTCAAGCAGTCACCAACCTCTACAGCGCAGTCTCTTGCAGAAACTGCGTCATTTCTGAAGGTGTTGCTATGGTAGGGTTAAATCCCTTGATTTTGAGCTAGTTCCTTAGGGAAAAGGGTCCTCCCTCTCCCGAAAGACTAGTATGGAGGATATTTTAGCCAACTCATGTAATATTCAGCCATATCAATACAAAGTTGCATTAGGCTGCATGATTTTCTGCAGATCTACCATTTTATACTTGTTCTTTCATGAAACCCTTGCTAGGTTGTCTCCATCTTGTATAAAAGGGGCTAGATCCCCATTTTCTTGGATCTTTGAATAATATAATATCTAGATCTATTATTGTCCAAATTTTTCTGCAGAAACCCTCATGGAATAACGTTGTCACATGCTTCAAAAATTATGTTTGGTCAAAGTCATGGGGATTGGGTGTTTTTGAGCTATTTTGGGCTGGGGATACCTGTTTAACATAGCTAGAATGATTTGTTTCTGACCCGATTTTGTATGTAAGGGTTATAATGCATAAACCAAAGGATCCAAGTCCTGCTTCTCAATTCTATAGTGTAATTTTCTGAAACGACGTTTTTACTGTTTGTATTGCCGCAATTCCTAAGAAGGAATATTACAATGGTATCAGAGCTCTATTCTTGGCTCAACTTGTGGGAGAAAATATATCTATAGTTATGGAGGATAAAGAGATTCCAAAGCTTCTCCTTCAAACCATGCAGAACATTTCCAAAGATATCAAGGAGATGAGGCATAAGGAAGTCCCTAAAGGGTTTTACATTGAAGCAAGCACCAACACATCACATTGTTTGGAACGATCATCTACACATCCTTCTTCACAATGCTCCACTATGCCAACATTCCTATCTGAGGAAGGGGAGGAAGAAACCCTTGGCGATTATTTTGTGGAATATGAATCCCAATCCCAAAGATTGAAAGAACACTTGAGCTTTCAGGAGTGTTGTCGGATCAAGGATGGAAGAAGGACTTGTCATCACCAAAAGAAAGGAGGATTTATGTAGGGATCAACGCATTATGGGAAGGTTCTTCTTGACTTCATATGATGGATCACCTAAGTGCACAGCCAAGGCTTGGATGGAAAAGTTGGATACTTATTTCCAACTCAACAGAGTTTCTGAAATAGAAGCTATCAAAATAACTGCGCTGCACTTGGAAGGGGAGGCTCATGAATGGTGGTTACATGGTTTTACTACACTTGGGCATGCTCATATCACTTCATACTCAGAGTTCACCAGGATACTAGTATAGAGATTTGATCCAAGGGATCCAGAGGCTCACTTTGTTGAGCTAACCAAGCTCAAACAAAGAGGAGATCTAGAAGGTTATATTGTTGAATATTTGAAGCTTTCAGTAATGGTATCCAACCTCACTATGAGCAGGAGGATTTTCATGTTTATTGATGGGATAGCTAAACCTTTGCATGGGTTGGTGAAATCTACTCAACCTACTACACTCCAAGAGGCTGTGGAGAAGGCTAGAAATTTACAACATGCCTTGCCCAAGACAAAAACATTATTTCAGCAAGAGATTTCTTCATGGCCAAGAGAGGATCAAGGGAGGACACCTCTTAAAAATGATCAGAAGAAATTAAGGAAGGAAAAACTTTGCCTCACTTGTCAGAAACCATGGGTGCCAAAACATCAATGTGTTACAAGGAAGGCACATTGCATTGAGATATTTTCTGATGAGGAGGAGAGGGTCATCGCTGTACCACCTACAGAAGATGTAGTAAAAACTTTTGCTCCAAAAGGAGGTGCTCTTGCAGCATTAAGAGGGGTCCCTAAATATCTGACTTTGAGGGTTAGAGGCACTATTATGGGGCAAAGAGTATCATTACTAGTAGACAGTGGAGCTACTCATAACTTCATTGACTTACAGCTAGTACAAAGGAGGGGCATCCACATGGAAGACTTTGAAGGCTTCTCAGTTTTGGTTCCAGGGGCTAGAACTATGTAGTGTGCCAAGTATGTTCCAAAGTTGTCTATCACCATGGGAACCTACACTCTGACAAAAAATTTCTTTGTGGTTGATATTCCTTACACCAATGTTATATTGGGTGTCCAGTGGTTAATCACTCTTGGGAGAGTTACCACTGATTGGGAGACTCTAGAGATGGAATGGACAGACAAAGAGAATTGAAAGCAACAGAAATCAAAGGCATACACACTTACCCACCTCAGATTGTTTCATCCCACAAGATGGAATCAGATTTACATAGAGGAGACATAGAGTGGGTAGTAGAACTGCATTTTTCTGAAGCTAGAGGCAAGGATTCACCAGTACATCTAGATGTACAATCTATCCTAGACCGGTACTCTACAATGTTTGGAGATATCCCACCAGGGAGACCTCCTGATCAAGGATTTAAGCATACTATTGAGTTGGAGCAAGGGATTCAAGCAGTTATTACCACCCCTTATAGGCATCCCAAAGCTTATAGGGATGAGATTGAAAGGGCCATCCAAGAGCTATTAGCTCTAGGACATATCCGGCCTAGCACTAGCCCTTTTGCATCTTCAGTGGTCTTGGTAAAGAAGGATGTCACATTGAGGATGTGCATTAACTATAGAGCATTAAACAAGAAGACCATGAAGAATAGATACCCAATTCCTAGGATCGATGAGCTGAAGGATGAGCTAAGAGGATCCAAATATTTCTCCAAGATTGATTTGAGATCCGGATATCATCAAATCAGGGTGAGGGATCAAGACATCCCTAAAACAGCATTCAGGTGTCACTATGGGCATTTTGAGTTCTTGGTAATGTCATTTGGATTGACCAATGCCCCTGCAACATTCCAATCTTGCCTGAACCACATCTTCTGTGGTCATCTGAGAAATTTTGTATTGGTATTCTTTGATGACATTCTTATTTACAGCCGCACATGGGAGGAACATTTGCAACATATTTAGACAGTATTGAATATTCTTAAGGAGAAACAATTCTATGCTAAGCTCTCTAAATGTGCGTTTGGACTCACAGAGATGCTTTACTTAGGCCACATCATTGGAGTGGATGGAGTAAGAGTCCATGAAGAAAAGATCCAGGCTATCAGAGATTGGCCTGAGCCAAGGAATGTTACAGAACTCCAGGGATTTGTAGGCATATGCACATATTACCGGAAGTTTGTCAAAGGGTTCTCTCAACTAGCAGCACCACTTACAGATTTGACAAAGAAGGGAGCATTCAGTTGGACACCTACAGCGGAGAGAGTTTTTAATAAGCTCAAAGAGGTAATGAGTAGCTGCCCAGTGTTAGTTCTACCAGATTTTTCTCAACCTTTTGTGTTGGAGTGTGATGCATCAGGGGAAGGTATTGGAGCAATATTGATGCAAGGAGGGCATCTTATAGCCTTTGAGATCAGGAAGTTGCTGCCACACGAGAGGCTGTACCCCATCTATGATAAAGAAATGTTGGCTATTATGCATGCTTTTGCCAAATTCCGGCAATACTTGGTGGGGAATAAATTCAGGGTGAAGACTGATCATAACAGTCTCAGATTCTTTCTTGAGCAGAAGCAGCTTCCAGAGAGACAACAGAAATGGGTAAGCAAAATCCAAGCTTATGACTTTGACATAGAGTATGTCAAGGGGAAGAGCAATATAGTGGCTGATGCTCTATCCAGGAGGCCAGCAGCGCTATCCTTAAGGGGCATGGACGCAGATTGGAAGGCTCAATTATTGGTTGAGTATTCCAAGGATAACTTTGAATGTGAGATACTTGATGGGGTGATATCTGATGAGAGGTATAGAGTGATGGATGAGATCATCTATTACCGGGACCGGGTCTTTTTGGCTAATAATTCTAAGCTTAAAGAGAAGATCTTACAAGCATCCCATGATTCCCCACTTGCAGGGCATCAAGGATTCACAAAGACTTATCGGGCTATACGGGAGAGATTCTCATGGAAGGGTCTCAAGGAGGATGTACTCCAACACATTAAGGAGTGCATAGTTTGCCAATAGAAGAAGGGAGAACACACCCATCCTGCAGGGTTATTGCAGCCACTTCCCATTCCGGATGGAAAATGGGAGAGCATCTTCATGGACTTCATCACCAGTCTACCTACCATTCAGGGTAAGGATTGTATTTTTGTAGTTGTTGATAGACTAACAAAATATTCACACTTCTTTGCCATTTTTGCACGTTATACTGCTTCACAGGTAGCTGAGATCTTCTTCAGAGATGTGTTTAGGCTCCATGGTCTCCCAAAGACCATAGTCAGTGACCGGGATAGCTGCTTCATGGGTGGCTTTTGGCAGGAACTTTTCTGGCTAGTGGGGACTAAATTGACACCAAGTACTAGCTATCACCCACAAACCGATGGACAAACTAAAATAGTAAACAAGTGGTTGGAAGGCTACTTGAGAAATTATGTTTCAGGACAACAAAGGGCATGGCTATGTTGGCTCCATTTGGGGGAGTATTGTTACAACACCACTTACCATATGTCCATTGGTATGACCCCATTCTGAGCTCTCTATGGGTATGATGCACTCTCATTTTTTGATGTCATGTTTGGAGAAAGCAAGGCTCCTAGAGAAAAAGAGTGGATTCAAGAGAGTCAGGACATACTTCGGGCCCTTAAAGACAACATTTCTACTGCACAAAACTAGCAGAAGGTATATGCGGATTGTGGTCGGATAGAGAGGCACTTTGAGGTAGATGATTTGGTTTATCTCCATCTTCAGCCTTATAGACAATCTACACTCAAAGAGAAGGGGGCTGAGAAGCTCAAACCATGTTTCTATGGGCCATACAGGGTGATCTGTTGTGTTGGGGAAGTAGCATATGAGTTGGAGCTTCCTAAGGGGAGCAAGATCCATAACATCTTTCATGTTTCATACCTCAAGAAGGCCATTGGACAAAATATAGTTGCCAATATAGACCTCCCACCTATTGATGATGAAGGGAATCTAGTTTTGCAACCAGAGGCAATCTTGGATACACGGGAGAGGCAACTAAGGAACCGAGTGATCAAAGAATATCTGATTTGATGGAGGAATCTTCCTGATGACGATGCCACTTGGGAAGGAGAGAAGATCTTACAACATCCTTCTTTGCTGTTGCTTGAGGACAAGCAACTTTTGAGAGGGGAGGAATATAATATTCCCAATTAGCTACTGCTAGTTGGAATATTATATGTTGCTCTATTTTGCATCTTAGAAGAATAAATGGGGTAGGGAGACCCTTAAATATATTTAGTAGGAATAAAGAATTCCCAATGTTAAAGGGGATCAAGATAGGTAGGAAAAATAAAGCCACCTTTGGTGTGAAAGGAGGTAATGCATGAGGACTAGATCTATGTTGACCAAATCAATAGCGCTGCTAAAAGAGGAGGGAAACCAGTGGGGACAACGCAGTTTTAATGGGGGAATCTTTGCAAGAAAGTAACCTCATGAATGTGTGGGGTCAAGGGTGAGGAGGCTCACCAAGAATAAAAGGAAAGGGATGGCAACCATGAGAGGCATTCAAAATATTTTCTATGTTTGGGTCTTATGACTTCTTGCATGCTTCAGTTGTTTAGGTGGGTTTGCTGCACTGTTTAGTGCAAGGGATTCTCATGCGGGAGTTCCATACTCTTTCTTGGTTCAGCTTGTTGAAGGGATCTAAGAGGAGAATTTTGGGCTAAATTTCCACTATCAGACTTGGGGTCAAGTAGTCACCAACCTCTATAGCGCAGTCTCTTGCAGATTCTGCGTCATTTCTGAAGGTGTTGTTGTGGTAGGGTTAAATCCCTTGATTTTGAGCTATTTCCTTAGGAAAAAGGGTCCTCCCTCTCCCGGAAGACTAGTAAGGAGGATCTTTCAGCCAACTCATGTAATATTCAGCCATATCAATACATAGTTGTAGTAGACTGTGTGATTTTTTCCATATCTACCATTATATACTTGTGCTTTCATGAAACCCTTGCCGGGTTGTCTCCATATAGTATAAAAGGAGCTAGATCCCCATTTTCTTGGCTCTTGGAATAATATAATCTCTAGATCTGTTATTGTCCATATTTTGCTATAGAAACCTTCATGGAATAACGTTTTCACATGCTTCAGAAATTCTGTTAGGTCAAAGTCATGGGGATTGGATGTTTTTGAGCTATATTGGGCTGGGGAGATTTGTTTAACATAGCTAGAATTATTTGTTTCTGACCCCATTCTGTATGTAAGGGTTATAATGCATAAGCTAAAGGATCCATGTCCTTCTTCTCAATTATATAGCGTAATTTTCTGAAAAAATCGTTTTTAATGTCTGTATTGCTGCAATTCCTAAGAAAGAATATTACATGGATGAGGTTAAAAAGATGTGCTTCTTCAGAAGAGGTGTCAAGTAACAAGTCAACGACGAGCTTTAATGACGGTATTTCACATTGGATATGCAAGATAGCTTCCAGACCATACAACAATTGAAAGGGGGTAAATCCGGTTGTGTTTCTCACTGAGGTTCGGTATGCCCACAAAGCTAAGTACAGGATAAAATGCCAATTTCATTTATGGACTCCTATCATTTGTTGAAGCATTCATTTAAGAATTTTGTTAATAGCCTCAACTTGTCCATTGGATTGTGGATAATAAGGAGTAGAACTATCATGCGACAATCCTAATTTGGTAGTCAACTCATTCGTCATGTGATTGCGAAAATTCTTTACATGATTTGTGACTATAGCTTGTGGAGCACCAAATCGTGAGATGACATGATTGAAAATTAATAATGTAGTTTTTTCTCCTGTGTTGTTGAATGTAGGCATCGCTTTGGCCCACTTAGTAAAGTAGTCTATTGCGACAATAATATAACCATGCCCCCCAGACGAATGGGGGTTGCAAGTCACGAAGTCAATGCCCCGTTTTGAAAATGGTCCCACAATGATAACAGGATGCATCGGCTTTGGTGGTTTGTGGATTTTACTATCAAATATCTAGCACGCGTGACAACTTCTGACCACGAGGATGTAGTTGTGAAATATGGTAGGCCAAAAGTAACCGACGTGGAGTATCTTTTGCGTGTCCAGACAAGTGTCCACCACAACCCCAACATGAGAATCATTTAAAACCTTTTTGACCTCCTCATGAGTGAGTCACCTCCTTGAAATGGTATCAATAGCACGACGATAAAGTGTATCATCAACGATCAGATAATCTTTGGCTTGGTGTCGTTGTTGAGAGCGAGAGGTATTAGGCCGAAAAGCCTAGGTCTAGAGATAAATGATAAAATCCCCATACCAAGGATCAGACAATCCAATCAGAAAGAGAGACTCATCAGGAATTTATGGTTCCAATGTAATAGCAATACTATCAGAGGGAAGGTCGCAGAGAAACTCAGCTAAAACTAAAGACTTCTTTGACTTGGATTTGAGGAATTCCAAATCAAACTCCTGCAAAATGATAATCCATTTTGAATACTTCCCCTCCCCAGAAATTAACGTGATAGAATGTAAGTCATGGGTTTGCAATCCGAAATAACAATGGTCTTCCAGAACAGGATATAACGACGAAATATTTGGACAAATTGAATGGCTGCCAAGGTGAGCTTTTCGACGTATGAATACTTTACTTATGTATCATTGAGATTACGAATCAAATAATATATCGGATGTTCTGTCCCATTTTATTCTTGGACCAATACCATAGTAATGGTCATATCAGTCGCCCCTAGATGCGGGTGGTACCTAGCCTTGCAAGACTACACTGGGCAGCCATGTGGATCATCACACGGCACGCCCATATGCCCCAGCCTTGGGATGCACAGTGCCTTCAATTCTCACATGGACTGGGCTTTAAAGTCCCATGCGCCACGTTATTTTCAACGTACTCAATGTGTTTGGTATTAACTCCTCATAGCACCATGATTTTCACTTCTCCCGCTCCTTCTCTGGCTCTTCAGCCCACTCTGATCGCTCTCCCTCTGTTCTTCTTGCTTTGGCCCTCCCCTACTCAGGCGAGAAGCTTCTGGGCTCAGGCCTTTGCAGCGACCCCTCCGCAGTATCGTGCCCTGTCCAAGCCTGTCGTGATGCTGCGAAGACACTAGCAATGGTGCAGACGAGCTGGGGGCAGGGGCCTCCCTTCACGTCCCCCTCTGCCCCATGCCATCCCCCACTACTTAAATCTTCCGGTCTCATGGGACATGACGGACTTGTCGCCCTCCTCCTTCACACCTGCAGAGCCATCCAACTCCTTCTTTCCTCTCGCGCAGCTCCTGGACCCCTCCGCTCCCCCCCTCCTCCTCCCGCGGTAAGAAGAGAGCTCGCAAGTCCACCATCCCTGCAGAGCCAATCTTCATCCTCTGTAAACTCAATGCCCTCCCTGTGCAGCCAGCCTCCAGCTCCAATGCCAGTGACAGCGACTCTGAGCCAGCCGAAGAGAAGCATCTACCAGGTCTGCATCTCTCAGGCTCCTCCAAGAGGAAAGAATACCTCAATTCTACTGACGCCATGGATATTACAACATCTATACAGGATAACGCCACTTAGGACACTCCGGCGCAGTGCCTCGGGCTTCCTGAATCCCCACGCGAGTAGCTTGAAGACTCTGAACCTGGGCTTGATTCACTGGACTACAGCTACATCTGCCGCATCCTCGAAGAGGAGCCTCCCTCCAGCGACAAGAATGAAGGTTCTCCATAGCACTCTCTCTTCGGGTTTCTTAGTTTCCTAGTTCTGGTTGTTTCCTATGCCAGCTCTTTTGGTCTCTTTTTGCATTGTTTTAAAGGCTAGTTTCCCACTATGGGAAGCTTGTTCTATCTGGATAATTAAGGTTGGTTTCCCCTCTAGGGGTAGTCTAGTTTTGGACAACATTATTTTGTCTATTCCATCCGTCATGGATCTTTCCATTTCCGAGGATGAGCAATATAACTTTTGGTTGATGAATTAATAGAATTGGTATTACTTAGAAAAAAAAAATGATCGTATCAGTTGCGACGATATATAAGAAATAATCACTCTGATAATTGGGGGGATACATTAATGATGCCTGGACAAGTGTATCCTTGACAACATCAAAATAAGCTTGCGCAACCTTATCCCAATGGAAGGGAATACCCTTTTCAAGATCCGAGTAAATACTTTAGCCATTTCGGCATAGTTGGGTATGAACCTCCTTAGGAAGTTAGCCTTTCCTTGAAGTTTCTATAACTGAAGAAAATTTGATGGCACAGGCAAATCAATAATGGCTTGGACCTTCAGTGGGTCAATTCGAATTTCTTCTTTTGAGACGACAAATCCTAGAAAATGACCAGAACCAACAAAAAACACACATTTGTGTGGATTGAGGCGTATTTTTTAGTTTCGGCAACATAGAAAGATATCTCTCAAATGCATCAGGTGATCAATCTGGTTTTGTGAATGTGCAGGTAAATCGTCTAGATAAGGTTCAACAATGTGCTTGAAGTCATTGAAAGAATAATCCATTGCTCTGTGAAAGGTTTCCCCAGCGTTCTTTAAACCAAATGGGAGTTTCTGATAAGAAAATGTGCCCCAGGGATAGATGAATTCTGTCTTGTATTGATCCTCCATGCGGATATTGATTGGATTGTAGCCAAAAAATCCACCCATGAATGAAAATATTTGACATCCAGCACAATCATCAATAATCTGGTCGATAAAGGGAGTAGGATAGTTGTCTTTTGGACAACCAATATTGACATCCCAATAATCGACGCACACTCTGATTGTCCCTCGTTTTTTCATGACAGGAACAATGTTGGAAACCGAATCAGTAAGTGGAACAGGGTAAATGAAACCAGCACGCAAAAGTTTTTCAACTGCTTTATTGGCAGCAACCTTCTTTGGATGAACAAGACAAAGGCATTGACATACTAGTTTGACATCAGGGTACATTTTAATGTTGTGTTCAATGATACTAGTATCTATGCTTGGCATTTCCTCGTAAGACCAAGCAAATACATCATGAAATTCACGAAAGAGAGAGTGATAAGTTTCAAGTTCTGATGAAGAACAAGACACGCCAACATGAATGTTTTCTACAATGTCGAGTTTGGTCAAAATATCGATAGAAATTATTTCTTCAATATTTGATAAGTTTTGCTCGGATTCGATTGCATTAATGGGAAAAGAATTCAAAAATAAAGTTTTGATCGATGGGTGATATAGTTCAATAAGATTATATTCTTCATAATCCTGAAGATGGGAACGATGATGATGATCTTCCCATGGTTCTCCTTATGGAATCATGGATTCCACAATGCTCTCATCAATCAAGAAATTGGATGAAAAAGGATCAGATGGAGTACCAAAATCTAATGAACGATCGACCCAAACGATCGATGACGATGATTTCAAATTCGCCGCCCAAGCCATGTAGATTGATTTCTATGCCAGCTCAATTGGGCTGGGTGGCAAAAATTCATCCAACGTAACAACTTCAAAATCACCTGTAATCTTCCTTAAGCCAAATGGAATGGAATATATCATGTAGCAGGTCTCTATGTTTTCAATTTCTGCCAACGTCGCAGGCGACGGTAATGCAAAGGTTCCCATGAGGGAAGAATCCTTTAAGAGTCCTACACCAATGTTCTGGAGTGCTAGTTGGGGTGTGTGAACTAATGGAATGCTTCTAGTTACTTGGGAACTGAAAGCAAAGAAGGAGATTTGGTTGATGACTGTGATAATGCCTTTATGTGGAAAGGCGATCATTCTAAAATATGTAGAGACGATCGTAGTCATAGCATATACCCATGGCCTTCCGAGTAAAATGTTGTAATCAAGGGGTTCGTCAACAACCTCAACTTCAACATTTACTGTTTTTCCCCCTAGTTCAACATGCAGGTTATTGATGATATTGCAAGGCTTATATGTATGACAGTCAAAAGCTTTCAACGTCGTAGGCGATTCAGAGAAGTGAGGCGAGCCAAGTGACTTCCAGTAGTTTAGAGACATAATGAACGTAGATTCTCCCTCCTTAATAATAGTACGATGAACAAGTTGATTGAGAACATTTACTTGGATAGACAATGCCAATTCTGCTGGTAATTGTGGCACATAGCCTGTATGATTAAAGACTACAAGATTGGAATCTGTCGGATTGATTCCACCAATTTTCGACAACAAAGCCTGCTTCTGGGAGGGACAATTTTGAAGTACCTCAAGCATCGACATAGCTGAAGGGGATTGAGCCAATTCTTCAACTATATTATAATTTTGAGCAGCTCGGGCTCATGGATTGAATGTCGATTTATGGACGACTCCCTTCGGTGGCTTTATTGTTAACTTAGGAATAACAATTGGCAGAATAGATTCCGTAGACAGATTCGTGGTCATGGTAGTAGGTTGATCAATAGCCTGACTTATACTATAATCTTTATTACACGTTGACACCAAAAAATCAGTTGTTGGCTTCGTGACAGATAGCATAAGCACTTGGGAACTAGAAGTTGGATCCGTAGCAACCAAATTTGTGTCTAGATTCGGAAATGAATCTATCAACACAGCGGAAGCATGCGAGGTCTTAATCAATTTTGAGACTTCGGCGCGATGAGGACAATTTTGAACAAAATGCTCCTCATTAAAGATTATGCAAGGGTAACGAGCTTTCCTATTTCTAGTTTGTTAATGAGATGATCGTTCCTGCAGGGTAGAAGTTTTTTTTTTCTTTGATTTCCCCTTTTTCTTACTTCTGGGTTGCTTGTCACTTTTTCCTTTTTCAGATGAAACAACATGAATTTCGGAAGAAGGTGCGGGATCAGATGAAGTAGAAATATGTGTGTTGGCAATACCGATCATACTATTTCTAGCATGAGAGTCCTTAGATGGAGGAGGAACAATAAAATTAGATCGCAGCGTGTTGGTAATTTTCTCGTAGAGCGTGCCAAATTGAGTATAAATCGAATCTAAGTACTGGGCACGAGAAATGACGTACTCTTCAGTGACGATGCCACCCTTAGCCACATCCTCAATTATAGATGGTAACAGGGACTTAATGAACCACTCAACAATGAGATGATCAGGAAAAAATGTCTTTACCATTCTATGATGATGACGCCACTCATGAATATGATCAGAAATGTGAGTAGAATTAGTCTGTTTAAAATTGGTCAAGAGTTTCGTTCTAGTTTCATATCATATGGGTAATTGGAAGTGGGTAAAAAAGGTACTAGCTAAGGCAGTGAAATTATCAAATGAAGCTTGTGGTAACTCAATGTACCACTTCGCAGCTGGACCTGTGAGCGTACACTCGAAAAGACGTAATCGAATGGAGTCATCATTTAAGGAGTTGGATGCACACCACAAATGATAAGTCATAACATGCGTCGACAGGTCTTCTACAAGGTTTACATTGAACTTAAGAATATCTGAGGGCAATTTATGAGGTATCACCGGCCACCAAGGAGCATAGTTGATTGGATCATTTATAAGCTGGTTTAAATCAGGTAATTCTAAAGTTGCAAAAAAGGGAAACTATCAACTTAAGTCGAGTTGAGCATAGCCATGGTATGATGGAATTGCTTGGGAAACAGGCCTTTGAGCACCAACATAAGGAATTTGTTGCTGGTAACCCAGATAGGGGTTGTTTTGATAAGAAAACGCTTGAGGATTCTATTGACCAAAACCTAGGTACGCTACTTGTTGAAATGAGGGTTGTTGCATTTGCGCTTGTGGCTGCCAAGGTGTCTATCCACCAAGATTATAACCCAAACTTGAATAGCTTGGATTCGGTTGTGAAAAGATAAAACCCAGTTGCGGTTGCGACATCCCATAATATGGTAATCTAGCTTGTGAAAAAATAATTTCAGATACAAGTGGTTGCTGTAAACCAGTCGAAGGAGTTGGAGTATGAGGGCCCAATACTTGAGGGTATTGGGTGGAAGGACTCACCTGAGACGGTTGAGGTACAACACTTTGAGCTTGTAACAGGGGTAAGGATGTATTCACAAGTGGAGTAGATGTAGGTGCAACAGGTTGAACCGGTTGATATGATTGTACAACTGTTTGTGGTTGGATGGGTAGAGTGGGATGCCACTGACAAACATTCATTACGACATTAGGATGACCAAATAACGACGGAGTACTGTCGAAATGGGTGACCATAGGTTGCCCCCCAGCATGAGGAGTATAATAAGATGGAATATATTGTTCTCCAAATCCTGGGAATCCAGTTGAAATTGTACTGGATGGAATATACCCAGATGGACCAGCTTGATATTGCCCTGAAGATGTACATAAAGGATCAAGCTATTCAGTACTCATTAGAGATGTACCAAATAGAATACCAGATGATGACATTGGTGAAGTCCATGGGTTTGAGGATGCACCATAGAAGGTTCCAGATAAAGATTGGTAACCAAGTGGGACAGAAGGGCCACCATATAAATGTGACTCTGGTGATGTGGTGAACATCGACAGGGTAGCAAGAGCAAGTGTTGTTGCAACTAGAATAGAAGGTACATACGAATATGTTATCTCAACCATGGTCATACGACCCAATGTATACCCTACAAGATCTATGGGAACTCGAATTGACCTAGGATCAAAGTGTTAGCCCCCCTATAAATTTTTTGACAAGCAAATAGGGGGCTAAATTATTTCTGAGTCTTCAAGGAATGCATTTCCTCTGAAAACACAGTCTCCTTGAAGCCTCTTTGTGTCTTTTATCCTTTGATCAAATCCCCTCTGCTGGTTCCCCTTTTAAAAGCCTCTCTGTTATGTGAAGAAATGCCCTAAGGCCTTCCTTTTCCCTCTTATTTCCCCTCATTTAGCCTCTTTTCATCCCCTTGTCTTCCCCTTTTATTTCCCTTCTTACCCTTCAGTTTCCCCCAAAATCCCCTTTAATTTCCTCCCATAACCTTTGTTGGCCTCTTCTCCCCTTTATTCCTCTATTGTTCCCCTTCAAACCCCTTAAAATCCATTAAGATGGGCTAAAAACCCACTTTCCGACCTTATTCTAAGGCCTAGCCCCTTCTCCTCAAACCACTTCCCCACATGTGCCCAGGCGCCAGGACCAAGTGCTTAAGTCCCCGGCGCTTATCGCAATCGGAAGGTCGGGCGGGTGTAAATCCTTTGTTAACAGCGGAAAGCCCCGATGCGATCGTTTATAACGTTAAGTCCTCCGCATTGTTGTGCACCGTCGATCTATCACCAGATCAAAGGCTGAGCGCTAATCGCAGCCGCGGCTCAATCGCAATCGCAACATTCAAGTGACACCCCCCGATTGATCGCAAGTCTTTCGCCTGCCCCTTCGATTACATCCCCGCCGTTGATCTGGACCCGAGATCGACGGTTGTCGCAAAATCGCATCTCCCCTTCCGCACCCTCCTCTTTTCCCGCCGATTGATTGTGAGCCGTTGATCTGATCGCAAATCCAACGGTCAGCGCTTAATCGCAAACCCATTCCCAATCGCAATCGCAAAGCCCAATGGTGCCGCCCCGATTGAGATCCCCCGATTACATCCTAGCCGTCCATCTGTTGCGCGATCCAACGGCTATCGCACAATCGCATCGTCATCTCACCACCCCTCTTCTCTCCCTCCGATTGAATCTGAACCGTTGATCTGATCCCCGATCGGACGGTCATCGCTCAATCGCATCCCGACCTCCGATCGCAATCACATGCTCTTCCCTCCGTCCTCCGATTTAATCCCGACCGTTCATCCTCCCGCAGATCAACGGTCCTGCGCCAATCGCACCCTGTCTTCTGATTCCCCGATTGCGATCCTCCGATCTCATCCTGGCCGTTGATCTCCCCGCCAGATCGGACGGCCAGCGCTCAATCGCTTTTCCCCTTCCGATCGCAATCGCAAGCCTCCCCCGCTGTCTCCCGATTGCATCCTGACCGTCCGTTCCTCCCGCAGATCAACGGCCTGGCGCTAATCGCATCCCCTTTCCTCCATCTCCCGATTCAATCCTGTCCGTCCGTTCCTCCCCCAGATCGACGGCCATCGCTTAATCGCTCTATCTCTCCGAATCGAAATCGGAACTTTTTGAACGAGTGTTGCGATTGTCTTTCGCTCCGACCTCCAATTGCGATGGTGCGATTGGATCGTGACCGTTCGTTTCCTCCAAGATCGGACGGTTAACAACAAACCAACCTCAGCCTCCACATTTGAGTCCCACCTCCATGGGCGCGGCTCATTTTGTTTTCGTGTTTCCTTTGTATTACGCCCAAGTGTTGACCTTTGGGCCTTCTGATTTTAATCATTTCTCGCTGCTCATGTTCTTTCCACCTTCTCACTCTTCGCCACCACTCCTCTACCTCCCACGGCATTCCCATACATACTTGCGGGTTTAAACGGAAGTTATTCGGTGTCTGAGATAGTACGAAATGGGTCAGTTTGACTGACAAAGCGGCGAACCCGGATTAGAAGGGTCGAGCACAATAATTGAATATTTGGCGTAATCCGGTGATCAAAGAATTAAGTCGCGATTGAAGATTAGACGCGCCACGACAACGCCATAAGCTGCGCCACCCACTTGACATGACATTTTCCTCCAGAGGTACACCTTCCCATAGCGTCCTCCATGCCTTCTCGAGCCCTGAGACAGTCATCTGCTTGTGACTCATTTGAGACTGATGAGCCTTTTATTTAAAGAGCATGGAGGGACTTTCTGATTTCCATCAGTTCATTTATTTCAGAATGGCAACCTGAGCTCAGAGAGCACGGCAAGTCCCAGAAACATCAGTCGGTTACGGCTGACGGAGATCTCCAAAGTATTAGTCCTACGAATTTTCTATTGTACATTTTGCCATTAAGCCAGGCAATGAGAACAGACACTTCCCTTGATTGATGTAATGAATCAATTCAATGTTTATCTACTTCTGTGTCTTCCTCTTCTCCTATAAAAAATCCCGGAGAACATAATGTAAAGGTTGTTGTTGCCTTGCTGGGCATCTGCTGTTAGAGGGATTTCATTTGACTGTTAGAACGGTCGTGGGAGGGAATAGCAGAGTATTTTGTATGTAATAGGCTGGGAGGAGAAGTCTGGACTGTATTAGCCATTGAACCATATTGTACATGACTGGTGTTGCATCAATTAATCAAAGCACTTTTCACAGGATCCTGGTCTATTACTATTGGTGATGTGTTTCTTAACTCTGTTTATTACATTTTCGCATTGTTTCATTATTCTTCTGGTAGGCATCAGAATAATGGTATAGGATTCACCCTTTGTTAGTTGCCCTATGTTGTCTGCTCTCCCTACCTTTATGTTTTACACTCTATATTGCTATCTAAGAGTTTGGTTTTGATTGATTTGGCAATGCCTTGTGATGTTATTACTGTGATGTATGAATTGGTTGAATAAGTGCTTAGATGTTCTTGCTGGGTCCAAGCTGGAAGGTTTGGGAACATTGGGGATGAGTGTTAGCCCTGTCCACTAGGATCCTTGCGCGACCAGCCGGCCTTTCTAAGATCCCTTTGTTAATCTTATCTCTATTTTTCCCTTGGAGTTGCTAAAGCAGACCTGGAGTTAAATGACCTCTGGTCTGATCTATAAGCAGCCCCTTTGTCCCTCTTCGAGGGCTGCCTTTGAGCATGTCCAAGCAGGTCTGGAGTTAAATGACCTCTGACCTGATCTATAGACAGAAATTGGGCTGTTCTCCTTCTTTCACTTTTCTCCCTTGATGTTCCACCCCACCATCTAATCTAAAGATCCTCTAGTATTAGATGACTTGCCCTTTGGAAGCCTTGGCTAGTGGATGCAAGTAATTTCCTTTCATGACTCCATAGCCCAATGGATGGCACGGTCTTGGCCCATCCTCTTTGTTGAAACAGTCTGTTGTTTTGTTCCTTTCTTTCCATTTCTTTCCCAGTCCATGATCTCCTAACCAACCCAGCAACCCTTCAACCAAATCATTTAAAACCCCTCTCTATGCTTCATAACTAGCCTAACATCTCATTCTGAGCTTCAAAGAGACATCATTCTTTGATCTATTTGGAGAGATCCCTCTCCGGGTCTAGGAGGGCTAGATCCTAGGGCCCCAAAGTGGTTTGATGTTGTCTCATCTTTTGGTATTGCCAAATCTGCCAAAACATGGGAACCCCAACATAATGGCGACTCCACTGGGGACAGATCAGTCAGCTTTGATTTGGTAAACCACTGTGGTGGACAGTAAGTTGTAAATCATCCACCTGGCGACTCCACAATTCCTGAATGATTAAAAGACTCCGCTGGTAATCAGCTGGCCACTGATTATCTGTGGTTTTACATAAGACTCCACTGGGAGATCAGTCGCAGTGCAACATCATCCCTACCAAATGGAAGACTCTGATTTGAGCCCCCTTGAAGAGTTTCGTTGTGGAATATCAGAAATACTGGCTCAACTCAGAAGTAAAGACCTTCCAGAAGTTCTGCATTTCAGCTCAAGATTCAATGACCAGCCTGAGCTGAAGAAGGTTGTCCTAGAAGTACTGGCGGTGAGATATGAGGCTGAGATTGAACTCTTGAACTCACAAGAAAAATCATACGAGTTCAGAGACCCAAGAGCATTCTTGGAAAGTCTCCTGCCCCCTAAAAATACATATATTTCGCTGTTGTTCGACGTGCAAGAAGAAGAAGATTCGGTTCTCAGGAGCCGCTTTGAGAACACAGTGGAAAACGAAGAAATAATTGAAGCTGCCCAGGACGTAGACATCCTTCCAATATGGGGAGGCCTAAAAGAAAAAAATGTACATCATATGTTCGTGGATCCTATGGCAGAATACATGGAGGCCCTGATATGCTCGAACGCTCCAGCATTGATCCTCAGCACGGGCCAGATTCATCAGGAATGGTCACTACTGATGGTGACCACAGTTTTGAAGAACCACAAGCAGAGCACCCTGTGGTTATCTCTGACAGGCAGCCAATGCTCATATCCTTTTTCACTACTACTTGACTGGCTGTATTGGCTTTACCATATCACCTAGAACATTAGAGATTTCCGGTTAGGGTAGGGTAGGTAGGAAGCTCAATAAAGCTCAGCCTATGAGCATGTAGTTAGTTGTTTAAATTTCTGTCTTAGAATGTAGAGAAGAAACCTGCTAGACAGTCTAATCCTAGCAGGTAGTAGTGTAGGTAGAGAAACATATGAGACCAACAGTCTAATCTGGTCTCATGGAGTAATAAGGGTAGAAGCAGAATAGGTTTATTTTTTCCTGTTTGAAAGAGTTAATGATGTAAAGGGTCTACAAGTCCAAATGCACCCAAGAAGAAAAAATGTTAGGACTATAGTGTGGGTAGGTAGTTGTTTGGAAGAATTGTACTGCTGATATGTTGTCTTCACAGTTTGTGGCAGCTGATCAAAGAAAGAAATGGATGGTTCAAGCAGCAGGCATCTGGCCTACACCAAGAGATCATTTTATGGTTTCTTGGCTCCTTCAAGAAGAAGCCACCCCCATGTGGAGCCACTGTTAGCCCCCCTATGAAATTTTTGACAAGAAAATAGGGGGCTAAATTGTTTTTGAGCCTTCAAGGAATGCATTTCCTCTGAAAACACAGTCTCCTTGAAGCCTCTATGTGCCTTTTATCCTTTGATCAAATCCCCTCTGCTGATTTCCCTTATAAAGCCTCTCTGTTATGTGAAGAAATGCCCAAAGGCCCCCCTTTTCCCTCTTATTTCATCCCCCAAAGCCTTTGTTTTCTCTCCCCTATATTCCCCCTTCTTTCCCCATTTACCCTCCAAATCCCCTCAAAATCCCCTTTGAATTTCCTCCCCTAGCCTTTGTTGGCCTTTTCTCCCCTTTATCCCTCTATCGTTCCCCTTTAAACCCCTTAAAATCCATTAAAATGGGCTAAAAACCCACTTCCCGACCTTATTATAAGGCCTAGCCCCTTACCGCAAGTCCCTTAACCACTTCCCCACATATGACCCGGCGCTGGGACCAAGCGCTTAAGTCCCGAGCGCCAATCGCAATCGGAAGATCGGCGGGGGTCCTTTTCCTTTGTAATATCAAAATTCCCGATGCGATTTGTTTAACACATAAGTCTCGCAGGGCGTTCCGCACCGTTGATCTTCCACGGAGATCTAATGGCTGGGCGCTAATCGCAGCCCCCCGCTCAATCGCAATCGCAACGTTCTGTGTGTGCCCTCTGATCAATCGCAAGTCTTTCCGCCGATCCCCCGATTGCATCCCCACCGTCCATTCCCTTCCAGATCCGACGGATGGCACTTAATCGCAACAGTGCTCCAATCGCGATCGCAAGTCCTTCTGTCTCCCTCCCGATTCAATCCTGGCTGTTGATCTGTCCCGCCGATCTAACGGCCAGCGCTTAATCGCAAACCCATTCCCAATCGCAATCGCAAAGCCCAATGGTGCCGCCCCGATTGAGATCCCCCGATTACATCCTAGCCGTCCATCTGTTGTGCGATCCAACGGCTATCGCACAATCACATCGTCATCTCGCCACCCCTCTTCTCTCCCTCCGATTGAATCTGAACCGTTGATCTGATCCCCGATCGGACGGTCAGCGCTCAATCGCATCCCAACCTCCGATCGCAATCACATGCTCTTCCCTCTGTCCTCCGATTTAATCCCGACCGTTCATCCTCCCGCAGATCGATGGTCCTGCGCCAATCGCACCCTCCGCCCGATCGCCGATCGCAAGTCCTTCTGTTTCTCTTCCGATTTCATCTCCGCCGTCCGTTCCTCCTCCAGATTGACGGCCTGGTGCTAATCGCATCCCCTTTCCTCCGTCTCCCGATTCAATCCCAGCCATTCATTCCTCCCCGCGATCCGACGGTCAGCACTCAATCGCTGGTCCCCTCCAATCACAATCGCAAGTCCTTCCGTCTCCCTCTCGATTCAATCCTGTTCGTCCGTTCCTCCCCCAGATCGATGGCCATCGCTTAATCGCTCTATCTCTCCCAATCGCAATCGGAACTTTTCGAATGTGCGTTGCGATTGCCGATCGCTCCGACCTCCGATTGCGATGGTGCGATTAGATCCCCGCCGTCCATTTCCCGTGCAAATCCACGGCTCAGGTTTAATCACCCTCCGCCTCCGCTGGGTCCCACCTCCATGGCTTCCGCTCCTTTGTTTTCGTGTTTTCCTTTGTATTACGCCCAAGTGTTCGACCTTTGGGCCTTTACGGTTTTAATCATTTCTCCGCTGCTCTGTGTTCTTTCCACCCTTCTCCACTCTTCCGCCACCATTCCACCGCCTCCACAACATTTCCTCCGCCGCCACTGCCCGGGTTTTAAACAGAGTTATTTCAGTGTGCAGATGGTACAGAGATGGCCAGTTCAGCATTGCCAGCGACCAGCAGAGGGAATTCAAAGGGGGTTGGTGTCTGTTATTAATGAAATCAAATGTTAACCCCACATTCAAAGGATTAAGGTTCAGTTTGAAGACTAAGGAGCGCACCAGCAACACCATAACTGCACCACCTAACAGCAGGACGTTTCCTCCAGAAGTACACCTTCCCGTAGCGTCCTCCATGTTTCTCGAGCCCAGGAAAGTCAAGAACACTGACAGAGCTTCTTAAAAGATTGTCAGGCCGCAGTAATGAAGCATGGATGGATAGACGGACCTTTGAACCAGTTCATTTATTCCAGAATGGCAGCACAGAGCTCCAAGCACCAGAAAGGATCCCAAAGAAACATTCGAGGTCGATTTCGGCCTGACAGAGATCTCCGAACCAGATTACAGAGTACATACTGAGCCGCAGAGCCATTAAGCAGTATGGGCATGGACACTTCCGCCGATTCTGTCTTAATGAGATTGATTAATTGTCTATCTACCTCTGTTTTCTCTCCTCTCCTATAAAAGATCCCCGAGAACATAATGAAAAGGTTGTTGTTGCCTTGCTGGGCATCTGTTGTTAGAGGGATTCAGTTTGACTGTTAGAACAGCCTTGGGAGGAAGTTGCAGAGTAGTTTGTGTGTAATAGGCTGGGAGGAGAAAGTCTGGGCTGTAACAGTCATTGAGCCATATTGTACATGACTGGTGTTGCATCAATTAATCAAAGCACATTTCACAGGATCCTGGTCTATTGCTATTGGTGATGTTTTCTTACTCTTTTTATTACATTTTCACATTGTTCCATGTTCTTCTGGTAGGCATCAGAATAATGGTATAGGATTCACCCTTGTTAGGCGCCCTATGCTGTCTGCTCTCCCTACCTTTATGTTTTCCGCCCTATGTTCTATCTAAGAGCGGGTTCACGGGTTTAATCAGTGCAGCGGATGTTATTGCCTGCTGGCTGATGTATGAACTTGGGGGTTTGCCTCTTAGATGTTTCTTCGTAATCTTATCTCTATTTTTCCCTTGGAGTTGCTAAATCAGATCTGGAGTTAAATGACCTCTGGTCTGATCTATAAGTAGCCCCTTTGTCCCTCTCTGAAAGCTGCCATCGAGTATGTCCAAGCAGGTCTGGAGTTAAATGACCTCTGACCTGATCTATAGACAGAAACTGGTTGCTTTCCTTCTCTCACTTTCTCTCCTTAATGTTCCATTCCACCATCTGCCTAAAAGATCCTTTAGTGTATATGACTTGCCCTTTGAAAGCCTTGGCTAGTGGATGCAAGTAATTTCCTTTTATGACTCCATAGCCCAATGGATGGCACGGTCTTGGCCCATCCTCTTTGCTGAAACAGCCTGTTGTTTTGTTCCTTTCTTTCCATTGCTTTCCCAGTCCATGATCTCCTAACCAACCCAGCAACCCTTCAACCAAATCATTTAAAACCCCCCTCTGTGCTTCATAAATTGCCTAACATCTCATTCTGAGCTTCAAAGATACATCATTCTTTGCTCTATTTGGAGAGATCCCTCTCCGGGTCCAGGAGGGCTAGATCCTAGGGCCCCAAAGTGGTTTGATGTTTTATCATATTTTGGTATTGCCAAATCTGCCAAAACATGGGAACCCCAACAGAAGTGTCTATCATAACAGGATCAGGCTGAAGAAGCTGTCTCCATAAACAATATCGCAACTTGGGGAAGGAAACACAAATTTAATGATTTAGCCTTTGCCCCAAGGTCTTGACTATCGATTCACTTAAAATGCATATTCCTCAACATGTGAATGAAGGAGTTGTCGTCGAACATGTGAGAAATCGTCTGATTACCAGTTGATAATGAAAACTGTTAACAGGCGTGAAGGCGGCCACCGATAATGATGATGGTCCCTAAGATGCACAGTACAATCTAGCGAGTGTGAATAAAATGAGTTGAAGTCGAACAATCGTAGATTCATTCGACCAAGAGCCATTGATGAAGACCCCTGATCAAACACAAGACTACCTGCCACTGATGTCTGTAAGTATCCGGGTACTGATGGTTTTCTTGATCAACTTCATAGATAAGATGTTGAAGTCGATAGGAAGAGATATGTTGAAAGGTAGGCACTGAGGCGTCCTACATCATTCAACACGAAATGGAAACCAACTGATGTTGTTTATGATTCGAGATAATGAAGAGGAAATGGGGATTTCAGACAACAAATAATTTCTGGCATAATGAGCGGTTTGGTTGATAATAGGAGCAGTAGATAGCGAGATCTGCTTGAACAATAGAAGGCAGTCTAGTAGGGTACTAGGCATCTGAAGCTTGATGAACACCAAAGATTTTGTTAGGATTTTACCAGTGCAGGGACACTGGGAGATGAAGGCTAATACTCATAGATGGTAGGGTTCAGCTAACTGCGAAAGAGTTTTTTGGGAAGTGCCATGTTCAAGAATTTTGCTGCCAAATCGACCTTTCTGAAATGTAACAGAGGTAGTATCCATTTTGTCCAAATTTTTCCCCGTCTGATTAAGTTTAAGGAGTCCAGATGAGTAAACTCGGTGAATTTTTCATATTTAGAGAGTCTGAAAAATGTCAGAAAAGACAACTCCGTGCCCCATCTGATTAGGTTTAATGAGTCCAGACGAGTAAACTCGGTGAATTTTTCATGTTTAGAGAGTCTAAAAAATATCATAAAAGACAACTCCACGCCTCATCTGATTAGGTTTAACGAGTCCAGATGAGTAAACTCGGTGAATTTTTCATATTTAGAGAGTCTAAAAAATATCATAAAAGACAACTCCATTGGGGTACCTTTGTCATGTCCTGATAACCGAGCACGACAAAGGGAGAATAGTAAGCTCGAAACAATTCATTTTCCATGAGTTAGTCCATCGAAGCTGGAAAATTGAGAAATCTATGTTCGATGGATGTCTACCTCATTTTGTTATGAGTATGAGGAGACGAAGTAAACTCAATACTCTTTGTGAAATTTTAACGAGTCCAACAAAGAAAAACCTGGTGCCCTCCGTGAAATTTAACGAGTCACGCGTAGGTTACTTTTTCAGTTTAAAGAGCTTTGAAAAAGAGAAAAGAATGGCTCCTTACTTTCTATCGTGGTAGTTTAATGAGCCCGACAAAGGAAACTCGGGGTTTTTTTAGTTTTATGAGCTAGAAAAAGATTCCTAAAAAGAAAGCTCAGTGCTTCTTCATAGTTTTAACGAGTCTGAAGAAGAAAACTCTAGGTTTTTTGGATTAACGAGCAAGAAAAATACCATACAAAAAGAACGCTCGATATCAACTTCATATAAGTTTAACGAGTTCGAAGAAGGGAACTCGAGGTTTTTCGGATTAACGAGCAAGAAAAATACCGTAAAAAGAACGCTCGAAATTTCTTGATCTCTTTCTCGTCAATAGAAGGGTCTATGTTGGGAATATTCTTCTGAGACCAAGCAAACACATCGCGGAATTCTTTGAAAATGGATGTGAAGTGCGCAATTTCCTTATGATTGCAAGCTTCTCCAATCTGAATATTTTCCACGATACCCGTTTTGATTGAGATATCAATGAGCATTGTCTTTGAAATATTACCCATGTTCCCTTCTGAATCGATAGTTTGAACAATCGTATAAGTGGAGGGAACCATCTTAGGTTGGTCAAAAGATGTGATTTCAGTTTTTATCGCCTCCGAGTCAATCATCGAAGCGCGATGGTTAAACTCTCCCCAAGGTTGTTCTTCTAAAGACATGATCTCTCGAATAGCTTTGTCTGTTGGCCAGACTACATTGAGGAGATTCTTAGAGAGTACTGTGATGGGAGGGAGGTTTGTACTTTCGGTTGAAACCATAGCAGTGGAGGGTTCAGATGTAATTTGGTTGGCTTGGTAGGCCAACTCAGCTGGTGAGAGCGGCATCTGATCTCCGTAGGAATCAATGTCTGAAGGTGCTGGGATGATCCAAGGGTCGATAGAGCCATCCAAAGTGGTGGATATCTTTGCAACCGTATGTGGGATCTCTGGCAGCGGGGGAGGAAAACAACCCAGTAGGGAAGATGTCTTCAGAAGACCGGTACCAATACTGATGTAAGAGTCAGAACCACCTTCTATTAGGGGTACAATGGTACTTAGTAACGTGGAATAATCAGGGGTGCAGAAGGATAACTAATCCACTGTGACTATTTTCCCATCCAATGGAAATAGGACAAGTCGAAAGATAGAAGAAACAATGGCAGTCATGGCATAAAACCAACTGCGACCGAGAAATAGATTATAGTCGAGATGGCGATCTACGACTTCAACGTCCACGATTACCGTTTTCCCACTCAGAGTGATGGGAGAGCTAGTAAGGTATCCTTTTGGGAGGAACGCATGGCCATCGAAAGCTTTGAGGGAATTCGATGACAGTGTTAAGGTAGGAGAACCTAAAGCGAGCCTTCAAGCTTGTGACATAACGCAGGTCAAAGCACCTTCATCTATGACAACGCGATGGATTTGTCTCCCTTTCGACATGACCTGCACCTGGAATGCGAGTTGGTGTGAGAGGCGAGGTTTATACTTTTCCATATCAAAGACAGCTAGCATGGAATCGGGGGGGTCTATTACACCAATGGCCGAAAGCAAGGCTTTCCTTTGTGCTGGACAGGTTTGTAATACTTCGAGAGCAGACATGGCTGATGGTGCCTACACCAAATCTTCTACAATGTTGTAGTTTTGGGCTGCACGTGCAGAGGTGTTATGAGTCGTGCGTCGAAGTGTCCCTTTGGGGGCACGAATCATGGGTTCAGCTGTAGGCCGTTCGATATACAAATCGTTGGGCAGCAGTGGATTTGAACTAGTTCTAGGTTCTTGAGCATCTATGGTAGGATTTCCATAAAGCTTGGCTCGTGTTTGAAGTTCAACACTCTCAATGCCATAAATGGCAGATGGTCCTTCGCCGGAAGGATCTGAACCACCATTTCCCCGTTGATGGGGTTGTGGTGGATTGTCAACCATGTGTTGATGTTGCTGCTGCTAATTAGGGAAAGGATTATGAAGAACGGTAGGTGTTCGCCCATAATCCTTGTTGGCAATAAAATCGGCGCATTTCTGCAACCGAGGACATTTTTATGTCAAGTGGTCCTCCGCACAGATCTTTCAAAGAAATTTCATGGGTTTTTCCTTCCCTTTGTCATTTTTGGCAGCGTTTTTCTGATTAGGGTTATTCTGATTATCCGACTGCTCTTCCAAGGAAGACGTATTTTTCTTGTTCTTATTATTTTTCCCACTAGGTTTTTATGAGGTTTGCACAGAATTCACCTGAGCGGTAGGAAGAGTAATCATTTGGTGAGGGGCGGTGGCAGCCGAAGATGGCTGGGAGGCTTGCCCCCGAGATTGCTTTGTGGCCACACCGGAGATTGTGCCAACGAGACCGTCGGCATGCGCTCCGGTTTTCTGAGTGGCCGAAGGATTTGGGTTACCAGGGGCATGGGGGAGTAGATCGTATAGCGTGCCGGATTGTGAATAGATTAAATCCAAATTCTGGGCACGGTGAATACATTGATCTTCTGTAACCGCACCAGAAAGGCCAATGTCTTTAGAGATGTGGGGTAAAAGAGACTTGCAAAACCAATTGGCTAAGAGATGATCCAGGATTGGTACTTTGACTAGCCTCCTCCTACGTCTCCATTCATGAATATGATCAGAGATGTGGGTGGCAGTGTCTTGGTGTAGTGAGGTTAACAATTCTGTTCTGGTTTCAAATTTGATTGGTAATTGGAAGTTCTTTAGGAACTCCTTCGCTAAAGCGCCAAAAGTATTGATGGCGGTGCGTGGAAATTCAATGTACCACTTGGCAGCATTGCCTGTAAGGGTGTGGGGAAACAATCGAAGCCGGACATTATCATCCACCACGGAATTGGATATAGACCATATATGAAAGGTAGTGATGTGTGCGGCTGGGTCGTCCCCTTGTTTCCTGTCAAACTTCGGGATGTCTGAAGGAATCTTATGCGGTACTAGAGGCCAAAGCGGGTTGTGATTGATGGGGTCGTTAGTCAGTTTATGGATATCGAGAATGTCCAAAGCTGCCAAAAATGGAAATTATGGATTTGCCCCCGAATCTAACCAAGGTAGTATGGGTTGACTACTTAGACCATAGGGTTCACCCATCAACGTGTTACCAGGAGGATAAGTGGGACTTTGATAAAAACTTCTGATAGGTGGAGGAGTAGGGACGTACTGTTGCTGTCCATAGGGCATATTGTATTACGGGGCGAATGGTTGGTTGCCCCAGTATAAAAGTGCCCTCCCATTCCAGATGGAGGTTGGGGTTGGTTAGTCCAAATGGATGCAATAGAGTTTCCTGGAGGCATGCTATTACTTGCATAGTTTGGCAACAGCATAGACCCAACGCCTATATTTGAACCACTTAAGGGAAAAGTATTGACAAGAGGTTGTCCCATTTGTCCTAAGGATTGCAGGGGAAGTGAAATGTTTTCTGCTACCTGCGTGCTGGTGACACTGCCCCCTGGTATAGTGGCCAAGGGGTTTGAACTCAGCAGAGGGTTCCAATCGAAAGGGTTGCTAAAAGGCACCGAAGTAGTCATACTCATGGGAGGAGCTACCGTAGCTCCCAATGTGGTCATAGTAGAAGTATATGCTGAAGGATTCGGTAAGCTACTGACAGTTGTGATGACCGTAGGGTTCGGAGTAGGTATATGTTGACTACTGGGGTTACCTAGTGATGACATAGAACTGACCACTGGCGGGGAGGGTGGTGGCGAACTTGGGATGGTTGCCATTGGCATCAACCCTGTGGATGCTGGTGGTGAAATGGATTTTTGTGCGGTTGAAGACATATCTTGGCATGGTGGAACCTAAATTATCACAGGCCCCAATGGATTAGTGAGCGGAGGATTGTAATGAGGTACAACCCCTTCAGTGAAAGGGTCCTCCAGAAATTCCGGATGATATGAGGCTATGTGAAAATCAAGATTAGTCAGAGGAGACTACTCTTCCATAGAAGGCACGGGTTCACCAAGGTTCATTTCTTCCTCAATAGTTAGAGGAGGTAGACCTTGTTGTTGTCGAGACAGACGGCGTGGGTCAGAGGACGCCATGGTGACCTGCTTAATTTTAACAAATTTTAATAAATTGTGATGTATTATAAAGTCTCAATGACAGTAACCACACACCTAAAAGAGAAAAAAGGACTCTCTAAAATCAATCAGCAAGCATCTAGAATAGGGTGCCTTGTCTGAGTACTACTGTTTGTTGGTGATGAAATCTAGTATCACAATAGTATACAGAGAGGGTTGGTCGAAAGTACAGTTATGGTCACTCTAGAGCTTCGCCCGAACCTCAGATGATAGGTGTAATCACTCTCGTGAAGATGAGTACCCTCCTAAAGACCGAAGACAGAGTGGGTCCGTTTGTTTCAGGTACCAGGACAGCCCGTCCCAGTCACCTTGTGTAAGTCCCTAAAAATTATGGACACTAAAGATACCTCAAATCACAGACATCATTAGGGGGGTCCACGGTCAAGGACATTATGCTATATGGGCAGAATACCTAGATCCCCGATCTAGTTTCGACATCCCTGAAGGGAACCCCAATATATAACACACCCACAGGATGAAGTTGAAGGCAGGCTACCTTCTTATGCACCGAAGTGTTGTCTCGCATTGAGCTCCGGTAAAGGAACGGTCCAGATAATATGAGTGCAGTAGGATTTCGCTCGTTAATGACTCTAGTTTCAAGTTTTGAGATCTTGGGTGATTTTCTCACTGTTCCTAACCCAAGATCCTAGCCTGAAATACTGTTTGCGTGAGCTCAAAAAAGAGTAATGTGATTGATTTTATTATCGCTTGATTCTTAGTGTACTTGATTATTAGTCTTGCAGAGGGGGAGTGGACGTATGAAATGTAATGAGACTCTGACTCAAGAAACCATGCAAAACATGCTCTAAATATTCAAGTTGATGAAGAGTATTTCTACAACGAGAGGTTTCTTTTCAACATCCATGCACTAACATTCAAATAACACAGTTCATCTTTAAAGATTCAGACTTCTATCTACCTCTTCTTAATAGTCTATGAACTGAAAATTTCAGAATTAACTCAGCTAGATGTAGAAAAAACTAAAAAAAAAAAAAATTCTTCTCTAAAAAGTAAATGATTTTGACACTAACTTTTCAAACAAGAGCAAACAAACAGAAATTCCATCTTAGTAAACAAGCACAGGGATTCAGTCAAGGAGATACACTGATGGCCAAAAAACTCTGCAGCTAAAACACAATCACAGTAGTGAACAACAAGTTTTGGCTGAGTAACACACTATCTTTGAGTAAAGACAACATTAATCTAGAGATTAACGCACTGTATTTAAGCAGAGCCCACATTATAACGCACTGGAAAACCTATAGGGGTAGCGTTAGCGAGGGAAAAATTCTTCAGATGGTCAAACAGAAACAGGATTGAACTCTGCGAGCTTTTGAAATGTTTACTGGGCATAAGTACTGGTCTGAAGGATCTGTGAACAGAGGAAAGAAGAAAGGAGGAGAGAAATAGTCTGGAAACTATGGGGAAACTCCCCAGCGGAGTCACCAATTCTGCTATAGGGTAAAATTCTTGGGTTGTTGGTTATCGTATATCCCTCTCAGGGCTTTCCGGTGCCTGAGGCAGACAGTAAGATTAGCTGTACAGTTCACAAAGATGGCATATACATGTTCATATTAACTTAAAACAACTTGATGGAATGCAATATAAAATTACCTCTTTGACGATCTTGGAGTCCCTTGGAGAGCACTAGGCAGCGAAACAAGAGTCCTTCTTCACCGGCTTCAAATCTTAGTCCTGCAATCAATCAAAGCACTCGTGTAATTTCTAACACAACATATATCCTATCAATTAAGCCAATATATATTGAACCTCTAAATTATTCCCATCCAAGCCATTCATATCATACTATGTAAATATTCAAACAATAATGACAATATTAAGCATCGAATGGACAAAACAAATACAGTT
Organism: Pinus albicaulis; assembly: GCA_034641835.2. NCBI lineage: Eukaryota > Viridiplantae > Streptophyta > Pinopsida > Pinales > Pinaceae > Pinus > Pinus albicaulis. The sequence continues at coordinate 76,815 of JAXQQM020058467.1, forward strand.
CTATTGATTTTGAAAGAAGGAGGATTACAACCATCGTTTGTACCAAGCCCTCCTCAGCCTTCCAATATCTCTATCTCTTAAGTAGTGTAGTCTTAGTCAACAAGCTCTCTAGGAACCTCTTTGACTCTTGGCCTTCACACTATAACACTATTCTCTACTTCACAAGTATTCAGAACGTTAGCAATCCTTCGACCTTCAACTAAGAGCCTTCAACTCCTTTTTATAGGAGAGGGAGAAAGCCATTGTTGCCTTTCTCTTTCCACTAGTTTGGAATAGAAAAAACTAAGATGTTTCTTTAATCTCTATGCTTTTTCCTCCTTGGGAGTTCAGTCTTTTATGGTAGTGAACAATAATGAATTGGTGCTTTGCAGTTTCCTTTGTGAACTGACTCTCTTGTGAGGGAAAGTTGGAGATTCAAATCATTCTCCATGGGTTTTTCCCTTTTCAAACTTAAAACACGGGTAACACTTCCCTCTATTGTAAACAGAGCATTGCCCTAGCCACTAACGCGGCACATTCATTGATCAGATGCGTTATAACGCTCTTGTGTTGTTATAGAGATGCGTTACCTTGACATAAATAGGTTTAATTTAGGTATTTGTATTCCTTCCATATTTGTCTTCTCCTCTGAGCTGATGAGGAGGTATTTTGACCTGTAACAGATGCCCCCTAAAGTGTGAGGTCAGAGACGAAGACGATGGCCGAAATACTTTATAATTTGTGTAGAGATAAAGAGATTGAAAGACTAAGGAAAACCTGAAACAACAACATATGTCAGAAAATATAGTATCTGCCTTGAGTCGGGCATTCCCATGCTTAGTAGCTTAAACAACATGATTTCTCTAGAATAGAGATATGAAGAATCTATCCACCAATAAGCACAATGTGGAAGTGTCTATCATAACAGGATCAGGCTGAAGAAGCTATCTCCATAAACAATATCGCAACTTGGGGAAGGAAACACAACTTTAATGATGTAGCCTTTGCCCCAAGGTCTTGACCGCCGATTCACTTAAACTGCATATTCCTCAACATGTGAATGAAGGAGTTGTCGTCGAACATGTGAGAAATCATCCGATTACCAGTCGATAATGAAAATTGTTAACAGATGCGAAGGCGTCCACTGATAATGATGATTGTCCCTAAGATGCACAGTATAGTCTGGCGAGTGTGAATAAAATGAGTTGAACACTCGTAGAATAATTCGACTAGGAGCCAATGATGAAGATCCCTGATCAAACACAAGACTACCTGCCACTGATGTCTGCAAGTATCCGGGTACTGATGGGTTTCTGGATCATCTTCCTAGATAAGATATTGAAGTCGATAGGAAGAGATCTGTTGAAAGGTAGGCACTGAGGCATCCTACATCAGTCAACACGAAACGAAAATGAACTGATGTTGTTTATGATTCAAGATAATGAAGAGGAAATGGGGATTTCGGATGACAAATAATTTCTAGCATAATGAGCGGTTTGGTTGATAATAGGAGCAGTAGATAGCGAGATCTGCTTGAACAATATAAGGCACTCTAGCAGGGTACTAGGAAGCTGAAGCTTGATGAACACCAAAGAGTGTGTTAGGATTTTACTGGTGCAGGGACACTGGGAGATGAAGGCTAATACTCATAGATGGTAGGGTTTGGCTAACTGCGAAAGAGTTTTTTGGGAAGTGCCATGTTCAAGAATTTTGCTGCCAAATCGACCTTTCTGAAATGTAAGAGAGGTAGTATCCATTTTGTCCAAATTTTTCCCCGTCTGAGTAAGTTTAACGAGTCCAGACGAGTAAACTCGGTGAATTTTTCATATTTAGAGAGTCTGAAAAATGTCAGAAAAGACAACTCTGTGCCCCGTATAATTAGGTTTAATGAGTCCAGATGAGTAAACTCGGTGAATTTTTCATGCTTAGAGAGTCTGAAAAATATCATAAAAGACAACTCCACGCCCCGTCTGATTAGGTTTAACGAGTCAAGATGAGTAAACTTGGTGAATATTTCATATTTAGAGAGTCTGAAAAATATCATAAATGAAAACTCCATTGGGGTACCTTTGTCATGTCTTGATAACTGGGCATGAAAAAGGGAGAATAGTAAGCCCAAAACAGTTCATTTTTCATGAGTTAGTCCATCGAAGCCGGAAAAGTGAGAAATCTATGTTCGATGGATGTCTACCTCATTTTGTTAGGAGTACGAGGAGACGGAGTAAACTCAATACTCTTTATGAAATTTTAACGAGTCCAACAAAGAAAAACTCGGTGCCCTTCGTGAAATTTTAACGAGTCACGCGGATAAAACTCGGCTACTTTTTCAGTTTAAAGAGCTTTGAAAAAGAGAAAAGAATGGCTCCTTACTTTCTGTGATGGTAGTTTAACGAGTTGGAAAAAGGCAACTCGGGGTTTTTTTAGTTTTATGAGCGAGAAAAATATTCCTAAAAAGAAAGCTCGGTGCTTCTTCATAGTTTTAACGAGTCTGAAGAAGAAAACTCTAGGCTTTTCGGATTAACAAGCAAGAAAAAGACCATACAAAAAGAATGCTCGATATCAAATTCATATAAGTTTAATGAGTCTGAAGAAGGGAACTCGAGGTTTTTCGAATTAACGAGCAAGAAAAATACCATAAAAAGAATGCTCGAAATTTCTTGATCTCTTTCTCGTCAATAGAAGGGTCTATGTTGGGAATCTTCTTGTGAGACGAAGTAAAAACATCGCGGAATTCTTTGAAAATGGATGTGAAGTGCACAATTTCCTCAGGATTGCAAGCTTCTCCAATCTGAATATTTTCCATGATACCCGTTTTGACCGAGATATCAATGAGCATTGTATTAGAAAGATTACCCATGTTCCCTTCTGAATCGATAGTTTGCACAGTCGTATAAGCGGAGGGAACCATCATAGGTTGGTCAAAAGATGGGATTTCAGTTTTTATCGCCTCTGAGTCAATCATCAAAGCGCGATGGTGAAACTCTCCCCAAGGTCGTTCTTCTAAAGACATGATCTCTCAAATAGCTTCATCTGTTGGCCAGACTTCATTGAGGAGATCCTTAGAGGGAACTGTGATGGGAGGGAGGTTTTTACTTTCGGTTGAAACCATAGCAGTGGAGGGTTCAGATGTAATTTGGATGGCTTGGTAGGCCAACTCAGCTGGTGAGAGAGGCATCTGATCTCTGTAGGAATCAATGTCTGAAGGTGTCAGGATGATCCAAGGGTCGATAGAGCCATCCAAAGTGGTGGATATCATTGCAACCGTATGTGGAATCTCTGGAGGCGGGGGAGGAAAACAACCCAGTAGGGAAGATGCCTTCAGAAGACCGGTACCAATACTGACGTAAGAGTCAGAACCGCCTCCTATTAGGGGTACAGTGCTACTTAGTAACGTGGAATAATCAGGGGTGAAGAAGGATAAATGATCCACTGTGACTATTTTCCCATGCAATGGAAATAGGATGAGTCGGAAGACCGAAGAAACAATGGCAGTCATGGCATAAAACCAACTGCGACCGAGCAATAGATTATAGTCAAGATGGCGGTCTACGACTTCAACGTCCACGGTTACCATTTTCCCACTCAGAGTGATGGGAAAGCTAGCAAGGTATCCTTTTGGGAGGAATGCATGGCCATCGAAAGCTTTGAGGGAATTCGACGGTGGTGTTAAGGGAGGAGAACCTAAAGCGAGCCAGCAAGCTTGTGACATAACGCAGGTCGAAGCACCTTCGTCTATGAAAACGCGATGGATTTGTCTCCCTTTCGACACAACCTACACCTGGAATGCGAGTTGGTGTGAGAGGTGAGGTTTAGAATTTTCCATATCAAAGACAGCTAGCATGGAATCGTGGGGGTCTATTCCACCAATGGCCGAAAGCAAGGCTTTCCTTTGTGCTGGACAGGTTTGTAATACTTCGAGAGCAGACATGGCTGACGGTGCCTGCGCCAAATCTTCTACAATGTTGTAGTTTTGGGCTGCATGTGCAGAAGTGTTATGAGTCGTGCGTCGAAGTGTCCCTTTGGGGGGACGAATCACGGGTTTAGCAGTAGGCCGTTCGATATACAAATCGTTGGGCGGCGGTAGATTTGAACTAGTTCCAGGTTCTTGAGCATCTATGGTAGGATTTCCATAAATCTTGGCTCGAGTTTGAAGTTCAACACTCTCAATGCCATAAATGGAAGATGGTCCTTCGCCAGATGGATGTGAATCACCATTTCCCCATTGATGGGGTTGTGGCAGATTGTCAACCATGTGTTGATGTTACTGCTGCTGATTAGGGAAAGGATTATGAAGAATGATAGGTGTTCGCCCAGAATCCTTGTTGGCAATAAAATCGGTGCATTCCTGCAGCCGAGGACATTTGTATGTCAAGTGGTCCTTGACACAGATCTTGCAAGGAAATTTCATGGGTTTTTTCTTCCCTTTGTCATTTTTGGCGGCGTTTTTCTGATTAGGGTTATTCTGATTATCCGACTGCTCTTCCGAAGAAGACGTCTTTTTATTTTTCTTCTTATTTTTCCCGCTAGGTTTTTGTGAGGTTTGCACAGAATTCACCTCAGTGGTAGGAAGAGTAGTCGTTTGGTGAGGGGTGGTGGCATCCGAAGATGGCTGGGAGGCTTGCCCCCTGAGACTGATTTGTTGCCACACCAGAGATTGTGCCAACGAGACTGTCGGCATGCGCTCCGGTTTTCTGAGTGGCTGGAGGATTTGCGTTACCAGGGGCATGGGGGAGTAGATCGTATAGCATGCCAGATTGTGAATAGATTAAATCCAAATGCTGGGCATGGCGAATACATTGATCTTCTGTAACTGCACCAGAAAGGCCAATGTCTTTAGAGATGTGGGGTAAAAGAGACTTACAAAACCAATTGGCTAAGAGATGAATCGGGATTGGCGATTTGACTAGCCTCCTCCTATGTCTCCATTTATGAATATGATCGGAGATGTGGGTGGCGGTGTCTTGGCGCAGTGAGGTTAAAAATTTCGTTCCGGTTTCAAATATGATTGGTAATTGGAAGTTCTTTAGGAACTCCGTCGCTAAAGCACCAAAAGTATTGATGGCGGTGCATGGCAATTCAATGTACCACTTGGCGGCATTTCCTGTAAGGGTGCGGGGAAACAGTCGAAACTGGACACTATCATCCACCATGGAATTGGATATAGACCATAGATGAAAGGTAGTGATGTGTGCGGCTGGGTCGTCCCCTTGTTTCCCATCGAACTTCGGGATGTCAGAAGGAATCTTATGTGGTACTGGAGGCCAAATTGGGTTGTGATTGATGGGGTCGTTAGTCAGTTTATGGATATCGGGAATGTCCAAAGCTGCCAAAAATGGAAATTGTGGATTTTCCCCTGAATCTAACCAAGGTAGTATGGTTTGACTACTTAGACCATAGGGCCCACCCATCAACGTGTTACCAGGAGGATAATTGGGACTTTGATAAAAACTTCTGATAGGTGGAGGAGTAGGGATATACTGTTGCTGTCCATAGGGCATATTGTATTGCGGGGCGAATGGTTGGTTTCCCCCAGTATAAAAGTGCCCTCTCATTCCAGATGGAGGTTGGGGTTGGTTAGTCCAAATGGATGCAATAGAGTTTCGTGGAGGCATGCTACTACTTGCATAGTTTGGCAATGGCATAGACCCTAGACCTATATTTGAACCACTTAAGGGAAAATTATTGACAAGAGGTTGTCCCATTTGTCCTAAGGATTGCAGGGTAAGTGAAATGTTCCCTGCTACCTGCGTGCTAGTGACACTGCCCCCTGATATAGTGGCCAAGGGGTTGGAACTCAACAGAGGGTTCCAACTGAAGGGTTGCTAGAAGGAACCGAAGTAGTCATACTCGTGGGAGGAGCTACCGTGGGTCCCAACATGGTCACGGTAGAAGTAGATGCCAAAGGATTCGGTAAGCTACTGACAGGTTTGATGACCGTAGGGTTGGGAGTAGGTATATGTTGACTACTGGGGTTACCTAGTGATGACATAGAACTGACCACTGGCGGGGAGGGTGGTGGCGAACTTGGGATGGTTGCCATTAGCATCGACCCTGTGGATGTTGGTGGTAAAATGGATGTTTGTGCGGCTGAAGACATATCTTGGCGTGGTGGAATCTGAATTATCATAGGCCCCAACGGATCACTGAGCGGAGGATTGTAATGAGGTACAACCCCTTCAGTGAAAGGGTCCTCCAGAAATTTCGAATGATATGAGGCTATGTGAAAATCAAGATTAGTTAGAGGAGACTGCTCTTCCGTAGAAGGCACGGGTTCACCAAGGTTCAGTTCTTCCTCAATAGTTAGAGGAGGTAGACCTTGCTGTCGTCGAGACAGACGGCGTGGTTCGGAGGACGCCATGGTGACCTGCTTAATTTTAACAAATTTTAATAAATTGTGATGTATTATAAAGTCTCAATGACAATAACCACACACCTAAAAAAGAAAAAAGGACTCTCTAAAATCAATCAGCAAGCAACCAAAATAGGGTGCCCTGTCTGAGTACTACTGTTTGCTGGTGATGAAATCTAGTATCACAATAGTATACAGAGAGGGTTGGTCGAAAGTACAGTTACGGTCACTCTAGATCTTCCCCCGAACCTCAGATGATAGGTGTAAGCACTCTCGTGAAGACGAGTACCCTCCTAAAGGCCGAAGATAGAGTGGGTCTGTCTGTTTCAGGTACCAGGACAGCTCGTCCCAGTCACCTTGTGTAAGTCCCTAAAAATTATGGCCACTAAAGATACCTCAAATCACATACATCATTAGGGGGGTCCACGGTCAAGGACAGTATGCTATATGGGCAGAATACCTAGATCCCCAATCTAGTTCCGACATCCCCGAATGGAACCCCAATATATAACACACCCACCGGATGCAGTCAAAGGTGAGCTACCTTCTTTTGCACCCAAGTGTTGTCTCGCGCTGAGCTCCGGTAAAGGAACGGTCCCGATAATATGAGTGCAGTAGGATTTCGCTCGTTAATGACTCTAGTTTCAAGTTTTGAGATCTTGGGTGATTTTCTCACTGTTCCTAACCCAAGATCCTAGCCTGAACTACTGTTTGTGTGAGCTCAAAAAAGGGTAATGTGATTGATTTTACTATCACTTGATTCTTAATGTACTTGATTATTAGTCTTGCAGAGGGGGAGTGGATGTATGAAATGTAATGAGATTCTGACTCAAGAAACCATGCAAAACATGCTCTACATATTTGATTCGATGAAGAGTATTTCTACAAGGAGAGGTTTTTCACATCTACGTAACATTCATATAATGTCAGCTTCAGCTTCTTTAAAGCATTAAGATTGGTCTACCTCTTTCATTTATGAACTGAAATTTTCAGAATTAACTCAGCTAGATGCAGAAAAAACTAAAAAAAAAAAAATTCTCTAAAAAGTAAATGCTTTTGACACTAACTTTTCAAACAAGAGCAAACAAACAGAAATGCCAGCTTAGTAAACAAGCACAGGGATTCAGTCAAGGAGATATATTGATGGCCAAAAAACTCTGCAGCTAAAACACAATCACAGCAGTGAACAACAAGTTTTGGCTAAGTAACGCACTGTCTCTGAGTAAAGACAGCGTTAATCCATAGACTAACGCATTGTATTTAAGCAAGGCTAGCGTTATAACACACTGGAAAACCTACAGAGGTAGTGTTATCCAGGGAAAAATTCTTCAGATGGTCAAATAGAAACAGGATTGAACTCTGCGAGCTTTTGAAATGTCTACTGGGCATAAGTACTGGTCAGAAGGATCTGTGAACAGAGGAGAGAAGAAAGGAGGAAAGGAAGAGTCTGGAAACTATGGGGAAATTCACCAGTGGAGTCGCCAATTCTGCTAGAGGGTAAAATTCTTGGGTTGTTGGTTATCGTATATCCCTCTCAGGGCTTTCCGATGCCTGAGGCAGACAGTAAGATTAGTTGTACAGTTCGCAAAGATGGAATATACATGCTCATATTAACTTAAAATAACTTGATGGAATGCGATAGAGAATTACCTCTTTGAAGATCTTGGAGTCCCTTGGAAAGCACTAGGCAGCGAAACAAGAGTCCTTCTTCACCGGCTCCAAATCTTAGTCCTGCAATCAATCAAAGCACTCGTGTAATTTCTAACACAACATATATTCTATCAATTAAGCCAATATATAATGAACATCTAAATTATACCCATCTGAGCCATTCATATCATACTATGTAAATATTCAAACAATAATGAAAATATTAAGCATCGAATGGACAAAAGAAATACAGTTCTATTGATTTTGAAAGAAGGAGGATTACAACCGTCGGTTGTACCAAGCCCTCCTCAGCCTTTCAATCTCTCTTTCTCTCAAGTAGTGAAGTCTTAGTCAACAAGCTCTCTAGGAACCTCTTTGACTCTTGGCCTTCACACTATAACACTATTCTCTACTTCACAAGTATTCAGAACATTAGCAATCCTTCGACCTTCAACTAAGAGCCTTCAACTCCTTTTTATAGGAGAGGGAGAAAGCCATTGTTGCCTTTCTCTTTCCACTAGTTTGGAATAGAAAAAACTAAGATGTTTCTTTAATCTCTATGCTTTTTCCTCCTTGGGAGTTCAGTCTTTTATGGTAGTGAACAATAATGAATTGGTGCTTTGCAGTTTCCTTTGTGAACTGACTCTCTTGTGAGGGAAAGTTGGAGATTCAAATCATTCTCCATGGGTTTTTCCCTTTTCAAACTTAAAACACGGGTAACACTTCCCTCTATTGTAAACAGAGCATTGCCCTAGCCACTAACGCGGCACATTCATTGATCAGATGCGTTATAACGCTCTTGTGTTGTTATAGAGATGCGTTACCTTGACATAAATAGGTTTAATTTAGGTATTTGTATTCCTTCCATATTTGTCTTCTCCTCTGAGCTGATGAGGAGATATTTTGACCTGTAACACTCATGTGCTCACTCGATGTACCTTTCTCCTTCTACAGGGTCTAGTGGTACGATCACCCGAGTTCCCTCTCTTTCAAACACCATGCTTCATTTCTTCAAGTTGATAATTCCACCCATATCAATGGTCTAATCCAATCCTAGGAGGGCTAGTTAAGGGTCCGCATCTTCTACAATCTGAATGACATCAAAGTTAGCTCATACCTTAGCCCTGACGATATCTACGACCATATTTGACAATCTCCCCAATGGTATGATCTTCTGTTGATTAGCCATGTGCAACTGGATAGTATATCATTCCAATTTAGGCTCTCCCATCCATTTCCAAGTCTTCTTAGGTAGTACATCCGCATCTAATCCTAGGTCTAGAATTACCTGGTCCATCTCATAATCACCAATCTGTGCAGTTAATCGCATTCCGCGGCCAGTGCGTCTCTTCTGCTCATAAAGTTTGTTCACCTCCTTAATATTCATGACTGGGGCTATTTTTCCTGTGCAGTCGTTGAGTAGGGCATGGAGGTTTTCTACCACCTGCTGATTGCACGGTAGCTTCATGCACACCTGCAAGAATGGTTTGACCTCATCTTCGATCCCATTGTTTGGAGCTGATGTCTCGTTTTGAGCACAATCTTGCCGATCTGTGACAGAGGTCTCCTGCTCCTTCTGGGAGCCCACACCTTCCAGTTTAGTAGCTGCTTTTTGGATCAGAGACTCCATCTCAGCTCTTTCTGTAGACCCTCCAGTGGCCATACCACTGCGTGTTATTACATTTATGCTTGGATCCTCTTCACGACGTTCTACCTTCACTCGTTGTACATTCTGTGTAGGAGTCTATTGCTTTTCCTGTACCTTCGCCATCGAAATTAGGTATTCCTCGATCAAATGATCCAACTATCTATAATATCTTCATGATTACCAAGTTGGGTTCGTGAAATCCCTCACAAAGTGACCTATTTCCCCACAATTATAGCAGATTAATTGGACTCTACCCCTGCTTGTGCTTCCTCCTCATCCCCCTCCCCTACCCCTGGCCAGGGATCCTCCTATACCTGTTTGGGATCTAGGTGATGAGGGGTCCGACTGTACCCTATATATGTTTCCCCGGTTGATCATTAGATCATATGTCTTCATGTCATACAGACACACAAAACCTACACCACTGTTTTTTTACTTCAGGGATATATATGAAAAGGTGGGGGCAGTGGTTGGTATCTTGCAACCCAACAACGCAGTAGTCATCACACCATAGCATCGGCCCACTTGGTCCTACAGCTTCCCTAGGGTGCAATGGGTTGGGTCCTCCGGCCTAGATGTAGTCTGCAAGTAGTGGAAAGTTATCTTTGGTGTGGACATTCACCCTGCATCATATGCACCATCTCTCGGGTATGGCCTCCGTCCCTCGCTCCTTGCATAGATTCTGAATCTCCATGTGCATTTCTTATAGCTAGCCTTGTATCTGCTATACTCCTAACTGGGTATCATCTCTTGGCATAGCTTCTAGTTTCGTGGCAACCTCCAAGGCCTTCTCCTGTGTTTCAATGGCTTGGTGACCTATAGGTACGTGCAGGTGGGGCAGCAACATAGGAATGAACCACCCTGTGTGTTTTCTGTCATCATACTTGAATCCTCCTTCTCTGATCACTTTCTTTAATCGATGATCAACTACCCATACAGACTCAAACATTCCTTTCTTGAAATCCTTCAAGTCATTTACTATCTGAGAGTAGGACTTAGGTTTCTTGAACTGTTGTTTTAACACATTCTTAATTTCCTCAATATTTTCATTCGCATGTTGGTCAATGTATCCCATGTATCAGTCTAGGGCTCTCCTTCAAAATAAAGGGATAACTATGCCCATTTCACCGCATCGCTTACTACATTTTGCGTAGTCCATACTGATCCTGCAACAAACCAGAACTGATCCATGTCCTCATCGCCCACACCTTTGAATGTAGGTAGCTTCATGTGCACAGCCATATCGACTTCCGGTCGGGGTTGAGGTGAGTTTTTACCCCTATGAGGGGTCGACGATGGTGTCGACAGAGGGCTATGCGTAGAAAAATTCTTTACTTGACTATAGATAGATCAATCCCCCTCTCAGTTAGTTCTATAGTACTTACCACTGCGTGTCGTGCCCTCGCTCTAGTCGGAGCTCATTCAATCCATATGGCTACACAAAATTATTTTTTCGCACAACAAGATCTTAATCAGTAATGGCAAAGTCTTCAAAAAATTACCCCGAAAACCCTTGAAGAACCTTTGCTCCACTTCTGAGTAGGATACAAATTGATCGATTGCAAATTTAGTCACAAATCCTCCTATCACACTATCCACCCAATGATCTACCGCATGAGTAATGGTGTTTTCGGTCTCTTCTAGCTACAGGATCTGTTCTGGGGTCCACTGTGTGACCCACTCATCTTTCCAACACTTCTAAAATTTGACCAGCCTTGCGAGCCACTCCTAGAGCTAGATTTCAATTGTTACAAATAATATCTCGTAGATCTCCTTGAAAATATACTTATTCTTTCACTCTTCGGTGGTCAAATTCTTACTGCGGTTTTCTTTTACTGTGAATTCCTGAACTTTTTTTTCAAACCATTCATCAATTTATTTTCTTTCAGGCCTTGGCATTACCCAATCTCTCTCAAAATGCTCCTAGTCCTAGCAACGGAACCATTTGTTGGCTTGAGGGATCCTGACCCAGGTTCAGGAGTTAAGATTTTCCAACAAACCCCTATACTACTGGCCCTTTCGGCAGTGACCTGCTTGCACAGGCCAAAGTCTCACCCGAAGTAGTATGGGAGGGTGTTGGACCCAGGTTTCCGCACCCTGAGAGAGAGCAGGTAAGTAAAACCAATCCACAATTATCAGATCTACCCAAGCAAAGGTCATTCGCAGGAATTTCAATAAATAACCAGAACACAGTTTATCAGATCTAAACAACAGGCTCGCATCCACATGCGCACTATTAGCTATAATCACCGAACAATATATTTGTAGCAGATTAACAGATCACATATACATTTACCATAACACAGACAGTTCACAGCTTACTAACAGATACATCATCATATAACTTAAGTCTGCATCAACCATAATAGGACAGATTCAGATAACAACAGATATCCACAATACTTCCACACATCTATATCATTACCCAAAAATCCTCTTACATTCCCCAAATTACTGCCTGCACACACAGCCAGTAGGGTCCGCACACAGCAGGACAGAGGAACTCCGTGCACACAACCAGTGGGAGTCCTAACCCAAAAAAACCTACCACAGATCTAACAGTTCGTACTTTGCATCAATCTCTATTCATTCCTACCTATGACTCAAAAAAGGTTCATCTATTTATAGCGATTTAGCCTACACATCCAATGGTCTGCAAACCATGGTTTGTGGACTCTTGGTCTACCCTTGACCCATTTACAATGCGTTAGGGGCTTTGAACCACCCCAAAACCCCTCTGTTAGACTAAAAATACAAAATTATACAAAAATGGACAAAATTCATAATCTTTGGGAGACCCTTCTCCAACACTCCCATATTTTCAATTACCCATCCACCGCGATTCAGGAATGGAGTTACCGACTCATTTTAGGAAAACGCCAACCATCCATATCTCAGATCTTCTCCATGAATGACGACGACGTCAAAGTTTGTGTAAAGCCAAACTCGATGATCGATTTTTACTAGACCTATTCCTGAAAACGCTCACAGGAAATATTTAAAAGGATGTGGCAACCCAAGGAACTAATTTTGAAGAGGATGCTATTAGTAAATCCCAACAACTTGAGGTGATATACACTCAGTCAGGATACATCTATAACATCATCCCTAATGCCCCGCGTCTTCAAAATTACAAAGAATTTCCAAACGCGTCAAATACTACAGACAGATTGATAGGTTCATTGATCCAAATTCACCTAAGCAGCAGTATCCCATACCCCAGTTATGTGTATGATCCTGACCAGAACATCTTGCAACTAGGCTACCATCAGATTCATTCTCCACCTCTGCAGAACATGACCAATAGGGTGTCGTCGTACCATCATTAGTAGGGAGGAGCTTACCCTCCCATGTAGGGGACCTAGTACATAGCTAGGAATGCTGACGGAAGAGCTCCCCCCTAACAACCATATACAAACCAGGGACAGGGACCCTATTATTCCTCCTCCCTAGAACAAAACCCACCACTGTAAAATAATGCACCGGTGAACTTCATGCAACCTTCTCAGGCCCAACCGCGCCAGTCTTACGACCAGGAGAATCATAGTCATCCTCCTAATATGACAAGGAAAAATCCAAAAAATAAATAAAAGGGAGATCCTGGACAGGGGGGAAATAGCTAACAATGCCCTCCGTTATCTCCAACTAAGGCAAACCCCAACTGAAATCAAAACCAGGAGCTAAATAACTACCAAGGGCAGAACAAGAGGGCTAATCTATGTACCAACCATTATTGTGCTATTTGTGGTGAGTATGGCCATTACACTCATCATTGTCCCAAACTCCCTAAGCTAAAGAAGCTTCAGGGTAATCGTTGACAAGGGGGACCTACACAATAAACATTGTAATGCAAAAGCCCTTCCCTCACCAAGGGGAATTTAGTTCCCAATAGCAATAACCACCCCCAAAAAATTCCGGAAACAAAAACCATGAAATATATATGACTAGTGAGGAAATGTTCTTTTAGACATGGAATCGAAGCTATGATACCCTGCCAGACACTATTTCGTCAGGGGCTAGCACAAGTGCACCTACCACACCATTGACTATATTGAAAATTCCTATTGAACCCCTGCCAAAAATGGCTAAGGGTCCAACAAGGTGAGTAGGACACCACCCCAAAGTGGCCCATAGTTATAGCATCGTGGATGATTTAGCACAATATCCCGTTGCCATGTCATCTTTAGAGGTCCTACAATCTTTCCCAAAGCAAAGGAAAGCCTTATTTTCCGCTTTAGGCACAATCAACCCTGTCGATTAGCGCCTACTGGATTTTGACTTAGATAAAGCCACCCCCAGACTTCCTTAATTGGTCACCTTCCAGATACTGGTGTCAGTCTAGAACATCACTATACATTGATGTATCATTGACGATGATGCATCCACATGAATCATGTCAAAAAGCTTTTGGCAGAAGTTAGGATCTCCTGAACTGAAGCCATCCGACATCACACTCAGAGCATACGACGGGCACCCTTATCCTCCCATCAATATCTATCAAAATGTCCCAGTCTGCTTGGTCTTCAAGACGATTCTTCTAGATATTTAGGTCTTCGACGCTCATTTGGACTACAATATAGTGTTTGGAGGAGTTATATGTATGCCATGTCTTCCATAGCATCCTCCATCTTTCGAATCATGATGTTCCCCGAGGAGGATAGCATCATCATCATCGACCAATTAACATACCATGACAAGCAACCCATGACGAGCGTCAATGTCATTCTACCCTATGTAGAAACATCTACAAAATCACTCATGCAGTACCAAGAATATGGCCCCGTCCAATTCAAACAGTCATCTATCCTTGGATCATTCCTAGGAGATCCCCTTGTCATACCAGAATCATTCACTGACATCACAGGGACCCCATTGTGCATGATGTCATCATCAAACACTGAAACCATCTAGGATACAGAGAATTTTAGTAACGAAACCGAGGCCACATGCATGGATTTTCTACCTTATTCCATCTCCCATACTCCATTTCTATACCCTCCACTTGGTTTCATGTCACAATAGGTATTGGCAATGGTAACATTGCCAAACATGTCGTTCGTGATACCTGTCTAGTACATTGTCCCACCAACCATGTTGGGAACCCCTAGTATTACATCTATAGGAATAACCCCCATCCCTCCCTAGGAGGATACACCAGTTAAATAGATTCCCATAGCAACGCTGATTAAAGCGACCAGGAAAACCCACAAAAAAGTAAAAAGATGGAAAACCCCATCATTCCAAGGGAACTACAACCTTGTGCATTGTGTGATATTTTAGGCCATCCTACCAATATATACCAAGTGTTGGATGAATTGAAACTTCTCCTCAGCTCTGAAAGAAATTCTGCGGCAAAAAGTTTCTATAAAAAGGAACCAACCACAAAAAACCAAGGCAAAGCATTGCGTACCAACCACGCATGTGCTATTTGCAAAAATTATGGGCATTACACCCATCATTGTCCAAAAATGACGTGATATAGGGATGCCTTACATGCCCTAGAACAATCGTATCAAGAGGATCCCCCCATGCAGAAAAATTGGGTATAACCTTGGGTCATATTATACCTCCAAGAGGCCAAGCAGTCACCAAAAAGACTCTTATTGTCCCTCAGCCTCCTATCCAATGTTTTGCACTCGGTGACGAACGCGATCGTTTCATCGCCAACTATGGAACCCTATAGTTGTATGGTTAACCATGTATACTATGTTGGCCTACACGCATCCCAATATGCATGTTAGATATGTTCTGGTGATCACCCATTACATCCCTCGATTTCGTTCAGCGTTAACTAGTTTACGCATGGCCATAATTCACCTCTCCCTAGAAAGCAACTCAGATACAGAATCCATGGAGAGGTCAACAACACAAGAGGATGTGAAAAACATATCCATTATATTTTTTTCAACAGAAAATAATTTGGATGGGGGGCACTTAGTCACCCCCAATCACCTTCCACGGAGAACACCAACCTGTGTGTTATGAAAAACACATAACCATTTGGTCACCAAATTCCCAGACCTAGAATTGCTACACATATGGTATCCAATCACCTCGCCATCACTGAGGGAATGGAATACCCATGAAATACATTCTTGTCTATTGTGTCAAGGCAACCATCATGCTCAACATTGTACTTACATCCCTCAAGTGATCCCACTAATCAACATCATACATTCGTTAGAAACGCAACGCCAGTATATAGCCAACCTAGAGCTAAGAGAACCTAATGTAAATTAGACTGCCCCAAGGCAGCCTACCCCATATCAATACAAAATAATTGGGTGAGTCAAAATGAGGCACTGGCCTAGCGGGACCCATGTCTAGTCTAGGGCGGCATGCGGGGTGTGTGACAGAATCAACCACCGGGTCAATTAGTGTAACAAACTAAAGTACCTCACGAACACCTTTCACATTGTCTTCCTTATCTCGCAAAAGCATCTCTCTAATCAAGAGAAGATCACACACTGTTATTGTAGGATATGCTCACATTTTTTTCATATAATGAATTATGAGTACCTTCCTAAGCTAAGATCGGCAAGAGAAGCATTAAGTATGTCACCCCAAAAGGAGTTGTACCTCCCAAAACCAAAAAATCAGAGATGGCAACAACAAAATCATTCCCCTACGCCTGATCCTTTCCAAGCGTCCACTTCAGGGACAAAGAGTAGTGTTGGTTCTCACTCCATCTACTCAATCAGCATCGTTGTACCGTGCACCATTTTCACCGGCCATAACCATGAAGCAGAGGCATGCCCCTTAATGGAAACATTTAGCTGCCTCTGCACCAAGCACAATTTCTAAATCGAGGAAAGTGTGAGTACTCTTTGTATGATTCGGGAGGAACCTAGACTTGCTCTCATGCAAGCCTCCACAGTGGAAATTCCTCCCCCACCAAACGCTGACAACAAAAAACATCATATACAATTCATATCATCATGTAAAGTAACCATGACTCGTGCTCTGCTCATCATTCATAGGTGTCGAGTCAACTACAACTACGAGATTAGTTCTACCAACGACAATGAAAACCCAATCTATCTGCACCCTGTCGACCGCGTCTGGTTCCACCGCATCAACTATGGAATCTTATTCATGTCTATCGACCAACTTCGATAGGACCAAACCAACTCCTCACGGCATTACACAAACTCAATCCCCCTTAGGATCCTTATTCCACTTATATGAGGATATTCTTGAGGCCATGACGGTTTTAGATTATCTGTGGGATGCAATGCATCACCACTCATTTTTTCTTCCCAAAAATATATTTGGCCCTAACAACCCAATAAAACATGAGATATATGCAATCAAATAAAAAAAATTCCTGATCTGAAAATGAAACTATTTGTATCTACTGTTCAAAGTGTCCATTTTCATTTAATTAAGTGTGCAAAGTGTTTATCGTGTCTTGCAATTTAAACAAAGTGTTTTTGGTAACTGTTTCTGAGTTTATGTGTGAGGGAATGTTAATTAAAATTATTGTTTAACATCTTAAATCAGAAATACATAATAGAAAAACTTCACCATAACAACAACAACAACATGATGAGGCAGTTCACCCCTCCTAGGCTACATTTGTCAGGTCCAGGGCTCCCAATGGGCATGTCCTTGCTCTATTAAGTTGCTCAAATTTTTTTTATAGTGAGAAATATGCCTAAACAGGCAGAAACAACTGTGAAATTGAATTCAGAAGACATAAATAAGCTAATAATGGATTTTATTTCACCTCAAACAGTGAAGTATAGCCCAATGAAGCTCCATTTCCCCCATGGCCCTAGTGGCTCTCCAAGCTTCCCTGAATCAAAAGTGGCTAAATAATAGCTATGTTGGCTTTGAAACCTATTCCAAACTCTCCAGAATGCTCAGAATACCCAAATTTGACCAAAATTTCGTTCAAATTGGTCCAATATTGAAGAAGTTATGATAAAAACAAACTTCTGCCTAATTTTCCCCAAAACCCTCCTCCAAATCTGGAGGAACTCCAGTTTGACCAACCAAAAAGGCCAACCCCGCCAAGATCGGGGGAACACGCCAAAACTAGTGGTGAAATTTTTTTGTGGCAATAAATATTAACTGGGTGCATGTGATCAACCTGCACTAAATACCGCATAAAATGTCGTCTGAAACCGTTAACAACAAATGTGGCATTTAAATTTGGAGTGGTCACATTATAATTTTATAGTTTTCTAAACCGTTTAACCATGGGTTTTGGCCTTAGGGCCAAGGTTCCAAGCCCCGGTCACATGTATATGGGGGCTGGCCCCCATTTCCACCCAGAGAATTCTGATTTAAACTTTAAACATGCGATGCCAACTATAATGTTTAAGAAACATACACAGCTTTGGCGGTCAGGCCTTTGGGCTCGTGGGCAAGAGGTCACCGGTTCAAATCTGTTAGGCCACATAAAATTTTATCACACCCACAATTTCTCTGACTAGGGGGCCATGTGGCGGCGTTCGGGCCTGCTACATGGCAACCCGTAATTGGTCAAAAACCCAAAAAGTCAAACCACCAACCAATATAACGCTGCCAAATGTCAAAGTCTCATTCACCTAGATGGAATATTCTAGGGAATATTTTGAGGAATATTCCTGAAATATTTTTGGAATATTATTTTTTTAATAATTCCAAAGTCAAAAGTCAACTTTGGTCAACTGGATTTTTAAAGGATACTGAAAACTTCAAACCTGCATAACTTTCACATATGACGTCAGATTTGAGTGTCGTTCATGGCGCCAGAATCACAACGACGAGGCATATCCGGTCGTTTAGGTTTCAACCAATTATGAGCAATTCCATTTTGAGAATATTTTCAACTTTGGACATGATCACCTGATCACACCTCCCAAATGGGAAGCTTTTGGACCCCAAAAGCTCTTTGATTTACAGAAATTGAAGATGAGGAGACTGATTCTCCACTCTTCCAACCTTGAACCACTGAAATATTCCTGACTTCATCAAATTGAGCTTCTCATAAAAATATAAATTCTTCCTTGAATCCGCTGATCGACCGTTGCTAACCTTGATTGAGTCATAATGCAAATTTTTGAAATTTGATGAACAACAACTATAATTTGCAGAAAGCATATTGTTTCTACAATGGTCTAACTTTAAAGGAAATTGAAATTGAGATTCACCTTTCCAACTATCCTTATGGCGAATTTTTTCCAAATGAGCCATGTACTTGTATTGATTCCTGACCAAGTTTTCTCGCCATACCAATCTGCCATTCTGAAACCAATAATGACACATGCTGAAATTTTTTCCCTCTTTGCTTGCATGCTTTTCCCTCTCATGGATTCTTGCACCACTTTTCACCGACACTTTATTCTCTGCACCAATCGACACCAAAGGCACTTTCTACAACATCTTATCATCTTGTTCCAAAGACGACCTGCTTTCAGACTGAAACATATCGTCATTTACATCTGAAATAACATGAAAAGGATTATGTATAGAATATTTTTTCTTAATCATCAACAAAGTCAAATTTTGACTTTCATTGACAAGCCTTTTCAACTGCCCTGCATTCACTAAAGACGATTCTAGCTTCTTCCGATGTTCTCTCACAATAAACTCTTTGCCATCCTTGAACAGATGATACTTGTTCTCATGGCGATAGAAGATTTATTTTCTGTCATATAAATACGGACTACCCATCACAACACCTGTAATGTCAAGCGGTACCACATTTAGTTCAACCAAATCGACATAATGAGTTGTTCTGGCGAAGCACAACATGCACTTTCTTGAGACTTGTAAATTAGCATCCTTGCAAATCCATCCAAGTGGATATGGATTTGGATGTGGAATGGTCTCAAGTTTCAGCTTCTTGACTAAGTCCTCTGAGATGAGATTCACTTGTGACCCACTATCAAATAGTGTGTCTATATTTGTGTGTTTGGCTATTATCCTCACATGAAACAACTCTATCCTCCTCTCTTCATTTTTAGCTTCTATGTGACAGTTTAAAGTGCTAGAACTGGGATTTGTTTCCTTTAAAATCCCTTTCCCCTTTATGTTCTTTAGTATCATGGCTATGATTTTAGTTTCATCATCTGATTCAAACCCTAAGTCTCGTTCAACAGTTGCAAGAATTTTTCCCTTTTCTTTGGCCTTATCTTTGTTTTTAACTTTCTCTGGTTTCAGCTTCGGATGAAGTTTCTAGCAACGGTCTTCATCATGGCTTGTTATGGAACATTTTTTACAAAAGAAATTTCCTTTTTCTTTCCTAGGGTTTGAATTTATTTTCCTCCCTTTGCCTTTGAATTCACTATCCATATTCCCATCAAAATATTGTTTACTTCTAGCCTCTAAATGCGTAGCTTGTACACAAACTTCGTTTAGAATAGTAGGATTGATCATAAGGATAGCATGCATAATATAATTGTGTAAACCACCTATATATTTCAGAAAGGTATCTTGACTATGCAAATCAATTCCTAACAACAGAGCCCTTCTCATAAACTCTTGAGTGTAATCTTGAACACTTTGTCCTTTAAGTTGTCTAAGACTTTTCCAATTCATGATAGCCTTTTGTAAATGGCCTAATGGATAAAACTGTTACTTAGTTACATAAATAAATTCAGCCCATGATAAAGTAATATTACCATGTTTTTTAATTTCATCCTTGGTCTTGGCTTCCCACCATACCAATGTCGCTCCTTCCATTCTTAAAGAGGCTAACTGAATCTTGGTGTAGTCTTCATGGAGGTTTTGTATCCTCAAGTAAACTTCCAATTGTCAAGTTTCTTTGCATTGACCTCACCATTAAACATAGGAAACTCAAATTTAACATCAATATTTAAAAATGGACTTTTGCCAGTTGTTTTAGACTTGTGAGATTGATTCACCGAAGTTGAGGATGACGATGTAGAGGAAGAGGATGAAGATGGGGATGGTGGATCACCATTTCCTCCGTGTCATTTCTTTTACTTGTCATCACTTTTGTTTCCTCCTGAAGAACCCTCTCCTTCTTTCTTGTTTTTAGACCCTTCTCCAACAAGCCTGTCATTCCTTCCTTGGTAGAGTATCCTCACCATCTTTGTCATGTCTAGGAAAGCTTTTCGGAATACCTGTTCTTCTTCTTTGGGATCAATATATTTAGGAGCTTCTCCTTCTCTTGAATACATGCTTGAGGCTTCTTCAATAACTCTTGGATGTGGCTCTTTGGCCCTTCTTGGTTGTGGATTACTTTGTGCACTAACCAAGTGTCCTTCACCTCTCTTGAGTTTAAGCCTAGTAAGCATCAAAACTTGCAAACAATCAACTATATCTTTTCACAAAACAAATGTTGAGTAAAACTCTAGCTTCTAAGGCTCAAATCCTAAGCTTAGATACCATCTGATCTGAAAATGAAACTATTTGTATCTGTTGTTCAAAGTATCCATTTTCATTTAATTAAGTGTGAAAAGTGTTTACCATGTCTTGCAATTTAAACAAAGTGTTTTTGGTAACTTTTTATGAGTTTATGTGTGAGGGAATGTTAATTAAAATTACTGTTTAACATCTTAAATAAAAAATACACAACAAAAAAACTTCAACATAACAACACAACAACATGATGAGGCATTTCACCCCTCCTGGGCTACATTTGCTGGGTCCAAGGCTCCCAATGGGCATGTCCTTGCTCTATTAAGTTGATAAAATTGGTTTTACAGTGAGAAATATGCCTAAACAAGTAGAAAAAACTGTGAATTTGAATTCATAAGACATAAATAAGCTAAGAATGGCTTTTATTTCACCTCAAACAGTGAATTATAGCCCAATGCAGCTCCATTTCCCCATGTCCCTGGTGGCTCTCCAAGCTTCCCTGAAGCAAAGGTGGCTGAATAAAACCTCTTTTGGCTCTGAACCCTATCCCAAACTCCCCATAATGCTCAGAATACCCAAAATTAACCAAAATTTCATCCAAATTGGTCCAATATTGAAGAAGTTATGATAAAAACAAACTTCTCCCCATTTTTCCCCAAAACCCTCCTCCAAATCTGGAGGAACTCCAGTTAGAACGACCAAAAAGGCCAATCCCTCAGAAATTGGGTGAACGCACCAAAACTGGCGGTGACAGTTTTTTGTGGCAATAAATATTAACTGGGCGAATGTCATCAACCCACACTAACTGCCGCATAAAATGTCATCTGAAACCGTTAACAATAAACGTGGCATTTAAATATGGAGTGGTCACGTTATAATTTAATGATTTTCTAAACTGTTTACCCACGGGTTTTGGCCTTAGGGCCGCCAAGGTTCCAAGCCCCGGTCACATGTATATGAGGGCTAGCCCTTAGGGGCTGACCCCCTTTGCCGCCCAAACAATTTTGATTTAAACTTTAAACATGTGATGTTAACTATAATGTTTAAGAAACATACGCAGCGTAGATGGTCGGGCCTTTGGGCTCGCGAGCAGGAGGTTTCCAGTTCAAATCCATTGGGCCTCAAAAAAATTTATCACAGTCACAATTTATCCAACTAGGGGGCCACGTGGTGGCCTCCGGGCCTGCCATGTGGCAACTCGTAATTGGTCAAAAACCTGAAAAGTCAAACCACCAACCAATATAACGCTGCCAAATGTCGAAGTCTCATTCGCCCAAATGGAATATTCTAGGGAATATTATAAAGAATGTTCCAAGGAATATTCCTAGAATATTCCTAGAATATTCCTTGGAATATTCTTTTTTTAATAATTCCAAAGTCAAAAGTCAATTTTGGTCAACTGGATTTTTGAAGGATACTGAAAACTTCAAACTTGCATAACTTTCACATACGACGTCGGATTTTAGTGTCATTTGCGATGCCAGAATTGGAGCGATGAGTCCTATCCGGTCGTTCAGGTTTCAACCAATTCTGATCAATTCCATTTTGATCATTTTTTCAACTTTGGACAAGATCACTTGATCATTTCCTCCCATTTGGGAAAGTTGATTGGTTCAAAAATCCCATTATGGTGCTTGAAGCATTCAAAGAAGGAAACATGTCAAACGTTTCTCCTACCATCAAGGTGAATATCTCTCAAAATCCTAAGAAAGTCAAAGAAATATCACTGGGAGCAGCACGTTCCCCAAACAAAGTAACCTCTTGCACCCATTTGTTGCAAGAGTATAGACATATCTTCGCATGGGACTACTCGGAAATGCCAGGTCTTAGTCCCACTATAGTAGAGAACCAAATTGACACTTGGCCTGATGTGCCACCAATACGCCAGAAACAACGTCAATTGCACCCATACAAGGTAGAAGCAATTAAATGAGAAATTGATAAGCTTCACAAAGTTGGGTTTATCTACCCCATCACTTACACATCATGGGTTTCCAACCTTGTTCCCGTCATGAAAAAACAAGGCACCATTCGCATCTATACCGATTTTCATGATCTGAACAAAGCCCGTCCAAAGGATAATTACCCTACCCCATTCATAGACCAAGTTATCAACGCTTGTGCGGAACACGAGGCCCTATCCTTCATGGATGGTTTCTCTGGGTATAATCACATCCAAATACGGCATACCAACTGGTACAAGACCACGTTCACCACCCCATGGGGCACGTTCACATATCAAGTTATGCCATTTGGTATTCAAAATGTTGGAGCCACTTTCTAGTGGGCCATGAATTATATCTTTCATTACTTGTCCCACCTTGTCCTCACCTACTTGGACAACCTCAATGTTCGACCCAAAAAGCGATTTGATCACATCGAGGATCGGCGGTTAGTATTCCAACAATGTCAAAAATAGAACCTACACTTGAAACCCCTCAAGTATGTCTTTTTCATCACTGCACGACGACTTCTAGGTTTTATTGTGTACCAACAAGGGATTAGAGTGGACCCCCTCAAGGTCTAAGGTATCAAAGAGGTACCACCACCTTGAACTCTAAAGAAACTCCAAATCTTGCAGGGAAAGGCCAATTTTCTAAGATGCTTCGTCCCAGATTATGCTACTTGTGCTAAGGGATTCCTACGCCTCCTCTATTAGGACATCCCATTCAAATGGGATGATCAAGCCCAACAATAATTTGAGGCACTGAAAGACACATTTTCTTCAGTGCCATTGATCAGTCCACTAAACTACGAAAAATATTACACCATGTATCTGTCAGCATCCAAGACCGCTTTGGCTGGGGTGCTAATCCAGGAGGGCCCCGATGCTAAAGAACATGTAATTTATTACATTAGTAAAAACTTATCAGGCCCCACCTTAAGGTATGAACCCGAAGATAATACTTCCCTAGCATTAATGCAGGCAGTCCAAAAACTTCACCACTACATTATCTTAAGGACTACAACAGTCGTCGCAGATATCAACCCCATGAGATATTTTCTCACCCATCATTTGATGAACCATAAATACGCTCGCTGGATAGTTATACTGCAAGAATTCAACTTATAGTTTAGTTCCCCAAAAATCAATAAGGCTTTAATTTTAGTTGAGTTCATCGCTGACCTCCCAAGTCAGACCAAAGGATCACTAGTCAATGATTCACTACCGAACGAACATCTCTTCCTAGTGATGACCAACGACCCTCGGTATGGAAATATTTTCTTATTCTTACGAACCAAAAAGTTCAAACCAAAGTTCACAGGTGATGACAGCAGGTGCATACGACACTAGGCCCCCTGATACCTCCTCATGAGATATGTCCTTTATCAGTGAGACATCAACACCATTTTTACGTCGATGCCTCACTCATGACCAAGCTAAGTAAGCCCTTAATGACTATCATAGTGGATCTTGCAGTGGCCACCTCTCCGGAATGGCTACCGCCCAAAATGTTCTGCGAGCAGAATATTTTTGGCCCACCTTATTCCACGACTGCATCTCAGCAGTCAAAAGGTGTAAGTGATGTCAACACTTCGCTCACAAGGCAAGAGCACCACCTGCTCCCCTGCACCTGGTCATAGTAGTTGGTCCCTTCTGTAAATGGGGAATTGACTTCATGACTTTCAACCCCGCATCGTTTGGAAATCACAAATACATTATTGTAGCTGTTGACTATTTCACCAAATGGGCGAAGGCCATGCCCATATATCACAACAAGACAGAAATCGCTGCACTATTTTTTTCAACCCCATCATTGCCCTGTTTGGTGTACCAAAAGAGTTAGTCTCCGACCATGGAAAACAATTTGAAAATGAAATTTTCTAGGAACTATCTCACCACCTCAGATGCACACATGAATTCGCTTCACCATACTACCCCCATCCAATGGATAGGTAGAAGCTATGAAAAAAGTGCTAAATATGATGTTACAGCGCATGGTGAATAACCACAAGACAAACTGGTAGCACATGATTTTCTTCGCCCTATGGGAATACCGCATGATAGTGAAAACATCAACAGGTTCACACCCTTCCACTTGGTATACGGGGTCAAAGCCGTGATTCCCATAGAACATGAGATCAAGACCTTACACACCGCCATCAAACTCCTCGATGACACCCAGCCTCTAGAGCAACACTTGGTGCAACTCAAACTCGTCGATGGAAATCAACAACAACCGCTCCAACACAACAAGTCCCATAAAAAGTGGGTGAAAGCATCATTCAATCACAAAATCACCCCTCGATCATTTACTGAGGGAGATTTAGTCCTCCACTACGATGTTGCGAAAGAGGTCCTAGGGCTTGGGAAGTTCGAAACCCTATGGAAAGGTCCCTATGTCATAAAACACTGTCTCCTAAAAGGTTCATACATCTTGTGAGAGCCTGATAGAACATGCCTAAGAAACCCCGTTAATGGGCTCTACCTCAAGAAATTTTACCCATAAGGGTCAGGTGCCTTCAACCCTATAGATATCATGCATATAGAAAACTTTGTTTTTTTATCATAAAAAATCACAGACTTTTTCTAAAAAGTGCTCTGGTGTTACATATGGATCGCCCCCCCAACCATTACTTCAGATACCCTGATGGAGCATCACGATGGTCTCAAAATCTAGCAGCAGTTACTTGGGTCATCTACTATCCTAACATATTGACATTCTTCACTAACAAAGTATGCATTAGATCAACCACCAATAATCAAGAAGAATATGACATCATCATCGGGCTCATGAGCGATGCCCTCAACCAAAGAATCTGCCACCTACATATCTACCTTGATTCCCAGTTAGTGGTTTCGCAGTTAAACCAATAATTTGAGGTACGAGATTCAAAACTGTTTAGAAAATATTTGTGTGAAAAAAATATTAAGCCGTCAATTTGAACATATTACATTCACACATATACTAAGAAATCAAAACCAGACAACAAATCGCATATCTAATCACATCCTAGACTGGAATGCATCTCATATAAACCATCATACATAAAACAAAAAATATAAAAAAATATAGATCTCCATCAGTGATACACAACATCCATCATATCATATAACCATAGAGACATCATCAAGAGCCGCAAAAAATAATTCTCGCATATATACCAAAAAATATGTGAGTACAAATAAAAATTCATGTCTTTGACCCGCAGATCAGTCAAAAATAAAATAAAATATATATATATACACATATCATAAAAAATAAGGGAAGCATCCTCATAATGGGTGATTTCCCTGAATACAAAGTTTCTATAGCGCTGAGCCTCGCCAGGTGGGCCATCTGGACCCACAACTACACCCGGTGCCAACACTGGGGCAACATCCAAAATAGAAAGCACCACATGACACAGAGTCGGATGATAATCCCTTTCCCAAGCCATCAATGTATCGAGCCAAGCATCATCCAGATCATTGAAAAAACCTTGGGTCGACATACCCTGGGGCAACCTCTCCTCTCGACCCCAAGCATTTTCTAGGTCAGTGGATCGAGCCTCAACAGCTACTAACTGCTCTGCCATCTCTGCCACTCATGCCTCTGTCGCCTCAGCATGAGCGATAGTTGCAGCATACTTAGTAGAAACTAAGCTTCTACCCTCCCCTGAGGGGCTAGCACCATCACCGGGTCCTCCACCTGAGGCTGCCATGGATCTCCACCCCGCCCCCCATCCTGGGGCAGAGCTCCTCCACCTGGAACCCTCCAAATGGGATGGTGTCCCACCAACCGAGAAGTAGGCCGTCCAACTGCTCCCACATCTGTAAGGGAAACAAAGATAGTGTCAGTGTCACCACAATACACATATAAATATACATATCATAAATACTCAACAAATGAAAAAAAACATAAACAATCATACCTACAAGTCCCCACACGTAACCAAGAGGAAGACTCATATCAGGATCTCCCCGTCATTCCATCCCATAGTATGGAAATTCAAGGAACATCTGGGGGTTTTCCTCGAACCAAACCTCTATATTCCAATTCTAGTAGCGAGCCACCTCTCCTCCCCCACCTCGAGGCATCACCGATGCCCATCGCCTCATTCGAGGGTCCCGGTGATTTTTTGAGGAACTGGCACAATGGGCCGCAACAATACCACCCTCCCAAACATAATTCTACAAAGGATGCTAACATATGTGAATAATTTGGAAGATCCTCCTCGAACCTTCCCCAGTTGTGACACCATACCGTCATAAACATGACATGCCCAATCAAAAAAATTCTAGGCTCGAAGCTGACACAAAAAACCGATATGTGGTCTCGACGCCCTGCGCGGTGATGATGACCCTGTAAATCGCACGATAATAGCCAAAGCACATCGCTTGGCTAGATCAGTCACTGATGATATAAGAAAGCACCCCTTCAAAAGGGGCACCCTGCCATAATGCTACTCTGACCAACGACAGAGAGACACCCTCCAAGGCAGGAGTGGATGGGCAAGTGCCTCACCCTAAGGCAGCAAGCCGATCACAAAGTATATATCCGTCTCTGGACAGATAGGAATGTCCCGCCCTTGCAAAACCATCACCTTGTGCCTCATGTTCCAAGAACAGACTAGGAAGCGTAGTAGGCGATCATGAGACCCCAGGAGGTCATTCTCAAGAAACTTGAGAAGACCCCACTGAGCTAGTAGCATGCGGGCATTGGCATCTTGTGCCACAACCATACGAGGATACATCCAGTCTCGCTCTCTCCAAAACATCTTCTAACCAAACACAAGCACATCAGTGACATCAAAACTTAAAAAATTTCAAAAAAAGGTTCAAAAACTGGCTTGGATATTTTCTACGCCTGTTTCTCATAAAGGTGCGCTAACCGTGTGTCTGTATCTTAGACATATGCGGAAGCCACGTGCAAAAATTCCAATAGGCACAAAATCTCCACGGAAATCATCAAATTCCTGCAATGTCTCTGCACTTGAACCTTAATCGCCTGAGAGATCAAGGCCAAAAACAAGAAGGGGTCCATAAAAACCTAATTTGTACAGACCCCCACACAGTAAAACTGAAAAAAATTAAAAAAATGGATGTCCACGGGCCTACCTAGCACTAACGGTGTGAATCCCTGGTACATAGGCTGACTGCAACAACAAGAAAGGCTCGACAGCAAGCTCTGACCTCACAACTCTCAAATGATGCTAATGAACTGAAATGAGCCATATTGCCCTATATATCACCCTTTTCAAATTATTTGAGGGACCATAATGGGAGATAAGAAAGCCTAATTTTGAAACCGAAAGCAACAAAGTGATCAGTGCCTTATAACGCCCAAAGGAGGCTTCACGCATTCACACCTCTAAAAAAATCATTTTTTCAGCTCGACGTGTATGCCCTCTCTTATAATATTTTCATATAGCATATTTGTCAATATATTTGAATGAAAAAGATGCTTTCACTTGGGGTACTTGTTGGAGGTGTTACACATCACGACAAACCACCTGTTGCCCCAGTCATTGAAGGTTCCAGAGTAGGTATCATTCTTCCCCCAGCATGATAGAGTCCTAGAGAAGCTTTGCATATCCTAATGTTATTTCTCCACAAGAATTAGCCATAGGTTCCAAACAGCCGACCATGTTTATCATTTCCCCACCTTGCACATCATAAACATTATCGTCGGTCAGTAGAGACTCCCCCTCCATGGCATCCATCACTCAAGTAGACCATGCATAAAAAATATGACGCCATGGCTATAACACACCAGTCCAGGAAGTACTTCATGTTCATCCATCCATCATGCATCTAGTCAAGTTTTACCATATCATGATAAAACCCCTTTACCGAACTACCATTTTCGAAAGAAGATCAAACACGCACCACCGCGTCTCGCATTTGACCTACCATACCTCCATCAGCATAGCCCATCTACGATATTTTCCATCCGCTTCACCACCCCCGCACCGAGACTAACCAATGGGGCCCCCACCCTCAGCAAAAACACCCTCCTCACATCATCAGTGAGCGATCATTTTCATGTTTTTGGGGCACCTGTCTCCATGTTTGTACATCTAAACCCATTTTATATTATTTTGATAAGTGTACAAATAATTTTTAGGAGAACATCCCCTACCCATCCATCCACGTTTCTCCCCCGGAAGCAATCCCTAATCACCCTTGGTCAGATTTTCACGCCTCTCACGCAAATCCACCACGAAAATCATAACAAACATATAACCACCCTAGACGTCCTACCGACTCCAGGGATTTCCTCATCATAAATCATTATTACTTCCACCAAGCTTCTTTTACAAGCTCCAACCTTGGGCCATTGAACTCCCATCATCAGTTTTCAACCATTTCTCAGCATCATGCCTATGTTAACCTATCACCCCCCACCTGCTACATCAAGAGACTCTGGTCCCTTTGCATCTGTACTTCTCTCTATCAGTTGACGCTTCCTTCTTGTCAACTTCAAAAACTATTTTCCAAAAAGGAAGCAGTACCTTGGATGGCTCCTCAGCTCAATAGGGGCATCCTTGGATGGAAGTTTGGGAACCATAATTTCTCATTGATGTCATCGATCCTCTTGACATTCAACTAAAAAAAAAGCTTTCATGTCAAGATGGTATCATACTTTATAACCATTTCACTTTGTCAGAATTTGTCGAAGGCCCGTGCCATTATAAGCATCTCTTTCAACAATGCTTACACGGGAAGGTCCCATTCATACACCCATGCATACAATGAGCATTTATTATAAAATATTCCATGCCAAGATTATGCATGTGGGCACTACATTTAACCTATTTTCAAAGAAAAAATGCCCCTAAGGGCGTCAACAATCATCGTCATCAACCAAATCAGCATATCACTTCCATATAAGTGACACAAATAGAACCTCTGTCTATCAGATAGGCTTTATGATCAGAGGCTCAGTATTTTAGCTCAAACATGAAAGTGCTGAGAATTAAATGAAACTATAATGACATCGACTGGCCCGTCGCAAGGAATCAAATGTAGCTCGTTTCGTTCAAAACCGAGTTTGGATGAAGGAGTTATGGTCTGTTGATCGACATTCAGAACATAATTTTTTTTTATTAAAAAATTGCAGAACAGGTACAGGATGATGACATGACAACCCAATCATCATTTAGGAAATATTCTTCAGTTTAAGTCTAATAAGACTGTGATGAGTGTCATTGTGGGATTCACTAGTTTGGTTTGTGAAGGTAAAAATTGTCCAATGACCTCTTAAGGTTGAATTTGGGTTTATGATAATATGTGCTGGAAATTTTTATTTATTTTTAATTAATTAAGGATATATATATATATATATATATATATATATATTATTTATGATGTTGGAGCAGAATTTAAACATTGGCACAAAATATATCTCAAATGTTTGAATGTAATGTAATTCGATGGTGGAATCAAACTATAGCCAAATTATACATAATGTATGGTCTGAATGTATTATGGTGAGGCACATTCCCATTGATGTTTCCTTGCAAAACGTATATGGGGCAGAGGTCTGGTTTTGAACCTGTGACCTCCCCCCATCTAATGCACTGCGTTACCATTGGAACATGGGCCCAGTCCTTGAAATGGTATGCATGGAAATTATATTTAATGTATTTTGTGGATCCCACAGCAGAGTGGAGGTGGCCAACCCTCCTCCATAAGACCAAGTGATGTGACCAATGCGGAGGGCTCCCACTAAAGTGCGCTTAGTTCTAAGAATGAACTTAATCCATAATTATCTTTAAGATAATGATGAGATTAATATGGTGGCAGATTTGGCGGAGTGCCATTTTGGTAGAAAGCTCTGTATTTAGTCGGAGTTAACTCCAGTTCTCCAGATTTTGAGGCAAAATTGTAGGGAAAATTGGTTTTGCCATAACTGAGGCAATTTTCGACCAATTTTGGTACAAGAAGAGTCATTATTAGTATATTTTGATGTTTTGGAGCCATTGGAATAGGTTTCAAAGGCAGAAGATGCCATATAAAGAGTTTTTTATTGCCTTGAATATTTTTTAAGCCCAGGGCCACCAAGAGGCAAGGCCATGCCTAGAGCATCTGGTAACCAAATTGAGTAAAAAAAATAGTCGTTTCTAATATATTTTGACATTTTAAACTCATTGGAATAGGTTCCAAGAGAATTTGGTGCATGTAAACATAATTTTGAGCACAATTGATCTAATACAAATGCCCAAGCTATGGATCTGGACCAAGGAGATGTAGCCCAGGAGGGGTGAACTCCTTCATCAAAGATTTGTTTTAATGGATCCGTTTGTGATGTTTGTTGTCATTTATGTTTTTTCCGTTCAGCCATTTAAAATCATCCTTTATGCAAAAACACTCAGAAAATTCAGTTGTAATTACCTCTTTTTAATATTCCTAATTAGCTTTTAGCTAGTTGGAATATTAAATTTTGTTTTTGTTAATAAAATAGATGAATAAGAGGGTAGAGGGACACATAAATCTCTTTAGTTGGAATAAAACCACTTCTAATGTGAATGTGTATTGGTGTATCTAGTTGAATAAATAACTCCTTGGTGTGAATGGGGGTCAATTCATGTGGATTGGTTCAAGGTTGACCAAATCAATAGCAC
Source organism: Pinus albicaulis (assembly GCA_034641835.2). Classification (NCBI taxonomy): domain Eukaryota; kingdom Viridiplantae; phylum Streptophyta; class Pinopsida; order Pinales; family Pinaceae; genus Pinus; species Pinus albicaulis. Next base: position 108,308 of record JAXQQM020058467.1, read on the forward strand.
AATTGTGGAGGTAGTGGAGATAGTGGAGGACATCGGAGTAATAATGGGATGTAGTCTCCATGAGAGTAGCATAATTATTGAGTGGGGTGAAAGGGGAGGAGGCTCACAAAGCATATAAGGAAGGGGATGGTAGCCATAGAAGGAATTCTGAATATTTTTTATGTATGTTATTTTATGAATTTCTACAGACTTTAGTGTTTTAGCGGAGTTTGTTGTGCTATTTAGCACAAGGGTGTTTTCGGGCAAAAATCCCACCCTCATTCTCGGGGGTGTTGCCTCCCTGTGATTTTAAATATTGGCAAGAACAAACACTGTAGGGGCCACATTAGAACCACTTTGGAATCCTAGGACCTAGCCTTCCTGGATTTAGAGAGGGATCTCTCTATGTATGTGTTTATAGATGATATGTATGTGTGCTCTTGTTTATGATATTAGGCTAGTTATGAAGTTCTAAGGACTTGTTTGTTTTGGTTGAATTAATTGATAGGTTGGCATATATGTGGTGTGACTATTTGAAGGGATGTTTCAACTGAATATATAGACTATGAGAAAACATTTAGCCATTGGGCAATGGAGTCATAAAATGATTTAATTGTTCATCAACTCTGCAAGGTTTTTCATAGGGTAAGCTAACTATATCAAGTGGATCTCTTAGATTAGTTGTGATATGAAACAATAATAAGTTGTGAAGGCAGTAGAGCTATAGTCAATTAAGAATCTTCTAGCTCTACTTAGACAAGAAAATCCTTTTAGGTAACTGTTTGGGGAAAACCAAAGGACAGGGCATACCATAGACTTCTTTGGCCGGACTTTAATAAGTAAACCTTTAAGACAACAATCCAACAATCCTAAGACTAGTACTTTTAGAAAAAAGAAAACATTTAATATAATAGTGAGAGTAGCTAAAGAGTAAGCTAAACCTATATTCTTTAACTCAACACTCAAAAAACCTTCAAAGAAACATTTTGAGGCATACCAGAGGATAGGGCATACCATAGACGTCTTTGGTTTTGACTCTAATAAGTGTACTTCAAAGAAAGGCCTTAAAAACAATATTTCAAGCTACACCAAAGGACATGGCTTACCATAGACTTCTTTGGCTTGACTCTATTAAATCATTCCTAAGACAACAAGCTAGATGGAACTGGAGAGAAATTAAGAATTCTCCAATCAGACCTTGTAGAAGAAAACATTAAGATAAAGAAGGCAGACAAAAGTAGGGTGCCAAGACAACATATCCTACTCTAAAATTTCTGTTCTTTTATCAGAGAAATATGGACATAATGGAAAACATAAGAAAAACAATGAAAAATGAGAAAAACTTCACCATTAACATAGCTCAAGAATCCTGTGAACGTGCTTGTATTACTGATGATCAAAATAGTTACATTACTCCATGTACAATAGCTCTCTACAACTCAGAGCGTTCTCAAATCCAGCCTAGAAATCCTTAACTAGCTCAACAACAGAAATCATTCAAATAACCACCAACTAACCAACACTAAAAATGAAGCTTACATGCAGTATTTATCTGCAAAATGGGGAGGTGGTGTTAAGCTAGGGTTTAGAATGTCATTTATCACAGAGTTAATTATTTTTGACCTTTGAGACCATGCAAGGCCCAAGGCAAAAATATATGAAGGTGTTTCTATGAAATAATAACTTCTAACTTAACTTTTGAGCTAATTCTATGAAATGTTTGACTTTAAGGTTTTTTCAATAACTTTACAATAACTACTGGGTAAATTAAAAATATCTCTGACTGTGTGTAATAACTATTTGATGCTTTATTGAAAGAAAACATGTTGTAGGTGACAAAATATCTTTTGAAGAAGTAATTTTTGTTATGTGATTCATTCGAATGTGTTTATGGGTTTAATCTGCCTTTGTTTTATCTTTAAACTCTGTATTTGGCCTTTAAAATTCTTTTGTTGCTGTCTTTTTCTCTGATTCTGCCTTGATTTCCTTCAATCTCTGCTTCGTGGCTAATCTGAATTGTTCTTTGATCTATGATTAGCCCCTTAACCTTATGATATTTACTGTTGCAATATTCTTAATTGTTTTATCTTCTTGTGACTGTCTTTGTCTGTGTTTTTAGAGCAGGAATCCAATTCTTCTGCTGTTGGAGGGTTTTTAAATAACACCAATAATCATGATTTATTGGGATTATGTTCAGTTTTTACACCTCTGGTCCCTTTAAAATACAATAAACCTCTGGATCGTCATCTAGACATTCATTTAGACGTTTTTGGACCATTTGAAATGCTTTTTATGCATTTCCACCATTAAACCTGCACATAAAATGAATAGTTAGCTTGAAAACCTACGTGGGTAGGCCTTTACTGCATTTACAGGGGATTTTGTGGCCCTTTCGGGCATTTGCAGAGGCAAAAATGGTGTTTTGGGCCTTATCGCAGAGCCACAGAGCTCTAGATAATTTTGAATCTGACGGTAGTATGCATTTTGGGTGCAAATGGAGGAAAGCCTTTTCGGGAGAGGAGAAGGTGGTTTTCACATGATCATAGGGGAGGTAATGGTATTTGGATCGGGAATGCGATACCATTCATCGAGCGTCGCATGGTGGAGGAATATCGCCCATTTCGTGTGGTTGGATATTGTTTAACCCGGGCGCAATTAAATTTGCGATATGCGATCAGGGCCGTCAGATCTTGGAAAGGGAGATTGATTGTGATCAAGCGATCCAGGTGATGAGCAGGTGGAACAGTGGGGTCTGAGCGGGGGGTGACGTGGTGAGCTTTGTTAAAAGGTGGGCCTGGTAAACAAATGAAAGCTAAGGCACTTTTCATTTTCAGAGGAAAGGGGTGGGGTTAGGGTCATATGAGTGTGAGGGCTAAGAATGAAAATGGGGCTCAGGTAGTAATAATAAAAAAGTCAGGTTTATGTATTAAAAACAGGGTTTTTTCACATAAAATAAAAGGACGCGATAGTTTAGTTTTTGTTTTAAAACAATGTAAAAAGGCATTTTACATTATTTTGATGAAAATAAAGGAAAAGAGTGAAGGGAAGGGGGGTTTATGAAGGATTTTGAAAGGGGAAAATAGGTTTTTAGGGGAGAAAATGAGTGAATGAGAGTTTAGGTGAGGAGGGAGAGTAAAAATGGGAAAAATATCCCAAAATGAGTCTTTTTAAGAGCATAAAGGTAACTTGAGAAAGCAGAGATGAAATATAGTGAAAAAGACTTTTTTAGGATAATGAAGGCAGTGAGATTTCTAAAGATAGTTGATAGGAAAATAATTCTATCATTAGTTGTTTTTAGAAAATCAATAGTCATATAGTGAACTATGTAGAATACAGGAGGATAAGAGGGGGAATTTCATTTCCCACTCAAGAGAGGTTCCTTTGAGCTTAATTCCATCATCCATCATCAGGCCAATTTTCAGCCACCTTCAGTAGTGTAGTCTCCTTCAGGAATTGCACAATCCAAGAGGGTAGTTTTTGTTGGGGGTTGATAACCCAAGATTTTGAGATTATTTTCTAGTGAGGGGAGAAACCCTTCATCTGGAAAGTAAGTAGGGAGGAGTATCAACTATTTTCTCATCATATTAGCAACCTCCTAGCAGTAACCCAGCTGCAGAGTGTAATTCAGCCCTAGGGATGCATTTTCATTTTGGTTATTTCCGGAAACCATTTCTCTGTTATCTTAGAATTGTGCTAGAAAGCCTAGATGTCTGATCCCGACATTTTCTGAGCACCTTATTAGTAGATCTACACATTACTATTTTCCAACAGCAGTTATTTCAAGCAGGATTTCACATTCATGGCCTCCCAGCAGTTTATGTAGCAGCATTTTCTCAAGTCTTGATGTATAGAATCGTTTTAGGCTTCTTTTGCCTAGCTTGAGTGTATTTTCCTCAATATTTTGTAATTTATTTTATAATATCATATATAATAAAATGGATCAATGATATTCTCATGTTTCTGATGTATTTATGTTTACTTCATTTTCTAGTTTTATGTTCAATATTCCTATTTTTCCTATTTTGGAATATTATAGTGGTATCATAGCATAAACTTGGCTCATCTTGTGGGGGACTACATCTATGTATTCTGAAGAAGAATACCCTTTTACAGAATGTGAGAAGTGGTATATTAATAGAGGTCAAAAGTTTGATTACAAAAACATCAAAGAAGACAAAGGCAAGTCTCCAATATGAGGAGAAATGGATGAAAAAGAGTTTCCCATGCTTCTTCTCCAAAACATGCAAGATATTACCAAATAAATCAAGGAGATGAGGGTAGAAAGAAAAAGGGAGACTCGAAGAGGGTTTCAATATGGAGAAGGTTCCAGCACTTCACATCATTGGTGTGAGAAACCGGTAATGTGGCAAGCTTCCCAACGCTCTACCATGCCTACATTCCTAGCAGTGGGAAATGGGGTTGGAGGACCCCAAGAGCAGGAGGCTCTTGGTGATTACTTTGTAGAATATGAATCTCAATCTCAAAGGTTCAAAGAGAATCTGAATTTCCAAGCATTTTTTCATATCAAGGATAATAGGAAACCCCGTAATAATAATAGAAGTGGAGGGTACATGCAGAACAATGATCTACAACATACTATGGGTAGATTATTTCTGCCTGCTTTTGATGGGTCATCGAAGTGCACAATCAAGGCTTGGGTGGAAAAATTAGACGTCTATTTCCAGTTGAACCAAGTACCATAGATTGAAGTTATTAATATAGCAGGTCTGCACCTTGAACTTGAAGCACACGAATGGTGGTTTCACGGTCTATATACATTGGGGCATGCAAGTGTGACTGCATATGCAGAATTCACCGGAAGGTTGGTAGAAATATTTAACCGAATAGATCCAGAGGCACACTTTGTTGAACTAGCTAAGCTCAAGCAGTCGAGAAATATAGAGGTCTATATCTCTGAATTCCTGAAACTTTTTTTCATGGTGCCAGATTTATCTACAACTAAGAGAGTATACATGTTCATTGAAGGACTAGATGACACTTTTCATGGGTTGGTGAAGTCCACTAGACCAAATACACTCCAAGATGCCATTGACAGGGCTAGAGACTTACAATATGATTTGCCAAGGGAAAGAACTCCATTCCAGCAAAAACCCCCTTTTCAGTCAAAGGGGAAAGATGTGAAGGGTCCTCCCCAAAAGGAGAACCAGGGAAAAGGATCTCTTAGTGATGATGTCCTAAGAGACTTGAGGAGGAGGAAGCCTTGCTTCAATTGCCAAGAACCGCAGGCACCGACGCATCGGTGTGCTGTGGGAAAGGCACACTATATTGAAGTAGTATATGATAGTGAAGAGGAGGAAGAAGAGGAGCTAGAAGGAGACACCAGCGTTGTGGCACTAGGAGAGGATCCACCACCACCAAGGGGTGGAAATGGAAGATTTTCTCCAATTGGGGGAGCCCTTGCATCTTTGTGGGGAGTACCCAAGTATATGACCTTGAGAGTCTAAGGCACATTTTTGGGGCAGTGGGTGTCAATATTGATAGACAGTGGGGCTACCCACAATTTTATTGATTCCCAACTAACGCAGAAGAGAGCCATACCCACTGTAATATTCCAAATTAGGAACAGCTACACTATTGGGAATATCTCAAGATATTACCAATGTGGAGATCAGGATACATAAACATGAGCTAGGAAATAGCATTGAATGCATTAGTACAAGAATGCCGGAATATCCACATATCCATCACATTATATTATAGCAACAAATAATGTATACAAGATATTGAGGAAATGATCACTCAAGCTAGGCAATGCAGCCTCAAAGAAACATAGACATGAGAAATAGAGAAATGTTGCTAAACAAAAGAAGCCCTGGCTATGACAACGCAATCCATGAAGGGGAACTACTGCATAATAGTGTCAATGCACAAATATGTCAATATGTGGCTCAAATACAATAGTGGGAACAAGACCTCAACCCCTGGAAACAATAATGCATAATCCTTAGAAGGATTGGCTGAAAAACATACAGAATGTCAATTCTGTAGAAATGTCGGAGTTGCTGGGTAGCTGCAGCAACTCAAGAACTAGAAACAAGTGGAGAAGACTGAAGATGCTGCAATAAATGACAAGATCTCCTCCAAAGGATCTTTAGAATGAAAGGATGGCCCTCTCACCTAAGATCTCACCCTCCAAAGATATATGCAAAGCCCCATTGCAAATGCTTCACTAAAATAACGCAGTCACTGGATGAACCTGTGTTGTAGGGCTATGTAATGAGTTGGCCTTGATTCCAAAGTCTACAATAAGCTCTAGAATGCCTCCAATATGATCTGCCAAAGGGAAGAGAGACTCCTCCTCTGAAAAATAGCTGATGGAGGTGGTGTAGTGAACCCTCATTGCAACACCCAGCAACACAACATTAATCTGTTGCAGAAATAACGTTGTCTTGGTGGAGGATGCTTGGCCTGAAGCCTAGATGTGAGGAAAATCAGTGCAATCCCCCAAGAGGCCTCTCAATAAGGAGAAGGAATCCTAAATAGGAATTCCCCCAGCAACTCTTGCTAAACAACAAAGGATGCACAATTATCTAAATAGACAATGAGAAGAATAATACAAGCATGAGTAACGATGGCTGCCTTGCTCTCATTTTAAACAAGTGAAATCTCTCTCTCCATGGGCCGCATCCATTAGGGTTTCCTCCAACAATGGCAAGATGAAGACTAGACCTCCAAGGATCTCTTCCCTAGCATTATGAAACATGCTGTCCCAAATCACCTCATATGTGATGAGTTGGAAGTCACCATCATATGGCATCCAATCAGTCATATGGCTCACCTCAAATGGAAATAAATATTTTTTTTTTGTAGTGGCCACATGTCCTCTCATGCTCCCATTAGAACATGCAATGCAAATACTGTGGGATATTTCTCCCCCAAGGGACACATCCAACCAATGTGTCATTCCCCCAATCATGCTCTCAACAAATACAAAGACAAAAAAAACATAATGAACCATAATGAGAACCATGCTTTTTGTCATGTGTGGTAAGGGATAAGGGAAATGGTCCCTCAATTGTAACCAATGTAGTTTGACCCTCAACTACAAAAGAGTGTTACAAAAAGTGTGGCCTCTCAACCACTTGCTTGCTATCCTACTCTCCTCAAATGTATGGAGAAAGTGAATGATGTATGATGCAAGGTGAGTAGGTCCTCCAAAATACATTTCCTCCCCAAGTCCTCCTAGATGTATGGTGCAAGGTGAGTAGGTCCTCCAAAATACATTTCCTCCCCAAGTCCTCCTAGGGAGTGGTCACCAATAGTGCTCATGGCCTCAAGTAGACCATGGGGCCTAGAAAGAAGAATGCTCCTCCTTGGAGCAACATCCCATACATATATGGTTAAGGGATGAATATAAAAATAATCATGCAAATAAACAATACCCTTACCATAATTTTTTTGTATGCAAATGGAGTGGCTCAAAAATGAGTCTCCTCTCATCCTCAAAGAGAAAAGAGGTGGTTGTGCTAACTCCTCCAAAGAGTTATGTATCTCCTCCATATGCACATGATATATGCATCTCCTCATATGTTGATATGTCAATATAATACAAGCAAGATGATCCTTGGAGCACTCCACTCCTCTGAAATCAATGAATGGTGCCTCAACATGTGAAGCATCCCTCCTCCTCTGTTGGTCCAGTGGTCTCCCCAGAAAAATGTCTCCATGCAATGATACATCCTCAACAAGAGATGACTGAATATATGAATGGAGAAAAATCTCCATGCTTCCACTGCACAATCCAATCACCTTCTCAGGTGTATCAACCTCCAAAAATGAATAGGGATGTGTACTTCTCATTTCATGATGTTGGGTCTTCTCCCTATCTCCTCCTTATTTCTCCAAGGTTTCACACCTTTCCAACAATGGCACATGTAAAACATGAGTTGTGCCTTGATCTCCATACATGATATCCTGGGGACTTCCTTGCAAATATGCAAGAATCCCTCTACCTGGAGCAAGAGCTCCTCCTTCCTCTGCATGAGGCACTAGATAATCTCTATATGGCACAATGTTGTTGCCCTCAGCTTCCTCAACATAGATGGGAAACCCTCCAATAATGTTGCTGCAATTATGGAATCTCTCCCAAGGTGGAAGTAATTCCTAATCATCAAAGGTAAAGGAGTACCCCCTTTGCACCATGATAGTGCCATCTCCTACTCCTGCAACATCATACCAGAAATGAGAGAAAATCTTCTCTTGCTCTCCAAAGAATAACCACAGCAAAAAATGTTTTTGTTTCTTCCTCATGATCTTATCATACAAGATATGTGATGGAGACATAGTGTATGATATGAATATTGCATCATCACTATGCACCCATAATCTTTGTTGCTCCATGATGCCAACATCCTGCCACATATTCTCCATCCTCATACCCTTGGAAAGAGTGTATGCCAAGTTATGTCCAAAATCCTTCAAGAGTAACCAGCGCAACCAAGCCTCTTGTTGCCCAATATCAAAAATATACAAGTAGCTCACCCGCTCCTTGCTCACCATCCACATCCACTCAGCCAATTGTGGATGCCTTCTTCCACCTTTCATCTTGGTACTCCCCCCATGAGGGCTACCATCATCCCAAATCAGATTCCTGCATTTCATAGGACCTTCAAATGCAATCTTCCCGAGGATCAATTTGACCCTATAAGGATCCAAATAGGTGGTAGGAAAAAACCTCCCATCATGATGTGCATGGCTCAAGGAATGTCCAACACAGTCATGAGAGATGTTATCCATCTGAAGATGTCCTCCATCTTCTATATGTTCCTATGAGAAGGGAAGAACCTCCTCAAACTGTTGAATAATCTTGCACTCCATGATGTGTGGGAGTACACCTCCATCGAAATCTCTCCCGAAGATCTCATCCTCATGCATGGTCCTCCAAAACCCAAGAGGCCTTGGATCTGCTGCCAATATAAGTCTCTCTTTTAGCTATGGCATGCTCATTGAGAGAGTGTCATCTAGAGATGAGAAAGAGTTTCTTATCTCCATATGTATACTCCTTCTCACTGCTTCCTCCATGGCTTCCTAAATGAAGCTGCTCTTTAAGTGCTCACATGAGGAATGGTTCATATTTTCTCCATCACTACTCTTGTGCAGTGCAGTTCTATTCTGCTGCTCTAGGTAAATTGCATGCAATGATGTAGACCCATCCAAAGTGTTTGCTAAAATGACAAGAGATGGATTTTTAATCATACCTCACTGAAATGTGGAAGCTCCTTGCAGGGCTGCAAGAGTTTCCTCCCCATAAGTGTTGGCCTCCCAAGCTGTTGAAGATGAAGGCTACTCCTCCATGGTATCAACAGCACTGGTACATGGCTCATCAATTGGTCGTGAGGGCTCCTCCCTCTTTTTTCCAATCCTCTCGATCAATATTTGAGAAAAATCAACAAGAGTAGAAACCCTTGTATGGCTTAGATGGTTGATCCACCAATTCTTTGCTTCACCTTCAAGGTGCAGCGCTGTGATTTATACAACCTTTCTATACACTATATGATGTAGTAGGAAGAAAGCCTCTAGCTTATTCACCCAAACCTCTGCTACACATGTGAGTGATCCATCAAATGTGTACAATAGAAATATATTGCCTCTCATTATCCCAAAGCTGTGTGGTCTTCTTTCTTCTTTCTGCTGAATAAATTGTGGAAAAGTTAGAGTCTCTTGGAAGGCTCTAGGTTTTTCTCAGTATTCAGCAAGGTACTCAATTAGAATTTCAAATTCCAAGTGTTCTTCATGCCTCTAGTCTTCTTCTTTGTGAGAGTAGGAAGTGCATGGTCCTTCCTCTTCTCCTTCTTCAATCTTCTTGACCTCCTTGGAGAGGTCTCCTCTTGATCTGAAAATAGATGAGAGTAAACAAATCTTCTTCATCATCTTGATCTTCTTTGGCTAAGACTCACAGGCTGAGACAGGGATCATGCTCTGATACCACTGTAATATTCCAAATTAGGAACAACTACACTATTGGGAATATCTCAAGATATTACCAATGTGGAGATCAGCAATACATAAACATGAGATGGGAAATAGTAGTGAATGAATTAATAATGAATGCCAGAAGATCCACATAGCCATCACATTATATTATAGAATAAAATAATGTATACAATCTCTTGAGGAAATGATCACTCAAGCTAGGCAATGCAGCCTCAAAGAAACATAGACATGAGAAATAAATAAATGCTACTAAACAGAAGAAGCCTTAGCTATGGCAGTGCAGCCCATGAAGGGGAACTACTGCATAATAGTGTCAATACAAAAATATGTCAATATGTGGCTCAAATACAATAGGGAGAGCAATATCTCAACCCCTGGAAACAATAATGCACAATCCTTAGAAGGATTGGCTGAAAAACATACAAAATGGCAATTCTGCAGAAATTTCAGAGTTGTTGGGTAGCTACAGCAACTCAAGAAATGGAAACAAGTGGATAATACTGAAGATGCTGCAATCAATGACAAGATCTCCTCCAAAGGATCTTTAGAATGAAAGGCTGACCCTCTCACCTAAGATCTCACCCTCCAAAGATATCTGCAAAGCCCCACTGCAAATGCTTCACTAAAATAACGCAGTCACTGGACAAAAATGCGTTGTAGGGCTAGGGAATGAGTTGGCCTTGATGCCAACGTCTACAATAAGCTCCATAATGCCTCCAATCTAATCTCCCAAAGGGAAGAGAGACTCCTCCTCTGAAAAATAGTTGGAGGTGGTGTAGTGAACCCTCACTGCAACACCCAGCAACACAACATTAATTTGTTGTAGAAATAACGCTGTCTTGGTGGAGGATGCTTGGCCTCAAGCCTAGATGTGAGGAAAATTAGTGCAATCCCTCAAGAGGCCTCTCAAGAAGGAGAAGGAATCCTAAATAGGAATTCCCCCGAAAACTCTTGCTAAACAAAAAAGGAAGCACAATTGTCTGAATAGACAATGAGATGAATAATACAAGCATGAGTAGCAATGGCTGCCTTGCTCTCCTTTTAAACAAGTGAAATTTCTCTCTCCATGGGCCCCATTCATTAGGGTTTCCTCCACCAAATATCCTCTTCCTCATTCACACTTTGTTGTCTCATAAAGTGATCCACTCCTCCTATGGCAACGTTGTTGACTTGGTAAAACATGACCTTGTCTTCATGCATTTGCCCCTTTTCACACTTGAGGGTGCAAAACGAAGCTACTCTAATGATCTCTTTCACATTATGAGGGATTTTATTGTAATGTTCCAAAATTTTAGCTTCCAAGCTAAATGGAACATTAGAGTTAGGAGCAGCTGTAGTCGGCAAATAAATGGGTAGAAAAGCCCACAAGTCTCCTAAGGAGGATGAGAATACTCCAAATGTGAAAGGAGACACTCTTTCTAGCCAAATAAAACACCTTGATGTGTGAACAAGGTTAAAATGAAGCTGCTTTGACTAAAGTCAACAATGCAGTTTTAGTGGAGGAGGAATCCTAGGTTGGAAAACGCAATTTTGGAGGGAAAGATAGCTTGGGTTAGAAGCAACCTAAGTGAGTGGGGCCAAGGGAAAGAAAACTCACTTATGATATAAGGAAGAGGATGGAAGCATTGTTAATCATTTTGAATATTATTATCATTCTTGGCTGCCAAGAATTGTTGCTGCTTGCTGCTTAGCAAGTTGCAGTGATGTTTAGCACTAGGTGTTCTCGAGCAAGAATCCCACCTCTTTCCTTTGAGGAGCTCATTGGGAGAGTTTTTATTCATCATTCCAAATCAGGTTTTCAGGCCAAGCTTCAACCATCTTCATCAGCACAGCTTTGCTGGAGATTTTGCAGTGTTGCTAGGTGCAGTAGTGGAAAGGACTGGAATCCCGGCTTCTGAGCTAGTTTCTCATTGGAGGAAGGTTTTCTTCACTTGAGAGATCTGTTGGGAGAGCTCCTGATCTTATTTCAGATCTGTAGTATCATACCACACATTTATCTCACCCTCCCAGCACTGTTTCTGCTAGGGAGTGCGTTTTTCAAGAGGCGGGACTTATTGCATGGTTTGGTGGCTCCATTACTGAGTTTGCTTGTGATTAAGAGGTTCATCCTTTCATGGGAGGAAGCCCTTGAGGGTTATACATCATATCAGACATATTTCAGCCTATTTCACTCATGTACTTCAGTTTTTTAGTGATTATTCAGTCATTTTCTGAATATCACATTTTATATATAGAGTGTTTGACAAGAAACCCTTGTCAGTTTCTTTTGTATTTTTTAAAGGGAGCTTAGATCTCTATTCTTTAGAATTATTTGTCAATACATGACTAGATATATTTTTCTCTTATCATTTCATTTGTAAAACCTCTCTTAGACTACACAGTCCCTTGAGCAGCTACTCCGGCATTTTACAATCTTGGGGTTTTTCACTAGTTTTGGCTACACTAGTGTGGGAGGTCTGTTTAGCCCACCTAGTTTGATTTGTTTCAGATCTATTCTTGGATTTACATTTCATATTGATTATTTTATTGGATCCAAAATTCCATTTCAGTATTTTGTTGCATATGTTTCTGGAAGAGCGTTTTTCATGCATGTTTGATGAACAATCCTGAAAATGGAACATTACAGTGGTATCAGAGCATGATCTTTGGCTCAACCTATGGATTCAAGCCAAAGTACTGAATCCCTGAAGGGGGGAATATTTCAAAATCTATAGATAGATTCTGCAGATGGCCAGGTAGCCTCTGGATCTCATCCTTTTTTCAAAGGTGACATATCCATTAAATGCCCCTGCAGTCAATCTCTGGAATAGAATTTCGATATCCTAAGAAGGGAAACTTTCCAGTGCTATCAAAAGAAGGAGATATGGACAGAAGCTAGAAAGCTTTAGTATGTGGAGAAAGAAAGGAAGACACGCTCACAAAGCTTCTTCCAAAATCTATGAAGAGCTTTCAAGGAGAGCTGAAAAAGTGGAGATTGGTGATGGGATCTCCAAAGGAGAATGATTCTAGTGCTGAATCTAGATTTTCACATGGTGAGTGTGAGCATGCAGCTGCACTCCATGATGCACAATGCATTCAAATTCCCAGAGCTATCCTAAAATGGATGGGAGGAGGAAGAATGCCTAAGAGAATGAATCTTAGTGATTTGTTGCGAGAGTATGAATCTCAAACTGAGAGGTTTAGAGATCATACTGATTTCCAAGAGTTTTGCAAGATCCAGATGGAGAAGAGCCAGTAGTAGGATGTAGATAGATTTCTTCTATCTACTTTTGCTAGATCACCTACATGTTTAGTTGGAGCTTGGGTGAAGGAGCTAAACTCCTATTTGTAGCTACACCATATTTCTGGAGATGAAGCTATCAGAGTTGCAGCGCTCCATTTCAGAGGTAAGGCTCATGCATGGTGGATTTTGAAATCTTGTTCCTTAAAGAATGCCAATACTTTCTCTTTTGCAAGATTCATAAGAAAATTTATGGAGAGGTTTGGTGAAAAACTTCCTAAGACACATGAGCAAGGAAAAATTGAGAAAAAAAAACCCTTGCATGTGATGGGGGAAACTCCATTTCAGAAAACCATGGGAGGATTTGATGTATTGCATTACACATTACTGGAAGCAACACTTCTAGTTCATATTCTTGAACAAGAGGGCATGGGGATCACTTTTTCACAAAGGGATCCATTGGTTGAGATGTTGCCCACACACATTGATGAAGAAGAGGGCAACTGCGCTATCACATCTAGAGCATATCCAGTGCCTCATGCAGAGGAAGGAGGAGCACATGCTCCAACAAGAGGGATTCTTTTTCCTTTGCAAGAATTTCCCCAGGATCTCATACATAGAGGTCCAAGCACAATTAATGAGCAGCATGATTGTGCAGCATTGCAACTGGAAGAAGGGGAGAGGGAGGAAGAGCAGCATCAATTGATGAGGAGCACACACCCTTCTCTATTTAAGAGATCCAATAAAATAAAGAGGCAGACTGATTTGTGCATTCATGGCAGGAGAAAAGTTGCCCAATCACATACGTAGTCTACTCTTGACATTGATGTCTCACTTCATGGAGGCATTCCACCTGGGAGGCCACCTGATCTTCAGTTGATGAGAGATGTCTTCTCTTTGGGTTCACCCCTCTTGGATTTTGGAGAGGTGAAGAGTTTTGAGGAGAACTTTGGCATGGGGGATGTCAAAGTAGCAGGAAGAAGCATGAGTGGAGCTTCACATGCCAGATCACCAGTGTTGTCACTAAGGAGGATTGATCCTTATTGGAGGTCTCAGATTTTTGTAGAGTACTCCAAGGATCTTGGTGCATGCATGATTCTTGATGACCCAGATGGAGATGACAGATACATAGTGGATGATGTGGTCATCTATTCCTATGGAAGGATCTTCTTGACTAGATCTTCTAGTCTCAAGGAGAAGCTGCTACATGCAGCACATGAGGACTTCTCTTCTATGCACTTTGATGCATATTTCCAGTTGATGGAGGAGTTCACTTAGGAGGGCATCCAACATGACATATATCAGCATATGGAGAGATTCATAGCCTGGATGGTGATAGCGAGGATGTCACAGCCACCTTCCTACTCATTAAGAGTGAGGGAGAATTTCCAGTTGAGCCATTTCAGCTCAAGACCTCAAGTACATGATGGAGGAGGTATAATTTCACATTTTGTATTGTAATTATTTCCCTTATTTGAGCAGCATGATGTATCAAGAAGAGTTTCTTCTTCTTGCATATTATATGATGATGTACTTGCAGCTACTTGTAGCATTGATTTTGGCTATATTTTTTATGAGCTGTGGGGGAAGCCATATGTCTCTTGGTGTGCACAAATGACACCATACTGTAATTTCATGTCTTCATCTTATGAGATTACTATGGCAGCAAACAAGTGGCTGGTAAATCACTTGTTGATTCTTATTTTGATGCAGTCCAAGGGTGTACTACGTTGGTTCCATGAGAGGGACCAAGATTCACTCCCCAGTTGCCATTTGGAAACTTTTTTTTATTGTATCATGCTTCCATGTATTGCTAATGTGTTTTTGTTCAGAGGAAGTTTGTATGAGGGAGAGGTGAGGCAGAAAAAAAAGTTTTTGTTGCTATGGTTGCACTTGGGAGAGTATGGGAAAAATTCTTCCCATACTTTTCATGACATTTCTGAAGAGAAGAAAGGCACATTCATGGTGCAAGGAGGCTACCCTTTAGCATTGAAGGATCATGAGAGACTTCCATGTAGGAAGGAGATCTTCTCACATAGTAGCATGATGGTGGATGACTTTGGCATATGGAATGTCAAAGAGAGGAGTCATGGAGCCTTATTTCTAAGGCTTACAATGCTGTCACATGGGAGAGTGTTCTTATTGATGGAGTGTCCCAAGGAGTATATGCACCCCTTCTTTTTGCAGATTTTTATGAGGGAATCCTCATGGGGGAACTTATACATGGGCCTCACTTTCAGCTCACACATGATGCATGGTAGGAAGGACATTGATGTGCTTATTTATTACTCTATTGAGTATTTATACTTTCTCGCCATATGTAAGAAGTGCATCGCTCCATATGAGAGCAAGAGTATTTTTGGGTTTCATGGTCACTTTAGGGCCAATGTTTATGATGACAGTAGCCCATATATACATGAATTTGGGCAAGTGTATTGTTATTTTATATATGCGTAGCTGATATACATTGATGCTTACTTCCCCATGTTGGGAGAACAAACATATAAAGCTTGTAACTTGTTGCAGGACCACTTGCCATATGACATTCTGAAGAAGCAGTTGGGAGAACTGCGCCGTATCCACCAGAGAGACCATATGTATCATCCAAAATTGCACATAATCTTCATCCATCTTCTGATTTGGATGCCATGTGGTGATGACGTGCCATTCATCTTGAATGGAATGGTTTGGGTTGGCATGACTCATGATTTTGGAGGAAGAGTCTTTGGAGGCTCAATCTTCTTCTTGCCATTGGAGGGAAATCATGTTGCAGCCCAATATCATCATACCTCCTACACTTATCATAAGTGGAGGATAGGACAGCGTGGGATAGGCCCTCTTGCCTATCATGTTCACTTATTCAACCCACCTACATTTCAGGAGCATGAGGTGGAAGAGACTTTTCAGGAGTTACCATGTTGGAGGGTGACTCACTTCATTTGGATGATTGCATGGATGAGGGAGGCAATCATTCACCATGTTGATCATCATTCCTAATTTGTGGAGGCCATGAGAGATACAACATGTTTCCATTCACACTTTCCGCCTTTGATTGATGCAGACACTTTGGTTATGCACACTTGGGGAGGAGCATTGGATGACAGTTTATTTGCAGATTCTCTTGATGCAGTAATGGAGGCTATTGATGGAGGCCACATGAGGAGGAGGGGAGATATTTTTCTCTCCTTATGAATTTGCTTGAGGACAAGCAAATATTTTGGAGGGGAGGACTGTAATGTTCCAAAATTTTAGCTTCCAAGCTAAATGGAACATTAGAGTTAGAAGCAGCTGTAGCCAGCAAATAAATGCGTAGAAAAGCCCATAAGTCTTCTAAGGAGGATGAGAATACTCCAAATGTGAAAGGAGACACTCTTTCTAGCCAAATAAAACACCTCCATGTGTGAAAAAGGTTAAAATGAAGCTGATTTTCCTAAAGTCAACAACGCAGTTTTAGTGGAGGAGGAATCCTAGGTTGGAAAACACAATTTTGGAGGGAAAGATAGCTTGGGTTAGAAGCAACCTAAGTGAGTGGGGCCAAGGGAAAGAAAAAAAACTTATGATATAAGGAAGAGGATGTCAGCATTGTTAATCATGTTGAAGATTATTATCATTCTTGGCTGCCAAGAATTGTTGTTGCTTGCTGCTTAGCAAGTTGCAGTGTTGTTTAGCACTGGGTGTTCCCGGGCAAGAATCCCACCTCTTTCATTTGAGGAGCTCATTGGGAGAGTTTTTATTCATCATTACACATCAGGTTTTCAGGCCAAGCTTCAGCCATCTTCATCAGCACATCTTTTCCGGCGATTGTGCAGTGTTGCTGGGTGCAGTAGTGGAAGGGATTGGAATCTCGATTTCTGAGCTAGTTTCTCATTGGAGGAAGGTTTTCTTCACTTGAGAGATCTTTTGGGAGAGCTTCCAAGATTATTTCAGATCTGTGGTATCATACCACACATTTCTCTCACCCTCCCAGTGTTGTTTCTGCTAGGGAGTGCGTTTTTCAGGAGGCAAGACTTATTGCATGTTTTGGTGGCTCCATTGCTGAGTTTCCTTGTGATTGAGAGGTTCATCCTTTCATGGGTGGAAGCCCTTGAGGGTTCTACATCAGATCAGAAATATTTCAGCCTATTTCACTCATGTACTTTAGTTTTGTAGTGATTATTCAGTCATTTTATGAATATCACATTTTATATATAGAGTGATTGACAAGAAACCCTTGCCGGTTTCTTTTGTATTTTGTAAAGGGAGCTTAGATCTCTGTTCTTCAGAATTATTTGTCAATACATGAGTAGATATATTTTTATCTTATCATTTCATGTGTAAACACTCTCTTAGACTGCGCAGTCCCTTGAGCAGCTACTCCGACATTTTGCAGTCTTGGGGTTTTTCACTAGTTTTGGCTACACTAGTGTGGGAGGTCTGTTTAGCCCACCTAGTTTAATTTGCTTCATCTATATTCTTGGATTTACATTTAATATTGATTATTTTATGGGATCCAAGAGTCCATTTCAGTATTTTGTTGCATATGCTGCTGGAAGAGCGTTTTTCATGCATGTTTTATGAGCAATCCTGAAAATGGAACATTACATTTATTCATGTCTTCAATAAGAATGGGTTCCTTTACCCATTTATTTAGCTTCAAGGTGATAAAAGAAAATTTTTAATATTCAATTTATCCATGTGCTGAAATGGGAATATTACACCCATAGATGATTTTGAAGGATTCTCAGTTTTGGTTTCAGGAGCTAGAACCATGCAGTGTGTGATGTATGTTCCAGCATTGAATATAAATTTGGGGACATACACATTGACTTATCACTTCTTTGTGGTTGATATTCCTGACACTAAGGTGAGATTAGGTGTACAATGGTTGATTACACTGGGGAAGATCACCATGGATTGGGAGACCTTGAATATGGAACGGACATATAAGAAGAGCGGTAAGCACAAAATGATCAGGGGCATGCACACCTACCCATCTCATGAAGTCTCCACACATATGATATAGGTTGATTTTCATAGAGGAGGCAAGGACAAGTCATTCTACTTAGATATTCAGTCCACTCTAGATAATTATTCTATAGTATTTAGAGGCATTCCACTAGGGAGGCCACCAAACCGAAAGTTTGTTAAAGGGTTCTCACAACTAGCAGCACCACTCACAGATCTAGCCAAGAGGGGAGCCTTTGATGGGACAAAAATTGCATAGAGGGCCTTTGATTGACTCCAGGAATTCATGAGCACTTGTCATGTATTGGTATTGCCTGATTTCACCCAGCCCTTTGTGATGGAATGTAATGCTTCATAGGAGGGAATTGACATAGTCTTGGTGCAAGGAGGCCCTTACATGGCCTTTGAGGATCACAATATGCTGCCACATGGGAAGTTGTATTCCATATATTAGAAGGGGTTGTTGGGCATCATGCATGTATTGGCCAAATTCAAGCAGTATCGGGTGGAAAACAATTTTCAAGTAAAAATTGACCATCACAGTCTTTAGTATTTTCTTGAGAAGAAGTAGTTGAAAATGAGACCAAAAAAATGGGTTAAAAAAACCCCAACATATGACTCAAACATTGAATATGTCAAGGAGAGAAGAAATGTGGTAGAGGATGTCTTATCATAGAGACTAGTAGCACCGTCATTGATAAGTGTGGATCCAGAGTGGGAGACCCAGCTTTTGGTGGAGTATTCTAAAGACCGCTTCACATGTGAGATACTAGATGGGAAGATGACTGATGAGAGGTATAAAGTGATGGATGAGGTCATCTACTATTGGGACCGGATCTTCTTGACTAGATATTCTAGGCTCAATGAGAAAATCTGCATGCAACACATGATTCAGCCTCCTCAGGCCACCAAGGTTTCACAAAGACATATCAGGCCATTCGAGAGAGATTTTCATGGAAGGGTCTCAAGGAGGATGTGCTCCAAAATATCAGGAAATGTGCATTTTTCCAGAAGAATGAAGAAGAAAACAACCATTAAGGAGGGTTGTTACAATCACTTTCTTTTCCGAGAGGAAAATGGGAGAGCACCTCTATAGACTTCATTACCATTTTTCCAGTAGTAGATGGTAAGGATTGTATCTTTGTGGTTATTTTTAAACTAACAAAGTGTTCACATTTCTTTGCCATCTCTTCACAGTACAGTGCTTCATAGAAGGCCAAGATTTTCCTTAGACCTTATGGTCTTCCTATGATCAGTCAGTGGTACAGATAGTATCTTCAATGGTGGCTTTTTGCAAGAGTTGTTTCGTATGGGAGGTACCCTGTTGACACTAAGTTCCAGTTATTGCCCCAAGATAGATGGGAAGACACAGGTAGTAAACAAGTGGCTAGGAAGCAACTTTCAAAACTATGTTCCGGGGCAACAGAGAGTATGGTTGTGCTCCCTCCACTTGGGTAAATACTATTACAATCCTACGTTTTATGTGTCGATCAATATGTTTCCATTTTGGGTTCTATATGGTTATATTTCTCTATCAATTGTTGGCATGATTTTTGGAGCAAGCAAGGCTCCTAGAGCCAATGTTTGGATCCAAGAGAGTCAGGATATATTCTGTACTCTTAAGGAAAACATTGCTACAACCCAAAACCAGCAGAAGTTATATGCAGATCATGGTCAGATGGAGGGATAGTTTGAGGTGAATGATTTGGTCTATCTCCATCTTCAGCCCTGCAAAAAAATTACACTAGAGGAGAAGGGGACAGAGAAGCTTTTCTATGGGCCATGCATGGTGATCTATCATGTTGGTGAAGTAGCATATGAGTTGGAGCTCCCCATTCAGAGTAAGATCCATAACATTTTTCATGTCTCATACCTCAAGAAGGCCATTGAACATCATGTAGTTGCTACTGTGGATATCCCACCTATGGATGATGAGGGCCATCTGGTTTTACAACCAGAAGCCATCTTGGATACTCGGGAGAGGGAGCTAAGGAATAGGGTGATTAAAGAATACCTGATTCGATGGAGGAATATACCAGATGAGGATGCTACTTGGTAAGGAGAGAAGAGTTTGTAGCATCCATCCTTGTATTTTCTTGAGGACAAGAAAAATTTGGGAGGGGAGGACTGTAATATTCCTAATTAGCTTTTAGCTAGTTGGAATATTAAATTTTGTTTTTGTTAATAAAATAGATGAATAAGAGGGTAGAGGGACCCATAAATCTCTTTAGTAGGAATAAAACCACTTCTAATGTGAATGTGGATCAATGTATCTAGTTGAATAAAGCACTACTTGGTGTGAATGGGGGTCAATGCATGTGGATGGTGTCAAGGTTGACTAAATCAACAACACAGTCATGGAGCTAGTGGAGATAGCGGTGGACATAGCAGTCATAATGGGAGGAAGTATCCATGAGAGTAGCATCATTATTGAGTGGGGTCAAAGGGGAGGAGGCTCACAAAGAATATAATGAATGGGATGACATACATAGAAGGAATTATGAATATTGTTTATGTATGGTATTTTACTGCACACTTCAGCTATTTAGCGGAGTCGATTGTGTTGTTTAGCACAAGGGTGTTTTCGGGCAGAAAACCCACCCTCATTCTCAGGGGAATTTGAGTGCCCACTTAGGAGAGGTTCCTTTGAGCTTCATTCCATCATATGACATCATGCCAATCTTTAGCCACCTTCAACAACATATTCTCCTTCAGGAATTGCACAATCCAAGAGAGCAGTTTCAGTGGAGCGTTGATAACCCAAGATTTTGAGCTTATTTTCCAGTGAGGGGAGCAGTCCTTCATCCAGAAAGTCAGTAGGGAGGAGTATCAGCTATTTTCTCATCAGATCAGCCACCTCCCAGAAGTTACCCAGCTGCACAACATATTTCAGCCCTAGGGTTTCATTTTTCATCTTGGGTATTTCTGGAAACCCTTTCTGGGTTATATTGGAATTGTGCTAGATTGCCTAGATCTCTGATCCCGACATTTTCTAAGCAACCTATTAGCAGATCTATGCATTCATAGTTTCCAGCAGTAGTTATTTCCAGCAAGATTGCGCAGTCATGGCCTCTTAGTAGTCTATGTAGCAACAGTTTCTCATT
Source organism: Pinus albicaulis (assembly GCA_034641835.2). Classification (NCBI taxonomy): domain Eukaryota; kingdom Viridiplantae; phylum Streptophyta; class Pinopsida; order Pinales; family Pinaceae; genus Pinus; species Pinus albicaulis. The sequence continues at coordinate 129,509 of JAXQQM020058467.1, forward strand.
TATTAATGTTTAGGGTCATTTCAGGCTTGTTTTGCCTAGCTTGAGTGTCTTTTCCTCAAGATATTGTACTTCATTTTCTGCTATCATATATAATAAAATTTCTCAATGATATGCTCATGTTTCTGATGTATTGATTTTTACTTCATTTTCTAGTTTTATGTTCAATATTCATGTTTTTCCTATTTTGGAATATTACACTCTTTGACATACATAAGCAACAAGGGAACTTGCACATCAAGCATAAGATCAGTAAATAACTTTTATATATAAAATTGAAATTATCACAGAAAAACTAGCATTCAAATTCAGATCACTTTAACTAGCCAAAGCATCATGAGCATGGGACATGCCCGCCTCATAGAAATATTGTATTTATGCTATCTCTTGCAGGTTTCTAACAGAACTTGGTCCCTCTTTTACTCATAGAAAGGGGTCTCCAAACTTAGGTTGCATGCAAGTTTACTCTCTCTCTCTCTCTCTCTCTCTCAACATGGGTTATATAGAACATAAACTATAATTTGTTTCGGCTATATAGTTCTTCCTATACCTCACACATTAGGGGCCAACTGTTATCACTGAAAAATCAGACAAGCAAAAGAAATCATGAAATGTCAAGCAGAAGGATTTACAGGATGGAAAAACATTACAAAATTTGGAAAATTTAACTTTCTCTAAGGTTAAAAGGAAAATTAATTAAGTCACGCACAAAAGAAATTGGAACAAAATGCTCTGCATGCCTTTTTCTTTTATAGCAGCGCAAGTCTCCGCGGTTATTCCTTAATAAACCGCGCGGTCCTGGGCATGGCGGAAGGTCTCCATCCGGGACCACTTTTCACACTTCAGGAAAAATATTCTCCACTTGAGGCCACCCAAGGGAAGCCTCCTAGAGCCACCTTGAGACCTCAAGTGAGCACACAATGGAATCAACCACCACTCTTGGGTCACTATCCATTATTGTACCGAGAGAGGGAAGAAGATTTTAATTTTTTCTATAAAATACCACCATGAGAAGAAAAATTTAGAACACATTGTTATGCTGCCCAAATTTCCCATGATAAAACCAACAGTGTGTTGTCCAAGGAGAAAAGTAGTGAAGGGATTCATTTGTTGTTCATCCAACATCTCAATCCCAAAGGAGAAGTGCATCAGTTTTCTGTTATCTGATCACTCATTCGAGGAGAAGAGAGAGGCTCACAAACAGCTTAAGGGAAGAGCCCTCCTTGCTTTGAGTATTAGAGCTTCATAGCTCTAAGGACTCACTGCAAGTGTTTTAGCGTTCTACCTCTTTTTTACCACCAGTGGCTAATAAAAGGGGATTCATTCTCTGTTGGTATTATTAGTTCATTTACTCGATATTGAGCTTGTGTTATATGTGTATTTTTAATTTCTTGTTTCCTCCTCTTTCGTAGAATGTTATATTTTATAACTAGTTTTTCTACATTTTATGATGCTTCACTAATCATTTAGCAACCCATTTTTTCCCTGTGACATTTCTTGTAGGCTAGCAAACAATCCTACCAATCATCGGTGCATTTCGTACACTCTTGTACTAAACAAACCAATACAATTGTTTTGAGTCAAATTCTATTTTTGGGTTGGAGGAAAAGGCTCCTAAAGTTGTGTGCACAGAGAACTTAGGAAGTCTACAACTGTGTGTGTAGACCCCTGCAGTTGTGTGTGCAAAGTGGAAATTGAATGCATGAGAAGCATATGGCTATTAATGAAAGACTTGTTGAGAAATATCTGAGTTATATTGATGTGTTTTTCTTTTACTTATTGTTTCTGAATATTTATTTTGAAAAGGGGTTTGATATGTAACTAAGTAACATAGTCATGTTTATGATTATTTACTTTTATTTAATGAAAGAATAAGTAAGATCATGCAGCCTGTGAGGAAGTTCAACAAATGGGTTGAGAAATGTTGGTATTAATGATAGATCTCACATGCGAAGATCTATTAAGAAGGAAAATCCATAAATCCACTGTCTAGTGTCCCTCTGGATGTAGAAACTTGGTTCTAGCATCCCCCTATATTGCCTCAGGTGAGACTTCGATCTGTGAAAGTAGGTCATTTTCGTAAGGGCCGATAATAGTGGGTTTTGTTAGACTGGACAGTCACATTGAACCTGGGTATAGACCCCAGCAAGCCAAAAAGTGGTTATGTTGATGGGACCGAGATGTGACTGAGGGATAGATGGATGTGTGATCTGTCTAAGGAAGAGATTGAAAATTGGGTTGATAAAAAAGAACATGAATTTGTTGTGAAATAAAACAAAATTTCGTGCATATCTACTGAAAATTGGCTACACAAGTATATTTATATATATTTGTACGAGATATTTTCACATCATTTTCTATTGATTTGTATGAGTGGATATCAAGACTAGCAGTGCAGGTGGATTATTTCAATAATAAGCCCACTGTGTGGAACTTAGAGTTGATTGAGATGCTGAAAATGATTGATAACAAGATCATGAGGGCTACTGATTATTGGATAGATAGTATCCTTAGAGGGCTCATTACTTAGTTCATGGTCGAGACCTATGTATATTATAGCGAAGCAGAATGCAAGTTCTTAAGAAACCATAGAGGTAAGTACCTAAATTCACTGAATTTTTGGATTAAAATGTTATTGTGTGAAAATGGTATATTATGGATGCACTTAGATTGATGTTTGAAGAAAGAGAACCGGGTGCTATGTGAAGCGGTAAGAGATTTAGAATAGGTTGGGGTAGTTATGTTGAAATTGATTATAGACCATTGTTTGAATCTGAAAAAGGAGAAAGCAACCTCGCTACTCTGCGAAGTTTGTCGTTGAGGTCCGAAACTATGCAAAGTGATGAGGAAATTCACTAGCCTTCCACCCCCATCATCACTCCATCCCATTACGTTCCTCGAACTCCACCTCCAACTACCCCATTCACCATGGCCCAACCTCAGAATTTGCCTGTGTTCAAGGGAGTAGATGATCCCGAACAATTCTAGTTTGTGGTAGAAGTGTATGGAGTTCGCATAATGTAAAATATGAAAACATGAATAAAGCACAGCTGATTACAATGCTGCAAGATAGAGCATTGTCCTGGTATATGTTACGAAGAATGAAAATTCCTATTTTTTTGAGACAAATACCGCAATGAACGCTGAATTCAAGAAACCAAACTCATTGTCCCATTTTATCACAAAGATCAAAGAAATTAAGCAGTTGACTATCGAGTCTTTATTGGTGATAGATTAGAAATTTAAAACGTTTTTATGCCAAATTAGTTTCAAGATCCGAGATGAACAACATATATAATGTTTTATTGTTGCAATCTTGCCACATCTCAGACTTCCATTGTCTCAACAGAAGATTGCAACTCAGGCTGAAGCATTGGAGATTGCGATGAAGCTTGAAGCATCGTCGTAGCTGATACAAGTATAAGAGTGCAATAGATTCAAACTGAGTTGGTGAGCTTGCATATGGAGCTCCAGGATCTAAATAAGGGAAAGGAGGTACACCCAGAGATGAGAACGAAGGTATGGTGTATCAAATGCAAAGCAGAGGGTCGCTATAAAGAACAATGCCCTATTTATAGAGACTATTTGAATGCTGGGATGTCAAGTCTCTTGAAGCATGGATTGAGCGTATGGCCAAGTGTATGGTGTAGCCATTGTGAAGTTGTAGGCAAACATTCCACGAAATTTTTTCATCTATTGCACAAATTTGTAAGATCTCTAAAGCAATTGTTTTATAACTTCTGTAATTCAATAGGGCATGATGAAAAACATTGTAAGAGATAAGACCCGATGATGCAGAACATGCCTAGTGTGTATCATATGTAGGCATAAGGGCATGAAGCTTTAGGTTCACTGACCATGCAAGGAGGTTTCCTGGGCCAAGGGTGTGGTCAAGGAGGAGGCGCAGGTCGTGGACAAGGTCAGATCATATGCTACAATTGTGAGAAAACTAGAAATTTTTCCGAGGATTGTTAGAATCCCACTCCATTTTCTTGTAATTATTTTCAAGAATTTGGTCATGAAGTTGAATATTGTCCCACTTTTTTAGCTAAAATTTAGGAGAATAACAACCAACAGCCAGCTCAAAATATACAAATGATGAGGACTGAACTGTGTCCTGCAGATCCAAGTGTTAACGTAGTAATGCGCGATGGTGTGAATACTAGAGGAGACCACACAAAAGGAAGAAAGGTTGTGATAGAGACATGGGCTAGGAAAGCAAAAGATAAAATTGTTGGCCTCAATGTGCAGCATGAGAAATATACATTCATGGAATCAAGTGAGACATTTATGACTCCTAAAGCTTTTCTACCTACCATGCAGAGACAATTGTTTCCATTGAATGACAAGCCTAAGGAGAAGACCACAGTAAAGGAAGTGGATCAGTCTATCTTGGCATCCTTCTTGCATACATGTATGAAATTGTTGAGGGACCAGAGGGTTGTAGAAGGGTTGCAATAAATAATAGATAACTTTTTTGGAAAGAAAAGGTTGCATATGGAACAACACGCAGTAAATAAAGTGTACAAGAACAAGAAGAGAAATAGATAGGAGATGCGGTTGACTGCAAAAATTGGAGATTATGAGATGGATCAAGTCATTCTGAATTTAGGATCAGGTGCCAATGTTCTACCAAAATGGACATAGGAGTGGATGGGAAGGCCTAAGCTGCAATGGTCACCAATTCAGTTTCAGATGGAAAATCAGCTGAAGATCATTCCTATGGGGAGATTAAAGGGGATTAATGTATAAATTTATGGCATTCGAATTTTGGTCGACTTTGAATTGATTGAGATCATTGATGATAGTAGCCCATATCTTGTGTTGTTGGGGTTTGACTAGGGTTATGACATGGACATTATAATCAACCTGAAGAAGATGTAGATGATCTTTGAAAAAAATGGTACCCGATTTTTCATGTCATTAGATCATTTTGAAGTGCGCTCTATACAGAACCTATCCACCATGATTATGGGGATGCTGAGATTGATCAGATATATAAGCTTACTATGTAGGATGAATATTGGATTAATCCCCATGCAAATGATAGAATATGTTAGGAGCGCGATAGTTCATGTGTTTCATTTTCTGATGAAGATCTGGAGCATTGGAAGAATTTTTTGCATGAGGTAACTGTTAAGCGTTGTAATAGGGTTACCAAATATTTGTGTTCTATTAGATTAGAAGTGTGTGATTTACCCTTTTATGATGGAACAAGGAACATTTTCATATTTTTATAAGAATTTTAGCAAAGGGTACCTTAGGACCAGAGGTATGAAGCTTTGGAATTCGCATTATGGTCTACACTAGCCCAATGATGGGGTGAGCACATAGATAGTTTGGGCAGATGGATAGAGTTCTTCAAGATTATAAGGCTGAGATTTGTTCAGGTTGACATAAAGATCACGAAGAAGTATGATGGCAAGAAGGATTCTTGCAAGAACTTGACTCGTTGGGCTAAAGCTTGGGGAACAAAACCTCAACCAGAATGAGTGCACATGTTCTTTCATTCCTTGGATATGATACCTCAGTAGTGGTATCTGGAAACTGAGTTGTGTCATGGAACTGTGGATTGGAACGAGATGATAGAGGGATTATTATTAACATACAACTTCGCTTATGGGTGGGAAGGCGTTAATGAGGCCCTTCAAGAAATGAAATTAGGAGTACTTGGCATTACAAAGGATCCAAGGACGTTAGTTTAGATCGATTCAAAAAACCTGAACAAATGTCTTGTGTTGGGGGAGGATATCTTCAGATACTGAGGTGAATAGACGCAAAAGGATTCTATTGCGGAATGGATCCAACACAGTAAGAGTACTATGCAACAGACTGGATGTAGGCGTAGCTAGAGGTTACTACGCCAAGGAAGGTCGTACTTCACTGAGGGGTTGAGTCTCACGAAGTCCATCGAAAATGTGACCATCGGAATAGTAAAGGATGATTTGACAACGACTTGGTTGTTAAAAGGAGAGGGAAGGATGCAATTAATGGGTATATCTGGGTGAATCTGCCGCCAAATCAACATTTATGAGGGTGATTTAAGAGCGCTGATGGGATTTGAATTTGAATTTCGTTATAAACCAATGGGATTTGAATTTTCATGCTAAGTGTTAGAAGAGATAATCATAGTCTTCAAGAGAGTTGAGCGAGTTGTTGCATGACAGAGTACAGTTTCACAGCATTGAGAGAAGAATTGATTGTGGCAGGGCTCAGCCACATAATCTGGCCAGAGTATATCACACCATGATGGCCACACCGCTAGTAACAACCACAGGGTTAAGGTCACCCAAAGGATATAAGACTACAGATGCAACTTCGTCTGTAAAGCTAAAGAAACCAATCATTAAGCAGTCTCCCTAGAAGAAAATCCCTCTAGAGCCTGGTAGTAAGGGAGCCCAGGATCGACTGAAAAAACCCATGGAGATAGAATCCTATGACGACAAAGAAGAAGAAGTCCCTGAAGAGATTGATGCTGAGGAGTTTGAGCCTCTCTCTAGGCTACCTCCATACATCCCACCCTAGAAGCCAGTGAAAGACCCTAACGCAGTAAATTACAAGGTGTTTACACCATTGATTCCAGATGAGGTGTCGACGGAATGATATTTATTGGCCAAGGTGCCTCAACTTAGGATCAAATATTTGGATTTTAATGATCGGAGAAAATACCCTCAGTTTGAGCCCAAAATATATTTGTGCCAAAAAACCTATAAGGGAGGAATAATGTGATTAGAGCCAATAAAATGGGTAAAGGGTATCTAGGAGGCTGAGATCCTAAATATGTTGTATGTACCCCACTTTGAGTGCAGTACTATAAACACTATTTATGTACACCAATTGTTGGCCTTAGTACATGATGATTTTTTATCGCTATGGAAGAAGATCCAAATTATGGATTCGCTCATAATAAGAATTACGACCCTTTCTTGCCTTGGGTTGGACCCCACAAAGGCTTTTGTGAGTAAAATGTAATATTCCTAAATTAGCACATGACTAATTGGAATATTAAAATTTGATTTTTTCTCTTAGATAGAGGAATAAGAGGGTATCGAGACCCATAAATCTCCTTAGTAGGAATGAAGACACTCCTAGTGTGAATGGAGGTCATATAAAAATATGGATTGAATACCCTTAGGTGTGAAAAGGGGCTGGAGTGTGAAGACTGGGTCAACTTTGACCAAATCAACATCGATGTTATGGAGGAGTGGCATTCATGATGGGAAAACACAGTTTTGGAGGGAGATTGAATGCATGGAAGTAGTGACCTAACTGAGTGGGGCCAAGGGTGAGGAAGCTCATCACTGATATAAGGAAGAGGATGGTATCCATATGGAATTATGTTTTAGATTATTATTTTGATATGGTCTATTTAGACTTGTTGCTCTCTTCAGCTGTTTGGCTAATATTGCATGTGTTCTTTAGCACAGGGTGTTCATGGTCAGGAATCCCACCTCTTCCATTGAGAAGATCTTGGAGGAGTATTTCACTACCTTTTCCACTATCTAGCATCTGGCCAAGCTGCATGTTTGTTGTACAGCACAATTTATGCAGAGTATTGTGTTGTGTTGCACAGTGCAGCAATGGAGAGTTGATTTGGGTCATTTCCTTGCTTGATTTCAGTTGCAGGAAAGTTTCCTTCCATTTGGAGACTAGAAAATAGAATTCCTGAGCATTATTTTATCATCCAGCATCAGGCCAAGGTACTACTATCAGTTACAGCACAGTTTTATGAAGAAACTACGTTATTTCAGTGTGCAGTTGCAGTGAAGGGTTTGGAGCCCTAGTTGGGGGAGATAGATTTTCAGTGAGGGAATCAGCCTCTAATTTGGAGAATAAATAGGAGGATATTTCATACATTCCCAGATCATATCAGAAACCTCCTATCTTATATCCAGTTGCGAAGATTATTCAGCCCTAAAGCCATATTTGTATTTCTACATTTTTGTGTATTTCAGGAAACCCTTTTCGGGTTATCTTGGAAATGTGCTTGAGAGCTTAGATCTCTGTTCCTGGCATTTTTTGAGCTACATAACAACATATCCATATTGATATATCATTTTTGTAGAAGTTATGCCCTAAAAATGCATTTTCATGACTCATGGCACTTGTATGGCAGTATTTTTACATGCATTGACATATTTTCTTAGAGGAGGCTTGTCTTGTATTTCTTGAGTGATTAGATCCTCAAGATATTATGCCTATTATTTTATCATATTTTTAATAATATGGATGTAAATTTGTCTCATATCATGGTGTGTTGATTTATTCACTGCCATTTCCAGTTTAATGCACTATATTCCTGCTTTTCCCATTTGGTAATATTACAGTGGTATCAAAGCATAATATTGGCTCAGCCTATGGATCTCAGCCATTATGCTATCAGGAGAATAAGAAGAAGGAGAAAGAGATCAGAATGATGGAAAGAATGATTTTTATTTCATCTCTTTTCAGATTTAAGATGGACCTCACCAAGGAGGTCAAGAAAAGAAGAATTGAGAGAAACAATGATAACTCTATAGGGTTTCAAGATGAGGAAGGTCCATGTACTTCCTATCAACAAAAATAAGAACCGATATGGTATAGAGCTCGAAATAAAAATGCTATTTCCTTTCCTTTTGAAGAAGAAGCGAAAAGGCATGGAGATGGAGGACACTTAGATAATGAGATTCTAAGTGAGTATGTTGCAGAATATAAGTCTCAACCTAGAGCTTTCAAGGATAATGTAACTCTCCACAGTTCATTCAGCTCAAAGAAGAAATAAGACCTTGCAGCAATAGATTTATATTGCCTAATTTTTATGGGTCATCCACATGCACATCAAGAGCTTAGGGAATTAAGTTGGATGCATTTTTCCCGCTACATCTAGTAGTAGAGAGAGAAGTTGTTGAGATTGAAGCACTGCACCTTAAGGGTGAAGCAAGAGTGACTGCATATGCAGATTTTACTCAAAGGTTGATCAAGAAGTTTGAAAAGAAGAAATCAGAGGAGAAGGAGCTTCCACCACCACTTACTGCAGGAGCACTTGCATCAGGAGAAACAACACTTGCACCTTTGCAAAGTGGTCTTGATCTCTTGACATTTAGAGTCCCATGCACTATTCTGGAGATGCATGAGGAGGAGGAGTCGTGTACCAGCACTGATTTATCCATAGAAGAGCAACCATCATCATAATTAGTTGGGGAATTTATCACACTGAAGGAAGGAACCCTTGTAGCAGTACAATATGTTCCCAATATTTACCAAGGTATTCATATGTTTCCACTTTCTGTTATTTTAGCACATCATGTGGAGGATTGTGGGAATATACCATTGCATGACCTAGGGTCAAAGTACATTTCTGATTTGGACTAGAAGACTATCATTGCACTGAGGACCCTTAATTTTTTCAAGGAGGAGATATACAATAATCCTAGTGTATCATTGTTGAGTTGCACACAACTCTTGGGGTTGGAGTCTATATTCTTGGAGGATAGGATGAGTATTGTCCTGAACAATGCAATGCAGAACTATGTGTTCATCATTGAGCATGATCTTGAGATAGCCGATGCACCATTATGGAGATCAGCATCAATATCATTGAGCAGCAGTGATGAGTTGGGGACCCAACCATTATTGGAGCATTCCAATGACCATTCTACATGTGTAGCAGGGGATAGGCAGATGGTTGATGAGATACATCTTATCTTCCATTGTAATGTTGGATCCTTCTTGATGAGCACTTCACTGCTCCATGAGGAGATTTTTCCTTCAATATACTTGGATCCTTATTGGGTCAACTTGGTCATTGATGAGTGGTCTTCATTTGGAGATCTCTAGGATATTTCATTTCAACATCCCATGAAATGCAAAGATATAAATCTGATTTGGGAGGATGGTATTCTTCATTGGAGGAATTCCAATCTTAGGCATGATGATAGACAATAACCATTGGTTGGATGGGTGATGTTGATGAGAAAGAGGCTAGAAAGCCACTTGCAAGTCTATGACACCAGGCAACAGGATGCAAGGATGTTGGTAATATGATGCAAAGTGTTTTCCTTGATGGCAACCCACTTAATGAAGATGAAGACATGAGGTTGTTGGCATGTGTTGTCCTTGATGGCAATCCACCTGATGAAGTTATTCTTGACTTGATGGACTTGGTAATGATGTAAATTTGATGTGATATGATGTGTCTACAGAGCAACTCAGTTGTAATGATGGAATAAATGTCAGTATGTGCTAGATCTATGATGAAATGAGTATGTCTCAAGGCATACGCGGATTTGTCTAGGATAAGTCGCGTATGCACGCGGGAAATAACGTTCCAAGTCACGTATGGGCAAAAGCGGGGAAAAACCAGGGGTAACCACCATGGTATTGACCCATTGTATTGAGTAATGATTCATCTATGTGACCCCGTCTAGGAATACCATCGGAAGTAATGTTGTTTTGGCCCGTGGTATTAATAAAGGGTAAACTTATATAAGGAGAAGAAAATCATTGTGAAAATGAGGGTATGAGTCTGAGCTTGAATGAATACTTCTCTGTGAAGTATATCTGTATGGAAAGGGTAAAGGTTGAATGATAGATCTGAATGCATGATGCACCATTGAAGAAAATAATGAAGAAGGGTATCTAGATCTGAAATATATTTTTATTTGTTAGATCTGCTTATGAAATGATTAGATCTGAGATGAGGCGAACATCTGTCTGAAGTAAAGGGTAAAATTTGTGTGATGTATCTGTTCTGAAGAATTGCAATGACATAAATGTCTGAAGAACCATATGCTAGTTCGCCGCAGAGGAAGCGCATATATACGCGGGTTTGCTGAAGAAAAAGCGCGTATGGGCAGAAGAATTAGCTCTGTAATATGTACAGAAGTATACGTGGGTTTGTATGGTCGAAGGCGCGTATATACGTCGGATCAGTGAAAGGAAAGCGCGTATGAAGATTAGGGTTTGCTGAAGTATGAAGCATGAAGTGTCTGATATGTTCTACTGTGTTACTGATATCTGTATTCTACAGTTCTGAGTTGTCTGAATTGATAAGTATCGGTTTGATGTATGATTGAGCTTAAATGTGTGGAGTGGGTCCAGCCTGAAAATATGATGAAACGTGGCCTACAAGTTGTGCTCTATTGAAGTTGTTGGATCCAGTGTGAAAATAGATGAAACGTGGTCCATAGAGGTGTTGAGGGTTGTAGCCTTCAGTCAGGGGGTTGTAGCTCCCTTCCAGTTGAGGCTGGTAAACGAGATCAGGGCGTCGTAGCTCCCTTCCAGGAGAGGCTGGTAAACAAGAACAGGGGGTTGGTGCTCCCTTCCAGGAGAGGTTGGTAAACGAGCGCAGGTGGGTGCCTGCGTACTGGTATGAGTCTGCACCAGTACATAAGTTGTAATATGTTTCCTTTATAATAAAATATTGAAGGCTGAGCAACGGCAGCGGTGGTTTTCTCCCAACTTGGGTTTCCACCTAAAATCCTGGTGTTCATGTGTGATGCTTAAGTGTGATGGTTTATTCTTTTCTTACTGCACATGTTTACTGTTTATTGAACATCTGATGAATGAATGATGGAATGATATAAGTGAAGAATTAATGGCATAATTAGATCTCTGTGTACACGCGAGTTTCATAAAGGGTATCCGCGTATATACGCAAGTCTGTATCAGGAAAGTAGCGTATGGGTTTTAGAAGTAAGAAAAAGTAAAAATTTTGAGTATGCCCTAAATACTGATTCACCCCCCCCCCCCCCCTCTCAGTATTTTTCCCAACAATTGGTATCAGAGCGGGTCCTTCTGCAGAAGCTTGACCGCTTGAAGGAGATCCGTCGCAATGGGAAGTCATGAAGGAGTAATGTCTATAAAGCCACCTCTATTCAATGGAAGCAATCTGATATTCTGGAAGGTACGAACAAAAGCATATCTACAAAGTCTTGGTGCAGAAGTGTGGGCAATCGTGGAAGAAGGTTATCAGTATCCGGCAAGTATTCCTACTGATGCAGCAGAAAGGAAGAAATATGAAGTCAATGCCAAAGCAGTCAATGTTTTGTTAGGAAGCATGTCTGAACCAGAATTTGCTAAAGTGATGCGGCTAAATTCAGCAAAAGAAATATGGGACAAAATCATTCTGAGCTATGAAGGAGATACAAAGGTAAAAAGTGCAAAACTTCAAACTCTCAGAATTGAATATGAAAATTTAAGGATGCATAGTGCTGAAAGTATTGCCAGTTTCTTTCTTCATCTAGATGATATTGTAAATCGAATGAGAAATTTGGGTGAAACCATAACCGATACTACTCTGGTGGAAAAAGTCTTAAGATCTTTGACTTCAAAATTTGACTCTAAAGTTTCAGCGATTGAAGAAAGGCAATATCTGCAAACTCTTACTATTGTTCAATTACATGGTATCCTGACTGCTTTTGAAATGAGACAAGGAGGTCCTTCTCAAAACAAAGAAGTTGCTTTTAAGGCATCTGCAAAAGGAAAAGAAAAGGAAGTTGTCAAAGAATCCAGCTATATATCCGAAGAAGAAGAAGTGAATTTTGTGAGAAAACTCCAACTAGGTACTGGAAGTTTCAAAGGTAAGCTTCCCTTCAAATGTTTTTATTGTGGAAGATTTGGTCACTATGCTGCTAAATGTCCTTATAGAGAAAAACATGGTAAAGGGAAACAATTTGAAAAGAGGAAGAGTTATTATGCAAATGAAGATGATGATGAAGTATCCAGTGAAGATGAAGAAGATTCTGACCAAGTTCTACAAGTGCTCATGGCAAAGAAGCAAAAGAAGAAGGTTACTCAAGGAAAGGAGATACCTCAGAAATCATGTATAGCAGAAATTGAAGAAGATGAAATAGGTATTGATCACTGTTCTTGTATTTTACTCTCTTGTGCATGCAAAGGTAAAGATAGTGAAAGTAACAGTATGGATCTAGAAGAAGCAGTCAAGATTAAAGTTGAAGATCAGCAAAAATCATCTAAGGAGAGTGAATCTATAGACAAGTATCAAAGGTTTCATGCTTATGCATCCAATTGAATGAAAAGACTAGAAGCAGAAATCAACGATCTAAATGCAGATCTCGAAATATCAAAAAGGAAGAATGAAGGTCTTGAAGCTGAAATCATCTCTCTACAAGCAGATCTTGAAGCATCAAGTAAGAAGAATGAGGAACCTCTACAATCATTTGAAAAGGAAGGTCTTGAAGCAGAAAACATGTCTCTGAAAGTAAATCTTGAAGCATCAAAGAAGAAGAATGAAGAACTCTTACAAACTTTTGGAGAGCAATAAAATGGGCTGAAAGAAGAGATTATAAATTTGAATAACCAAGTAGAAGACAGAAGAAGGAAAGAAGAAAGCGTGAAGAAGCAATGCCAAGCCTTGGAGGTGGAGGTAAACATTCTCAAAGGTAAATTAGAAGAAAAGGTTAAACTTTTGAGGTTTCAAGATAGTATTAAGATTTTGGACAATATTCTGAGTAATCAAAGGTATCCCTCTATTAAACTTGGTCTTGGTTTTCATGAAACTGTCAAAGGATAATCTAGTTCACAAGGAAATGCTAATGATTCAAAGGAAGTAAATGCAAAATCTGAAGTGTTGAAAGAAACAAAAAGTCAACCAACAATCATGAATTCTCAAAGGAAATCATTCAATAATGTGGAATTCTTTAAATGTCATAATTATGGGCATGTTGCAGCAAATTGCAGAAGCAGATTATTTCAGTCACTATCAAACAGATTCTATTCAGAAAGGTACTCTGGTAGCTTCAAGGGATATTGTTTTTCATGCAACAGGTATGGTCACAAAGTAGCTGATTGCAATAGGAGGAAGAACAGAGAAACACACTATGATCCTTATGCTTACTTCTCTGGTCACATGAGATGTTATGCTTGTAATAAGTATGGTCATGTGGAAAAGGAATGCAGGATGAACAGATATGAGAAATTGGATAACTTCCAACACACAAATAGAAAGTTCAAACAAATCTGGAAAAAGATGGAGGACCGATCAGAAACGTAGGGAATATTGACCCTACTGCAGTCATCCGCTTCTGAAGCTTACTTCTCTGAATGAATGCAGAAGTAATGTGAGATACATTATGGGGATGTATCATCATAGGGGGAGAAATGTATGATGATTCTCATGGTTGATTTGATTATTCTAGTTATATGTATTTCTGACAGAGCATCTAATATGAAGAAGACAGGTACATGAAGGACAAGTTCAGGGGGAGATGAAGGAATGTGAAAATTTCTATGCTTCACTTTCCATACGCGGGTTAGATGAACAAAAGTCGCGTATACACGCGAGTTCCAGCAGACACAGTCACGTCTACATTAATGATAAGAGAATTGGGATGACAGCTGAGGAACAGGAGCACTGGTTCAGGGGGAGCAGCAGTTTGAATACTAATGATTGCATTGTTGGCACTGTGACTGTTTATTCTTTGGTTATTGTGATACTCATGCTCAAATGATGATGACTTGGTACATGGTTTATTATGATGAGATTTTGAGCCCTGTTTGCTGAAAAGTATCTTTTTTTCTCACACATGGATGAGTCGGAAGTCTTATGATTCAGAAATAAGAATGGATCATGCAGAGTTTGTTATGGTTGAGACCTTTTCCCTACATATGCTACATCATGCTAAATCTTGAAAGATCTTGGTGATATTGGACCACATGGATGATTGCTTGACATATATTTGAAGATGTTGTTCTGGTATGATAATTTCTCTTGGAAATAATGTATTGATGCTGCAAAGAATCTGAAGGCTTGGTTACTAATGTGCTTATGCTACAACCATTGGATGACGCTTGAAGACACAACTACATTGTTCTATCTATCTGTATTCCAGGGAAGCATTCAAATATCTCAGAAAGAAGTTGAACATTGTCTTTTCCTCACAGAGGATCAGATTTGGTTAAAATATAGAAGATGGAATTGGATACGCGGATTTCCTGAAACACAGTCACGTATATACGCGAGTTCATGCACATAAAACCGCGTATTTCTGGTTGCTGACAAATTTCTGTTTGAGGTCAGCATTCTTCAGCACAGCTGCAGTGCTGTTTGGTATCTCTGGTATCTCTGGTGGTGTTCCAGTTCTTCTAATACTGTTTCACTCTCTGATGTTTTGATAAAGATGCCTTGATGATTGGTTGAAAGTGTTCAGGATGCATAAACTAAGGGGGAGCCTTAGTCATATGGAAAGGATGCTTGGATGCACAGATTCAGGGAGAGAATTAGCCTTGCTGAGTATAATGCATTGTTGGCATTATGATGGTTCTGAAATATGTTCTCTTTCTTGAGGACTTTCTGGTGTTAGTAATTTTTTGTAATTTGATGAAAAGGTCTTGTTGAGACCCATGATGTAAAATTGTAATATTCAGTCATGTAAGGACTTGTCAAAAAAAAAAAAAAAAAAAATTGTAAACCCACTTGGTTGGGTAGATGAGTCAAATGTGTAAACCCACTTGGTTGGGTAGTTGAATTGAAATGTGTAAACCCACTTGGTTGGGTATTTGAGTCTCATATGTAAATCCACTTGGTTGGATCTTTGATGTAATTATGAGTCCTTGGTGATAGGAAGGTCATAGAGTCATTAAAACATATGGATGAACTTTCAGCATGAACTCAGGAGGAGCATGATAATTTCAGTGCACATCAGATCTACAACGCCCTTCTTCTACATGAGGAGAAAAGGGGGAGAGTGTGTTGATTTTGATCCTCCCTTTGCCCTTGATGTCAAAGGGGGAGAGTGACATGGTGTTTGAATGAAGAGAAAGAATGGTGTCACAGAATGGGGAGAGTGACATGGTGTCATTGTATTCTTAATGTACCTATCTGTTGTGGTGATCAAACACCATTGTGGTTGCCATCAAGTCCAAAGGGGGATATTGTTGGCAATATGATGCAAAGTGTTGTCCTTGATGGCAACCCACTTAATGAAGATGAAGACATGAGGTTGTTGGCATGTGTTGTCCTTAATGGCAATCCACCTGATGAAGTTATTCTTGACTTGATGGACTTGGTAATGATGTAAATCTAATGTGATATGATGTGTCTACAGAGCAACTCAGTTGTAATGATGGAAGAAATGTCAGTATGTGCTAGATCTATGATGAAAAGAGTATGTCTTAAGGCATACGCGGATTTGTCTAGGATAAGTCACGTATGCACGCGGGAAATAACGTTCCAAGTCACGTATGGGCAAAAGCACTCATAAAATGAAAAAACAGGGGTAACCACCATGGTATTGACCCATTGTATTGAGTAATGATTCGTCTATGTGACCCCATCCAGGAATACCATCGGAAGTAATGTTGTTTTGGCCCGTGGTATTGATAAAGGGTAAACCTATATAAGGAGAAGAAAATCATTGTGCAAATGAGGGTATGAGTCTGAGCTTGAATGAATACTTCTCTGTGAAGTATATCTGTATGGAAAGGGTAAAGGTTGAATGATAGATCTGAATGCATGATGCACCATTGAAGAAAATAATGAAGAAGGGTATCTAGATCTAAAATATATTTTTATTTGTTAGATCTGCTTATGAAATGATTAGATCTGAGATGAGGCAAACATCTGTCTGAAGTAAAGGGTAAAATCTGTGTGATGTATCTGTTTTGAAGAATTGCAATGACATAAATCTCTGAAGAACCATACGCTAGTTCGCCGCAGAGGAAGCGCGTATATACGCGGGTTTGCTGAAGAGAAAGCGTGTATGTGCAGAAGAATTAGCTCTGTAATATGTACAGAAGTATATGCAGGTTTGTATGGTCGAAGGTGCGTATATACGCCGGATCAGTGAAAGGAAAGCGCGTATGAAGATTAGGGTTTGCTGAAGTATGAAGCATGAAGTGTCGATGCATTATAACGTGATACTTGATATCTGTATTCTACGGTTACGAGTTGTACGAATTGACAAGTATCGGTTTGATGTATGATTGAGCTTAAATGTGTGGAGTGGGTCTGGGTTTGAAAATATGATCGACGTGGCCTGCAAGTTGTGCTCTATTGAAGTTGTTGGATCTAGCGTGTAAATTGATGAAACGTGGTCCATAGAGGTGCTGAGGGTTGTAGCCTTTAGTCAGGGGGTTGTAGCTCCCTTCCAGGTGAGGTTGGTAAACGAGATCAGGGGGTCGTAGCTCCCTTCCAGGAGAGGCTGGTAAACGAGATCAGGGGGTTGGTGCTCCCTTCCAGGAGAGGCTGGTAAACGAGCGCAGGTGGGTGCCTGCGTACTGGTATGAGTCTGCACCAGTACATAAGTTGTAACATGTTTCCTTTATAATAAAATATTGAAGGCTGAGCAACGGCAGCGGTGGTTTTCTCCCGACTTGGGTTTCCACCTAAAATCCTGGTGTTCATGTCTGATGCTTAAGTGTGATGGTTTATTCTGTTCTTACTGCACATGTTTACTATTTATTGAACATCTGATGAATGAATGATGGAATGATATAAGTGAAGAATTAATGGCATAATTAGATCTCTGTGTACACGCGAGTTTCATAAATGGTATCCGCGTATATACGCAAGTCTGTATCAGGAAAGTAGCGTATGGGTTTTAGAAGTAAGAAAAAGTAAAAAGTTTGAGTATGCCCTAAATACTGATTCACCCCCCCCTCTCAGTATTTTTCCCAACAAAGGATGCGTTGGCTACTCTTGAAAGTGTTTGGTCATCATATGACACATTCTATTTCAAATAGTATGTTGGTGGATGGGACTTGGCATGGAACTTGCATCATATGGTAGCTAGGAGTTTGGGTGTATTGGGGTGATGTGATATCTGTCATGTCAACCATCATGTTGTTTCTCCATAGTTTATATGTGATGGCGTGGGGAGGAACTAAGAGTTGTTGTTTCTTTGGAAACTCTTGGGAGAGTATGGGCTGAATTTCTCCCATACTTTGCAGGATGTTTCAGGGGAAAGGAATGTCACAATCCAAGTGAAAGAAGGCTACCCTTCAACATTGAAGGATTAGGAGGTACTTACACATAGGAATAAGACTCTCACACATATCATCATGATGGTGGATGACTTTGGCATATGGCATGTCAAAGAATGGAGTCATGGAGTGGCAAGAGCCTTATCACTAAGGCCAACAACACTATCACTTGGGACTATGTTTCTATTTATGGATTGTTCCAAGGGGAGTATGCATCGCTTCATTTTGTAGACCTTTATGAGGAGATTATCGTGGGAGGGCTCATCTATGGACCTCACTTTCAGCCTACTCACAATGCATGGTAAGAAATGTATTTATGTACTTATTGATCATTTCATAAATTATTTGCATCTTCTCACCATCAATGTACAGTTCATTGATCCACAAGAGGGAAAGATTATCTTTGGATTTCATGGTTATTCTAAGACCATAATTTTTTATGGAGATAGCCCTTCTTTGCATGAATTTGGGAAAATGTGGTGTTATTCTTGTATGCTCAGTTGATTTATAATTTCATTTACTACCTCATAGTAGATGAGCAAACATGCACAACTAGCAACCTATTGGGAGACAACTTGCCACATGATGTTCTACAACAACAGTGGGTAAAAATGCGTTGTATCCACTGGAGAAACCATTGGTACCATCCAAAATTACACATAAACTTCAACATTTTTCTGATTTTGATACCACATGGTGATGATGTACCATTCATTTTGTATGGAATGGTTTGGGATCATGAAACTAGAGGAGGGGTCTTTGGAGATCCAATTGTCCTTTTATATCTTGAGGGTAACATTATTGTAGCCCAATATCAGCAGCAGCTCTACACTTGCCATAAGTGGAGAGAGAGAAAACATGGGGTAGGCCATTTGTTCTACCATGTTCAGTTATGCAGCCCACCTACATTGCAAGAGCCAAAGGTGGAGGATACTTTTCATGAGTTTCCATGTTGGAGGGTGACTCACTTTTTGTGGATGATAGCTTGGAGCTTGGAGCTTCACATGGGAAGGAAGGTAGCCAATAATTTACTAATCCCATGCCTCAAGAAGGCCTCTAGACCACATATAGTTGTCTCCATGGATATCCCACTTGTTCATGATGAGAGCCATTTGGATTTTTCACCAAAGGCATACTTATACACTTGGGAGGAGCAGCTTGAGGACATGTTGATGAGAGAGCATCTTCTTCATTGGAGGAAATTATCATATGAGTATGCTACAGGAGGAAGCGGAGAGGCTCTTCAGTTCTATCCTTGCAGTTTCTTGAGGACAAGCAACATTTGGGGGGGGGGGGGGGAAGATTGTAATATTCTTAAATTAGCACACAACTTATTGGAATATTAAATTTTGATTTTTTCTCTTAGATAGAGGAATAAGAGAGTATGGAGACCCATAAATATCCTTAGTAGGAATAAAGACACTCCTAGTGTGAATTCAGGTCATCTAAAAAGCTATATTGAAGACCCTTAGGTGTGAAAAGGGGCTGGAGCATGAAGACTGGGTCAACCTTGACCAAATCAACATCATTGTTATGGAGGAGTGGCATTCATGATGGGACAACGTAGTTTTGGAGGGAGATTGAATGCATGGAAGTAGTGACCTAATTGAGTGGGGCCAAGGGTGAGGAAGCTCATCACTTATATAAGGAAGAGGATGGCATCCATATGGCATTATGTTTTAGATTATTATTTTGATATGGTCTGTTTAGACTTATTTCTCTCTTCAGCTGTTTAGCTAAGATTGCATATGATGTTTAGCACAGGGTGTTCCTGGTTGGGAATCCCACCTCTTCCATTGAGAAGCTCTTGGAGGATTATTGCACTAACTTGTCCACTATCCAGCATCTGGCCAAGCTACATATTTGTTTTACAACGCAGTTTCTGCAGAGCATTGTGTTGTGTTGCAGGGTGCAGCAGTGGAGAGTTGATTTGGGTCATTCCCTTGCTTGATTTCAGTTGGAGGAAAGTTTCCTTCCATTGGGAGACTAGAAAAGAGAACCCCTGAGCATTATTTTATCATACAACATCAGGCTAATGTACTGCTATTAGTTACAACACATTTTTCTGAAGAAACTACGTTATTTCAGTGTGCAGTTGTAGTGAAGGGTTTGGAGCCCTAGTTGGGGGAGATAGATTTTCAGTGAGGGGATTAACCTCTCATTTGGATAATTAATAGGAGGATATTTCATACTTTTCCAGATCAGATCAGAAACCTCCTATCATCTATCCAGTTGCAGAGATTATTCATCCCTCGAGCCATATTTGTATTTATGCATTTTTGTGTATTTCGAGAAACCATTTTCGGGTTATCTTGGAAATGTGATTGGGATATTAGATCTCTGTTCCAGGTATTGTTTGAGCTATATAACAATAGATCCATATTGATATATCATTTTTGTAGCAGTTATTCTCTAAAACTGAACTTTCATGGCTCATGGCACTTGTATGGCAATATTTTTACATGTATTTACATATTTTCTTAGAGGAGGATTGTCTTGTATTGCTTGGTGACTAGATCCTCAAGATATTGTGCCTATTATTTGCTGATATGTTTAATAAGATGTATATACATTTGTCTCATATCATGGTGTGTTTATTTATTCATTGTTATTTCCATTTTAATGCACTATATTCCTACTTTTCCCATTTGGGAATATTACATAAAAGAAAAGATAAGTAGCTTGCGAATAAGAGGAAGAAGGACTATGAGCTAACCAAAGGAACCTGGGGTTATCTAATTAACTCCAACTCAGAAAGAACTATGTGCTTCACCGTGCACATCCTTGCTGGGAATATTATGAGGAAAAGATGCGGAGAGGAGGCTTCCATGCCTGTCATAGCTTTAGTTGTAGAGTGCACCAAGGGCATAGTCTATAACTTGGCAGGGTACTTATGTGCTAAATTCTTCGCCGATTGTAGAGAAACACAAGAAGAAGGAAAGCAGTTCCACTACGCATGGCTTCTGCTTCTCATTTCATTGATGGAGTGGAGAGAACCTGAGGAGTCGCAGTTCAACCTCGCAGACCCCAAAAATCATCCAAATATGGTTCACTATGGAATTTGGTTGAGCCATCACAGTTTATGGATAATAATTTTTTTGGGGTAGGATTTGAGATGAGCTTGTGGATATATATGAACCAAAATCCCCTATTATCACCAAGAATTATGGAGCAATATCACCATGTCACGAAGTTCAAAGAGGACTTCCATCATATACACATTTAGGTGAAGAAGGACCTCACGGTCGTCTGTTACGAACTGTCGTACCTAGTCGAGGAAGAAGATGTGGAGGCCATAATCAATCACTGGTCGGGTGATTGGTTAACTCTGCTATCTAAAGGCATAGATTAGGCAGGAAGCAGTAGGGCGAAGCTCACTAAGATAATAGGATAAAAACACACAAAGGTCACATTCTTGACTGATACAAAGCCTAATACATATATTCTAGACACAGGAGGGGATGCTATTATTGGTGATGATCTCGACATAGATCCAGCTTCCCCCTTTACCACTAAGCGAAGTCAACTATAGAAGGGTGGCATGCAAAAGAATTCAAAGTCTGATAAGTCCGTTGGCTGATAGGCCATGGTCCTTACTTAAGGGTACCTTGATGAAATTGGTAATACTGTGAAGCAGGCCACTGAGAACTTATGGGTCAATATCGAAGAGAAATATAAGAAAGTGTTGGTAGATGTTCACAAGGAATTTTAAGACTTGCAGGTGCAGATGAGTGATGTTCATGTGAGTGTGGTTCCACCAAGCAGAGCATAGGCTAGAACAAGAATAGTTGTGCATGAGTTGGAACTCACTTCTAATACCCATGCGTTGCCTATCCCTGTAGGCACGCTAAGTTTTGACACTACGGACCGTTAAGGCAAGTGGCCCTTTGGAAAAATATAAAGCTAAATATCGTTGCAATGCCACTGTAGGATTTCTATGAAATCCACCAGGGCATTGATGAGGAGCTAAGGATCAGGGAATAGCAAGCCCTCCTGATCATTCAAGATGTTACGAAATAATGACAGAGCATGGTTGAGGAAAATCAGCTTGCTTTCCAAGTGTGCGCAGTTGAAGCAACACAATGACAAAAGCTGGAGGAATCTATCTCTATAGCATGCAACGAGCTACAACAGATCCAGATACAAGCTGCAGCTATGCTAGAGGAGAAAGTGGCCAAGCTGGCCATTACAGTGAAGGAATCCAAGGCCAAGGTTAACGAAGTGAGCTTGGAAATGCAAATGAAGATAGTTGAGCAGTAGATGCAATTGCGTCCTGCCACTCCACCAGAAGTCTGGGAGTAGCACGCAGATGAGTTGAAATATGCATCAGAAAATTTTGAGTCTCGCATATAGGAGTGTGCATATATCCTTGGAGAATTTCTTGATGTATTAAACTCACTACGGGAGGACCCTCAGGTGCAAAAGTTACAGGATGAAGTGAATGAGAAGCAAGAACAGTTGGATCAGATTAACGTTACTGTTAAGACCTTAGCACCAATGCAACAACTTACCCATCTCCAAGAGGGTAAATTATTACAAGAACAAGTTGATGAGCTACGCAGGAAGTAGTAAGTACTTACAGATAGGTTGAAACCATGGGAAGTTGAGGCGAGCCAACTCTCCCAAATGGCAGAAAAGAAGTTGAAGGCACTTCGCACAACATAGTGAGGATTCAAGAAGAAGTCAGCTAAGAAGGTTTTAGAGACATTTATCGGAGAAATTAAGGAGGTTTGAAAAGAAGTGTGATGAAGCAGTGCCCCAGTTGAAGGATTATTTGAGTGACATTAGAGCGAAAATTGATGGTTCACCAGCATTGTGACTCGAGAAGAGTCATATTTTTGTGTTGGGGGCCTATTGGAGCTGGGATCTCGACGAAGTAAGCAAGCAAGGAAAGACTTCACAGATCAAGCAGTGGAGCGCGCAACGCGAAGTATATTTTGAGTGATAGGGGCTTTGGGGTGAGTCAAACCCCCTTATTATGTAATGGGATGGTATATTTTGTGAACGTTGGACTCTGCCCATGGTTTTGGACCATGGTATTGTAAATTCCAAAGCTATATAAGGAGTCTAAATAGAAGTCAGAATGAAATAGATTAAGGGCTTGAATGATGCATTTAGATGTAATATTGTTTTAAGTCAAATTCTGTTTTTGGGTTGGAGGAAAAGGTTCCTACAGGTATGTGTGCAAAGACCTTAGGAAGTCTGCAGATGTGTGCACAGACCCCTGAATTTGTGTGCGTAGGGTGGAATGTAATATTCCCAATTATCCCAAGCTAATGGGAATATTCTATTTTTCCTTGTTTTGTTTTTCATTTCATATTGATGAATAAAATGTAAAGGAGGACATGTAAAACTCCTGAAAATAACAAAATAAATCCATGCCCAATGTGAACATGGCTAAATCTAGGCCATGTTATAAAACACACTTGAGTGTGAAAGAGGTTGATCACTTGACCAAGTCAACCATGACCATATCTACAACGCAGTCTAGATGCATTGAACCTCCTTGAGGGGCAACACAGTTCTAGAAGGAGATTCTACATGTGAAAGGGGCTAAAATAATGAAGTGGTTTAGGGTTTTACAAGACTCTAATATTATAAAAGGAAGAGGAGAGAAGCATGAAGGGGTTGCTGAAGATATTATTTCCTGAAGGTATTATCTGTTTAGACACTCCTCTCTGGGTTTTCCTGTTTAGGATTCCCACCTCCTTCCTTGAGCAGCTCTTCGAGGAGACTTGTTCCATCTTGTCCACTATCAGGCTTGGGCCAAGCTTAACCTTACACCAACAACGCTGATCCTGTTGAGGGTTGGGTTGTCCTTGTGAGTTGTAGCAAGTGGAAGACACTAGATCTGCTCGGATCTAGATTTTACTAGTGCCTCTTCTCAGTGAGCATGTATTTTAACCTCTTGGAAGAGTGAATTAGCTGATTGAGCTACAAATATAGACTTTTTCATCAAGCCAAATCATTCTCAGAGCCTACAACGTAGTTACTCTCCCTAGACTGTGTTATTTGCAAGGTTGCAGTTGCAGGGTGTTTTCTCTGCATTTTGGAGGAGAGATCTTCGGCATTGGGATTCTTCCTCTCACTGTGGTGATCCATGGATTGGCCATCCAATACATGTTTGTTTCAGATCTGATATAGTGTTCTACTGTATGATTCAAAAATTTCTGAATAATTCTGCAAATCTACAACTCTAGATCTCAGATCTACTCTTTGTGCTTCATGTTTTGCACAAAACCAAAAGGGGAATGTATAGATGAGATCTTCTTGTACACAGATCTGAATTAGATCTAAATTTTGATGTAAATATATGATCTATATCTGAATTATAATATACTGCTGCTTCAGCCACATAAAATAACACTGTCAAGTTCATGCAGACTTTTCTTATGGCTGTAGCACCTCATTTATGAGGATTTTTCATGTATAATCTCATGCTTTCTCTTGTACAATGTATGGGTTGTAATATACATCTGATTTGATGTTACATATCTGATATTTGAACCTCCATATCAGCTCACTTCTTTTCTTCAGTGGTTCTGCGTTATGTTTTGAAGCAGGCCTTTGCATATAGCTGCAGTCCCTTCCTTTGGGTGTTTTTCAGCTAGACTAGTTTGTGGGAGATCTGTTTAACCCACCTAGTTTGATTTGTTTTTGCTCTCCTTTTGGATTTAAATCTTATATGAGATGATATAAGGGATATAGGAGCTGCAAAATCATTTCAGTGCACAAAATTCTCAGGAGACCGTTATTTCAGCAGGCTTGCTGTGTGATTCCCATTTTGGGATATTACAGTGGTATCAAAGCTGCAATCTTGGCTCAGCCTGTGAGCTTCAAGTAGTATGGAGTCTTCTCATGGGGAGGAGGAGATATAAAAGAGAAACTAGAGCAAACCCTTTTTTAATGGAGAAAATAGGTTCATAAAACTTCTATCTCAAGCTCTGCAAGGCATCAGAAAAGACATCAAATAAATGAGGAGGGAAGAGCAAGAAGATCCCTCGACCAGATCTACAAGATCTATACATGAGGAAAGTTCTAAATCCTCATCTCATGGATATGTGCACTCAGCCATATCGCCAAATATTCCATGCTCTGTCAGTGATTTCTTCATGAAGAGGAAGAAATGAGGTGTGCCCAAGAAGGAGACTCTTGGTGAGTATTTGCGAGAATATGAAGCTCAATCTAAGGAGTTCAAAGATAACTTGAACTTCCAAGGGTTCTGAAAGATCAAGGAGAAGAAACATGGTATGGGTAGATTCTATCTATCTACCTTTGATGGATCACCTAAATGTCCATTTAGGGTTGGGTGGAGGAGCTAAGCAAATTTGTGCAACAACATCAAGTTTTAGAAATTGAAGCCATCAAAGTAGCAGCATTGCATTTTGAAGGTAAAGCATATGCTTGGTGGTTGTTTGAATCCTTCTCCTTAAGAAATGAAAATACACCTACTTATGCAAAGTTTATTGAAAGATTAGTAGAAAGGTTTGATGAAGCTTCATGTGTAACATCTCCTGTTGAAACTATCAAACCATATCGAACAAATATTTTGCATGAGTTGGAAGGGTCTATGAATCCAAATCCATTTCTGAAAACCATGGAAGAAGGTGCAAGCTTGTCTGATACCTTGTGTTGTAGAGGTAAATCCCCTCTGCGGATAGAGGCGATCCCTACTAGCCCAGATCGGGTCTAGCAACAATCGTATCACGCTAAGGTGCAAGTTCCTAATTGAAATAGACCAAATTGTGACGAAGGCCTACCTCAAGTCTAACGCTGTTGTTCGTAGAGAAGATGGCGCTCCCGTTTCCTTGCTCCAACAGATCACAATCCTCTCGCTTGCCACGATCAAACACCTGCACACACAAGAAACACGACAAACACAAGCGTAAAACCCGATATATGCAATTATGTATTAGTCAAAGAAGACACAACTCATGATCATAATGGACAATACGAGTGGAACCATAACCAATAGTCGCTTATCATTAATTCATACAAAGGAAAATACAACCTGGCTCTGACACTGAACCTTCCTTCGGTGGGTCATCAGCGGAATACGTCTTGGTAAAGCTTGTCGGGAATGGGGACAAGCCTCTCTCTTCGATCGTCAATCTCCTTGCTATTGATTTGGCACTATGAGGACTATCAAGGCTCTTGCAACATTATTTAGGCTATGAAGGCTCTTGGAGACTAGCTTGCAAAGGGAAATGGAAAGCTTATATAGATGGTGGAAGGGGAGTTGGGATCCCTAAAATCATGGGATTGGCACTATCCTCAAGGAAGCTTCCATGAGAGGTGGAAAACTACTTCCTCTACATGGAGAACTGGAGCTAAACGTCCCAACTCAATTTAGAGTCCAGTTCAGGAGTTTGTTGGAGTCAATCTTCCACCATTTATTTTTAAAAAACACTCCTTGTTAAGTTTGGCGTGAGTGCGACTCTGAGACAGAGCGCCAATTGGCATGCCCGCTTTAGAGGATTTCCCCCATTGGCGCGGGTATAAAACTGACGAGTCGCGCCAAGGATAAAAAGGCCATTTTTAGGTTTTTTCACAAGGAGTTGTCTTCAGGGGAATGAAAGTCCATGTCTAGGGGAATGCCATGAAAGTGTTTTCAGATCATGTCACTGCTCAGGTCATGGAATGAGCCCTCCAATGTGCGGGACGGGGAATTGTAGGGACAGTGAAAAATTGTTGTGTAAAAGATGCCCCTAAAGCATGAGGCCCGAAAGAGAGAGAGGGGTGAAATGCTTTACGAGAGCGTGTCCAACCGAAAACACTACCATCGGAAAACCTGCGTAGAGAAGTACAACTGATATCTCAAATACATGATATATATGTGGTATGGGTGTAACCATCCATAAAAAATATACAAGAATCCAGATCCAAGGCATGGACATAGCCATCCGATAAGGATCGATAAAGAGACTCAGGTATGGTCACAACCATCCAATCAGTGAGTCATGTAACCAATCATGATAATCGACAAAATCGCAGCCTAGATTCCAACAGACAAAATCCAGGGTCTTGCACTCCATCTCGACCCGAACAAAGTACAAGTTCAAGCATGTGAATAAGTGAGCTGAAGTCGAACATGCAAGAACATCGCCTGATTACTAGCCAATGATGAAAGCTGTTAACAGACGTGAGAGGTACCACCAATAATGACAATGGCCCTCAAGGTACTATAGGTACAATCTACGGCATGCGAATCAGTGAGCTGGCATCAAACACCCATAGAATCGCTTGATTGGAGACCAATGATGAAAACCTCACGTCGAACGCGAAGAACCTTCCATTGATGCATGCAGGCTGCAAGGTACCAAAAAGGAGTCTCTAGATTAGCTTCTCGGATAATGAGCTGATGTCAATAGGAAGTGACCTTGATCGAAGGTGGGCCATAGTGTCTCCCACATCATCGACACGAGACAGAGGAACATAATTTATTTGTCAATCAAGATCAGATGAGAATCAGAGGAAGGTTGAAACTTGCAGAGGTCAACTTCTCTTGAACATATCGGCGACACGACAGTGGATTTGGCAGTATTTGACATCAAAAGATCAGAGGCCATGATGACGAGGCAAAGAGCAGATGAGAGGTCAAAAGGGATCACCCAAACCCACAGAGGCAAGTGGAAAACGAGATGAGATGTCCCCAACCCGACACGAATGCAGACAAGTGCCATGTTCAAGAGCGACATACTGCCGACACGACAATGATGTTGGTTCCATTTTTCCCGACCATTTCTGGCGAGTACCCCAATTATTTTTGAAAACAAGCTTGAAGGGGATAGCATATGCTTGTCATATAATTTCGCCCTTTTGACGAATCCATCCTAGTACATTTCACGAGCCCTAGGAAGGAGAAACTCGAATATCGTCATTACGACTGGATCCGATGTCATCAGGGTTTAATGAGCCTGACAAAGGAAGGACTCATCGTCTTTTCATGTTTAGAGAGTTTGAAAAGACAACAGAAAAGTAAACTCCGACGGTCCCTTTTCGTAAATAGTTTCCCAGATCTGAAAAGGTAGAAAAATATGTTTGAGAAAACCTCCTAGTCGCGATAGGCTAGGGTATTCCTTTTTTGTAAGTAATCTATCCCAGCCTGAAAAAGGGGTAAACGTATACTGGGTAGATGTCGTTTCATGGCCACTTTAACGAGATCGAAACGACAAGGGACTCAGAAATATTTTCATGTTTAGAGAGTCAGAAAAGAGCTAAAAGATGACTCCAAAATGACTTTTTTGTGTTTTTACTAAGTCCGAAAAAGTATAAAATACAACTCATATCACTGCCCAAGCCGCGTAAAAACCTGTCACTACACATAAAAGCAAGTGTAAAATCCATTTTCGATAAAATATATTAAAATATTGAGAAAAATGACTTTTAAAACCTAATTTTTGACTTGAAAAGTTATAAATAGGCTTCAAATGGTAAAACAAATTTACTTTTACTTTTTACCTCACTTGGAGAGCAACAGTGGTCTGTTTGTGTGCAAACTTGCGATGGTGATTGCGACTGATCTGGGTCATCATTCAGATCCTCGTCTGTTCCAGGTAAAAGGCACTCCCTTAAGCTCCATTTTAATCCATTTTTTATGACTTTTCATTGTGCATTAGACTTCTGGGGGGAACCTTTTAAAATTTTAGGGCTCGCTCCATTGGCGCGGGTATCGAGCATGGACCCGCACCAATGGAAATTTTCTCACAAAGGGGTCGCGCCAATGGCGCAATGCGATTTTCCGCTTTAAGTTTTCAAAATGTGAGCTATCCATGTGGATTTTTGAATGCAACACAGATCTAACAAGGCATCTTTACTCATGTTAATGCAGATATTCGGGCACAATGGTTATCGATTGGAAGGAGAGGGAACATGGGGAGGAAGATGAAATGGCTATGGAAAATGAAGCCTGTATGAATGCACTCAGGAACTGTGGAGTCAAAAAATTCTTCCTTACGCCATGCTTACGAGCTCAACCTGAGCTGCTACAGTACTTGGTCATCATATGGGATGAAAATGAGGAAGTGTTCAAACTTTGGGACCAAGTATTAGCTCTTGAGGTCTCTGATGTTTACTTTATAAACGAATTGTCGCGCAGAGGTCCAGTGCCAATCATAACGAGCAGCAGACCTTCCGGAGAGAAAATGGACATGGTAATGGCAAGAGTGTGCCCAGGGGCATGAACAGGATCGGGAAGTGGGAAGGTGGACATCCACACTGTCCACGACCTAGCACTCAGGGTAGTGCTTCATACCATTATGTGAGCTGCAGGATCGCAGGCTCCGCATGAAGCAACCAAGGCCCAACTCATACTAGCCTCAGAGTGTATGAATCCCACATTATTCGATTGGGCCACCGTAGTGACAAGCAATATCAAGAGGTAGCTAACAAGATGCAAGCAAGCCAAAATAAAGTAGTTTGGATATGGTTCCATTCTGGTGTCATTCATCCTGGAATGACTACCCATTTTCCAAGGCCAAGGGTCAATAGTTACCGAGATGGTACCAAGAGAGCCAAGGATGGCTCGCTGGGCAGCACTTATGCCCAGGTCAGGAGGGGGTCAACAGATGTCTTGGAGACCCGAGTTCTTTGGGTGGTTACGGCGTCAACTGATCGTGGTTACGGATTGGCCTTATGCTGGGACCGATTTCACTGGAGATCCCGATCTTCCACTCCCGGAGGGGGAGGACTGGGATGAGGAGCTGGGTATGATTCTGTTTTTGATTTTTATGTATTTATGATTTTTTTGGTAATACATGTCCGTTCTAACAATAATTTTACGTGTATGCAGACGTTGGCCCAGAGAGACTCGCGGGCATGTTTCCCATTGCGCGGAGGACCCATCTCGTACATGACCCTCAGGCTGAGGGTGGCGAAGGGATCGAGCTGATCCAGAACCTAGAGGGCATTGCTCGAGGAATCCCGGACTATGCACGGCTGGCAGACGTCCCATTAGCTTACCAGCGACACACTGTGGGGGTGTCTAGTCGCCTTCACAGACTGCTGAGGCGATTTGTGCGCGCGGCGGCGTGCTACCACGAGCACCATGCTGACTAGCCATTTAGGGCTTTTATATGTATAGTTTTTGAGAGACATGTTGTCTCTGGCTATTATTAGACAAACATGTATATTTTTCGACTTTATGTGATGTACTGCAAACTATTCGACACATATATCTATATATCTATTTATGGATGGATCTTTTTACATGTGATGATGTTTTTGTTTACAAGTTGCGCAAATGTCGATCTAAAACCAAATTAGCTACTGCATTTGTTAATGTATTCATATGCCTGGGTATGTGTTGATATGTGATATAATCAAAATTCCTTTCCAATAAACGAATACGTAGATACAGATGTAAAATGGATGGGTTTATTACTGAATAATGACTGTTAAGTTGTAATACTACAAGTTGTGAGTCCAGATACACAAGTAATGCACGAATGTCGAGGTTAACAGCCTCGGTTAATAATTCTAAAACAACACTATACTCTGCAACATTATTTGTGGTAGGCCCTAGACACACACCTTGCAAATTAACCAACTCACCAGCAGGATCATAGATTACCCAAGCTGCCGAGGACAGATTCCTGGTACTGCGGGAGGCACCATTCGCGAAACCCACAAATGGAGTAATAGACATCTGCACAATCAGGAAGACCTGATCAACAAAAAGATGCTTACATTGCACACCACACCAAACATGCACACAAATGAATATACACACCTATGTACAAACTCCACACCAAGAAATAACTCAAGCGTAGTATTTTTTAAGGTACAACCCATTTCTGCACCAACGGAACTCCTTCATAATCAATGAGCTCATAAGCCCCATTTTTCAATACTCATTTTACTATGTAAGGCCCATGCCACATGGGTTGGAACTTTCCTGCTCCAATTTTGTCATGCGCTTGGTCGTATAGGAGGACGAGGTCCCCTTCGACAAAGGAACGCAGAGATATAGATTGATCAAAGTGGGCTTTGACCCACTTCTTCTGTGCTTCAATGACTAAAGCAACCAAGTGGTGGGTTTCATCCAGCCGTTCCAAATACAAGAGATGCTCTTCTTTAGGAGAAGTGTCGGGCAAAATTTCCATAGCCAAATTTAAAGAAGGAATTTCGCACTCAACCAGAAGAGTTGCTTCCAGACCATACACCAATTGGAATGGTGTGAATCCAGTCACACTCTTTACTGACGTCCGGTAGGCCCATAGAGCTGAGAAAAATTGGAGATGCCAATTGGACTTATGAATACCAATTGTCCGTTGAAGCATTGTGACCAAAATTTTGTTCATAGCCTCAACCTGGCCATTTTCCTGGGGGTAATATGGCATTGAGCTATCGTGTCGTAAGCCCAATCTCGATGTCAGATCGGCAATCATGTAATCTCGAAAATGAGTGCCATGATCAGTAACAATTGCCTGAGGGACCCATGTGATAATGTGGTTGAAAATAAACTAGGCGGTTGTCTTACCGTTGGCGACTAGTGTAGGCATCGCTTCGGCCCACTTAGTAAAGTAGTCGACAACAACGATTATATATGCATGCCCCCCAGCCGAATGAGGGTTACACATCATGAAATATATGCCCCATTTTTCAAAAGGGCCAACAGTAATGAAAGGATTCAGAGGGAGAGGTGGCGCGCGCATCTTGCGGTGAAAAACCTAACACGCATGACATTTTTGGACTACAACAATACAGTCTTTGAATATCGACGGCCAGAAGTAGCCCGCACACAGAATATTCTGGGCAGTAGCATATCCGGACATGTGACCGCCACAGGTTCCACTGTGATATTCATTCAAGACTCTTTCAGCCTCTTCCAGGGGCAAGCACCGGCGGAGCACCGAATCTACTCCAACTCGGTATAAAGTATCTCCTACAATTCGGTATGGTTGAGACTAATGCCGAATCCGACGTCGGGCATCTTTGGTCCACTCAGACTGGAACTTTGATGTTTGAAGATACAAAATAATGTCGTCGTACCATGGATCATGAGTACTGATAAGGAAGAGGGTTTCGTCTGGGATATGTTCCTCATAATGAGATGGGGTGGAGTCTATCGGGAAGGAGCAAATGAGATCCGCAAAAACCAGTGATTTGGTCGACTTAGCAGTGGTAAACTCTAAGTCGAACTCCTGAAGGATAACGATCCATTTGGATTATTTTCCCTCCAATAATTGTCGAGATAGAATGTAAGTCATGGGGTTGCAATCCCAAACCACGGTTACTATACGCAGCAGGATGTAGTGGCAGAAACGATGCACAGCTTGCACTACGGCTAATGCCAATTTCTCAACGTGAGAGTAACATTTTTCTGTGTCAAGAAGATTCCGTGATAGATAATAAACAATGTGTTCATTGCCATCATCGTCATCCTGCACCAGAACCATAGCTATGGTGCTAAACGCGGCGGCCAAATATAGAGTGAAATCACGATGATAGTTTGGAGGACGAAGCAACGGAGCATTAACAAGTAACGTCTTAAGCTTCTCAAAGGATCATTGAGAAATGCCGTCCCAGCGAAATGGAATGTTTTGCTTTAAAATACGTGTGAATCCTTTGGCCACTTCTGCGTAGTTCGTTATAAAGCGTCGAAGGAAATTAGCTTTACCCTGCAGACTCTGCAATTGATGTAATGAGGAGGGTGATGGGAGATTGACAATAGCCTCAACCTTTAGAGGGTCGAGGTGAATCCCGTCCTTGGAGACTATGAACCCCAAAAGACGGCCAGAATCCACGCAAAAGATGCATTTATGAGCGTTAAGCTGGATATTATAGCATCTACAATGAAGGAAAATCTGGAGAAGGTGTTCGGGATGGCCCTCTCGCCGAGCTGAGTGAGCTAGCTGATCGTCCAGATAAGGCTGAACGATATGGCATATGTCGTGGAATGCGTAAGACATATCATGCTAGAAAGTAGCTCCAGCGTTCTTCAAGCCAAACGGGAGCTTTTTATAAGAAAAGGTACCCCATGGACAGATGAATACAGTCTTGTGTTGATCGACAGGTAAAATATTTATCTAATTATACCCGGAAAAACCGTCCATCAGGGAATAAATCTCACTCCCAGCACATTCGTCAATGATTTGATCTATGAAGGGAGTGGGGTAGTTGTCCTTAGGATAGGCCCGATTAATATCATGGTAATCAACACAGACTCTTATAGTACCCTGTTTCTTATCTACAGGGACAATATTGGAGACCCATTCTGTGAGGGGAATCGAGTAAATGAAGCCTGCGTTCAGAAGTTTTTCAATTTCTGCTTTAATGGCAGCGGCTTTGCGAAGATGCACTGGGCGTAGGCGTTGGCGCACGAGTTTCTCACTGGGATAGGTAGGAATCTCGTGCACTACTATGCTGGGATCAATCCCAGGCATTTCCTCGTACGACCAAGTGAACACGTCTCTGAATTCATAGAAAAGATCAGTATAAACTCTTATCTCATCAGGAGAACAAGTTACTCCCACATGTAGGTTCTCGACTATCCTCGGTTTGACGAAGATGTTGATCGGAGTGGTTTGAGTAATGTTGCTCAGGTTTCCTTTTGAAATGACCTCATGAGTCAATATAAGCGTCTGGAGAGGGGGAGTAGGAACCTGAGAAGCAAAACGCTCTAGACAATCGGACATTGCCCCCAGGCTGGGCATGAAGGAGGAACAATGATGTCCGTCACTCCAAGGCGGCTCCTCAGGAGACATTGTTTCAATAATGGCTTCATCAAAAGGGAAAATCTCTTTAAGAGGATCAGGCGAGTCGGTCTCGCTGAGCCAGAGGGACTGAGAATAGATATCTAAAGCCATGCTCGAGGGAGCATGTTGAGAAGGAGGAGGATCGGATGCGGTGATAATTTCATAGTAATTAATCTCTGCTGGAGTTAAGGGCATCGATTCTCAAAAATTAGTCACCTGTTCAGGTGAAGGGATGATCCATGGGTCATCAGACCTAGAGATCATATTAACTTGAATGGTGTGTGGTGGTGGCGCGGGAAAAATACTCATGAGAATGGGGTCCTTGAAGAGACCGGGTCCTACACTGTCAGGGGGATTGGGGATCTGATCCACCTAAGGAACATTTTTCTCAGAGGTGGAGGTGAAGAAAGACAACTGATCCACAGTAACAATTTTTCCCTCATGAGGGAACTTAAGAAGTCGGAAGAGGGTGGACGGCACACATAACATGGCATGAGTCCAATGCGGCTGAGAAGCAGATTTTAGTTAAGCTTGGCATCAACCACTTCTACTTCTACGTTGACTATCTTCCCCTATAACGTAATCGAAAAACTCTCGAGAACACCCAGGGGTTTCAATTCCCGACCATCGAATGCCTCTAAGGCATTTGGAGATGATGAAAGTGCCAGAGAGCCAATGGCCTTCCAGCAGGCGGATGACATGACACAGGTAGAAGCACCTTCATCCACAACGGCCCTATGGATGTTAAGACCGTTGATCCCGACTTGTATCACAAGAGAAATTTGATGCGGAAGTCGGGGGGTAAAGTTTTCTAGGTCGAAGGTGAGAGGACTAGAATCAGTGGGATCGATTCCACCGATCGCAGACAACAGAGCTTTCTGTTGAGAAGGGCAACTTTGAAGGACTTCCAATGTGGACATAGCAGAAGGCTCCTGTGCCAAATCCTCAACAATACTGTAGTGCTGAGTGGCATGAGCATTTGGATTGTAGGAAGATCTTCGCAGAACACCTTTAGATGGCAGCCTCACAACAAGTTCAGCAGTAGGCTTCTCAATTTCAAAAGGACCGGAGACAGGAGGAGTAGGTGGGCCATCCACGATTTCCTTCCCAGCTACATGACGTGATCCAGCATAATCCTTAGAACACGTAGCAATTGAGATAGGTGCAGCACCATTCATCATAAAGACTTGGGACCCAAATGGTATAGATGGTGAAGGCTATTCAACCATCTGGGTTTGCTGAGACGGGAACAATTCTTTAAGAACTGCTGGAGTCCCTTTGGAGCCCTTGAGAAGTTGACTAATTTCAGATCGTCGGGGACAATCCTTGGTATAATGATCTCCTTCACAAATAAGGCAGGGGTACTTCAGTTTACGTTGAGAACCATCCTCAGCACGAGGTTTAGAAGACTCTGGTTTAGGGGCATCGGGTTTTGATTTGCCTTTGTCCTTCTTCTTTCCTTTGGAGGAATTTTCCATAGGATTAGCCTGAATGGCGTTGACCTCCGCAGTCTTGCCAGAATCTGGAGGCGCGGGGAGAGCAGAATTATTGGAAGAATTGGAGTTCTGCTTCCCATTTGAAGATTTTCGAGAATTTTGAGATACGGAACCAATAACACCATCATCCGCTGGGGTAGGTGGAGCTTTAGAGGTTCCCGAGCATGGAGCATCAGTCAAAATATCATACAGTGTGCCGAACTGAGAGTATACTAGATCAAGATATTGGGCAAGTGCAATGGCCTGTACTTCAGTCACACATGCCCCCATATCAATATATTGAGTGATTTTGTTAACAAAGGATGTGGTGAACCAATGAGTTAGTAATTGATCAGGTATATCAAACTTGATCAGCCTATGACGACGTTGCCACTCATGAATATGATCGGATATGTGGGTGGCTTTATCCTGCTTCAACGAAGTCAGGAGATGCATCCCGGCTTCATAGCGAACCGGTAACTGAAAGTGAGTCAGAAAAGCCATTGCTAAAGTATTGAAATCCTTAAATATGCCACTGGGTAATTCAATATACCACTTAGCGGTAGCATCGGTAAGAATGCGCTGGAAGAGACGTAGACAAATTGAATCATCGACCCAAGAATTAGACGAGCACCACAAATGGTAGGTCATTACATGAGCTTGGGGGTCTTCTCCAGCTTTACCTTCAAACTTAGGGCAGTCGTTGGGCACCTTGGTCGGAACTGGAGGCCAATAAGGATTGTGAAGAATCCGATCATTGGTTAATTTATAAACATCCGGTAACTCCAAGGTAGCCAAGAACGGCAATTGCGGATTGAACGACATGCCAGGCCCTTGATAAGGACTGGTACTTGTACTCCACGCTGGTTGAAAATATCCCTGCCCCCATGTGTTTTGTCCTGAAGGATTCTGACTGTAGGGGGTATAGGGCGTATAACCAGTCTAATTCAGTTGCTGGTAACCAGTGTACGGGGTTTGATAACTAGAGTATGGACCCTGATTATATGTCAGTCCCGTTTGAGCAGTCTGTGGATTTGGCTGCTGAGTATAGGTGTAGCTGGGTTGTTGAGTGTAATAATGGGAACCTTGGGTTGGATTATAAATTGGTCGAGATTAACCGTGAGGGTAGTAGCCGCCTTGAGGTTGAACGGGCTGCTGATAGATGGGACCCTGCTGAGCGCGATAATTAGGGTGCACTGGTTGATTCAATTGCGGCATCGAGTAAATCGGCTGTTGAGCAGGATTGACAGGATGTGCAGGCTGGCCTGGTTGGACAAGCTGGCCAGGTTGAACGGGCTGCCCTGGTTGAACAGGTTACCCCAGGTGAACAGGTTGTGCCGGTTGTGCAGGTTGACTTGGCTGTTGTGGAGCACCAGGTTGTATTGGATGGGTCGGTTAGCCTAGTGGTGGAATGGAGCCAGGTGGTGGCTGGTAACCAGTTTGACCTGCCGCAGGACCATAAGATGATCCTGGCTGATGTGCAACATTTAGACCAATAGGATACTGAGGTTGCATGGGTTGGGAAGGTTGGACTTGCCCCCCAGGACCATATACTGGCCCCGGTTGGTACCCCGGATCACCCGTGAGTCCTTGAGGTTGCCCAGGTTGGACTCTAGGAAGAGGCTGCATAGGTTGACCTGAAGGGTTGTAATACTGTCCTTGCGGACCATATAATGGCCCTTGCTGGCCTGAAGGGTAGCCCTGTAAGGGCTGTCCTTGCGGGTCATAAGGATAGCTAGGCTGGCCCGAAGGTTGGCCTTGAAAAGTTTGTCCTTGCGGGTTATAATACTACCCAGCCTAGTTAGACGAAAAACCATGAGCATGAAGGTGAGCCTCTAGAGCGGGTAAACGTAAAGGATTCCCGTACTCATCGTAACGATATGGAAAAACGTACACAAGCGTACTGTCCTGTGCATAATGCGAAAAATACGAGCGGTTGGGATCTTGAGAGGATTTTCAGACCTCGGGGTTCGATTGTTGTAAAGACAATCAATACTCCTCAGGAGAGATGTTCTCTGGCATAGCAGATGCTATATAGACATCTTTGGGAAGCGATGTGGTCCTTACGGACTGAGTGGTAACAGCAGGTGTAGATGCAGCCACACAAACAGTGGGCTTGATAGGTACAGAAGTGACCTGAGGGGATGACGCAATGGGTGTCCTAGGAGACATCCCCAATGAAGGAATAACCGGCCTCATAGAAGGAGTTGATATCCCCATAGAGGCGACGACGGTCATAATCTGACTCAAAGATCTATACCCTGCTGGTAGCGAAGGACCAGACGAAGACATAATAGATAATTCGAGGTTGTCTTCTGGGAAAAATTGGTAATCTTCACTAGACGTGGGGATTTCCTCACTAGGAAAATGGCTGGATGCACCCATATCTGAACCTACTGCTAGATCTCGTAATAGACGGCAAGGACTAGGAGGAATAAAAACAGCTAAAAAAGGCGATCCCAATGTAAGAGGAGGGAAATGTTCCCCTACTCCAAATCCAGACCAAGGGTTGGATAAGGGCCAATTGAACTCAACTGGTCCTCCAAATGGAAGCTCAGACAGAACCGGTCCCCCGCCGGGAAACTTGGAAACAATGGGCTGCTGATGTTCAGCAGAGGATTGTGAGACCTCTGATGAATCGCCCGTATATGGATTACCAGTAGACGAAACTAAGGGTTCCGCCACTGTGACAATAATGGCAAAAGGAAAAGATCAAACACAACACATGGGCTAAAATGAATCAAGGCACACAATCAAATAGCCAACAAGTAAAATCTAACAAGGCGTGTGATCGTGTGTGATTTATTTTATGACATTGAAACTTAGAAACTTCACCGTTTCATGTTTTAAGAGTCAAGAAACGGATGAAAGATGACTCTATCTCTTTCAGTTTTGAAGCAAGTGTGAAAGGACAAGTGCTTGGTGATATTTTCAAATTTAAGGAGTCAGATAAGATCAAAATGACTGCTCAGGAATGCTAGGCAAAGGGTGTACCAAATAACCGTGAACTGCAATATACACCTTGGTTTCAAAATGAAAGAGAAATCAACCAAGGACTTAACATACGTGCAGGAAATCTCCCCGAATGTTGTGTCCGGCGTATCACAGGTATAGGGCAGCAGACTCGGCTTCCTATGGATAAAGGATAGAAACCTAGTGGGGTCTCCCTTTATATACACGACGGTATGGGGAGCACAAGTCCATACTAGTGCTGTCTAAAGCCAAGAGGCGAACGACAACTACTAGGTTTAAAGACGCCGGAACACGTCTCTAGCCTAGACCTCTAAATATTTTTTTAATGTTCCAATGCTTCCTTAGCGTAAATTGAATAAATTTTAATTTTTATCTTCAATTATGTTTCAGTTTCCAGGCCTTAACGAGTGTTGTGTCTCAAAATCTCCTAAATGCACACTACATGCCACAGTATATCATTTCATTCGATGAAAGCTAATTACGAGAGAGTTAAGAGCTTTTCACACAATAACAAAATGATCAAACAACAACCAGTAATGTCTCTAATGCAGCTAATGGAAACTAAAAGCTTTTCTTTCAAAGTTAAAAATCACTAATAACACTGAAAAGATTCGATTTTCATTAACCAATCAAAGCAAAAGAGATTTTTTTTTTCAATGTTTAAGAGTAAAGTGCATTAAACAAAATGAAAACTAATGAAACAAGAAATTTTCGAAGCGATAGCAAAGGAGTAAAAAACAATCAAATTTCACTCAATGCAAGCATACAATCAAACCTCAAATTGAAAAAAAGTCCCTCAAATCAAAAGACACTCAAAGACTTAAATGAACCATGTAATTTAGGCCCAAAACGAGACAAGGAAAAATTTGAATGAGGAAGAAGCCAATCACTCAAATAACGCAATAAAACGATAGACAACCACCAAACGAATGTAGAGAATCAATCACAAAGTTGACTGAACAGATAGAAACCACAAACTCCCAAGGGAGGCTCGACGCACAATAGAACCTAGATGCCCTAGGGCTATAATGTAAAATTGATAGAAACAGGAAGAAAACCAAAGGATGAAGGTCACAGTCAGTCAAACAAGGCTCCAGAACACTCAAGAAGTCGTAAAAATGAAACCAAACACACAGATCAAGCTCAAAAAGCTCAAAAAAAATCAAACCCTAGCACCTTTCAGGATTGGCGCGACTGTCAGGCGGAATCTAGCACCAGAACAGGATCAGCACGGGTAATACACTGGCAACCTACGCTGATTGGCGCGACTGTTAGGCTAATAAGCATGCCAGTCGAGTTTACTATGAAAAAATAAAAAAGAGCAATCTAAGGAACAGACTAGTGATGGTAAAGCTTAACAAAAGCCAAACACATAGGAAGAGCCAGCCAAAAGAGCTGATCAAGCAAGCAAAGTCAAGAATTGATAGAAAAGACAAGACAGTACTCCAAATCAACGATCCCCAGCAGAGTCACCAATTTTTTGTAGAGGTAAATCCCCTCTGCGGACAGAGGCGATCCCTACTAGCCCAGATCGGGCCTAGCAACAATCGTATCACGCTAAGGTGCAAGTTCCTAATTGAAATAGACCAAATTGTGACGAAGGCCTACCTCAAGTCTAATGTTTTTGTTCCTAGAGAAGATGGTGCTCCCATTTCCTTGCTCTAGCAGATCACAATCCTCTCACTTGCTGCGATCGAACACCTGCACACACAAGAAACACGAAAAACACAAGCATAAAACCCGATATATGCAATTATGTATCAGTCAGAGAAGACACAACTCATGATCATAATGAACAATACGAGTGGAACCATAACCAACAGTCGCTTATCATTAATTCATACAAAGGAAAATACAACCTGGCTCTGATGTTGAACCTTCCTTCGGCGTGTCATCAGCGGAATACGTCTCGGTAAAGCTTGTCGAGAATGGGGACAACCCTCTCTCTTCAATCGTCAATCTCCTTGCTATTTATTTGGCACTATGAGGACTATCAAGGCTCTTGCAACATTCTTAAGGCTATGAAGGCTCTTGGAGACTAGCTTGCAAAGGGAAATGGCAAGCTTATATAGATGGTGGAAGGGGATTTGGGATCCCTACAATCATGGGATTGGCCCTATCCTCAAGGAAGCTTCCATGAGAGGTGGAAAACTACTTCCTCTACATGGAGAACCGGAGCCAAACGTCCCAACTCGATTTAGAGTCCAGTTTAGAAGTTTGTTGGAGTCAATCTTCTGCCATTTATTTTTTTAAAACACTCCTTATTAAGCCTGGTGCGAGTGCGACTCTGAGACAGAGCGCCAATTGGCGCGCCCTCTTTAGAGGATTTCCCCCATTGGCGCGGTATAACACAGACGAGTCGTGCCAAGGATAAAAAGACTATTTTTAGGGTTTTTCACAAGGAGTTGTCTTCAGGGGAATGAAAGTCCATGTCTAGGGGAATGCCATGAAAGTGTTTTCAGATCATGTCACTGCTCACAGGTCATGGAATGAGCCCTCCAATGTGCGGGATGGGGAATTGCAGGGACGGTGACAAATTGATGTGTAACACCTTGCCAAGGGCAAGATCTCCATTGGATGAAGGGCTCTCTTCTCAAGAGGAAGGCATGAATATTCCTCCTTAAATAGATGACCAAGATCTAAGGTCTCTTATTGATGCTGAGGAAACTTCAATTATTGAAGAGGAGGAGGGGAAGGTAGGAGATGATAACGCAGTCACAACAAAAGAACCTCAGGCACCTCTTGATTGGAGGAAAACTAAAGTGTTCTCTCAACTGTGGGTAGCATTTGCATACTTGGCTAAGGAGGGATCCTTGGGAGAAGCCAACACAGCGTAGAGAATCTCTCATGAATTCAGAAGATAGGTGAGCAGTTTTCTGAAAGGGGCATTGCTATCTTCCACTCAGTTATCTGTGCTGAGAAAAGAAGAATTAGAAGTCTATGATGGCATGGACATGAGGAAACATGGCAACTCCATATATTTGGGGCAGCCCATGGTACCTTCATTCACAAAAGATATTTTTGAACATGACAAGAGGATGTTGACACTCTTGCATGCATGGGCTAGATTAAGAAAGTATTGGAAGACAAGGACTTTCCTAGGGGAAGTTGATTTCCATCTGCTTCAATCTTTTCTTGACCAAGATCAGCTGCAAATTATAATATTCCAAAATTTGCATGCAACAAATTGGAATATTAATTTTTTCTTATTTCATCTAGGAGGTGAATAAAATGGGTAAAAGGCCCATGAAGTAGGAATAAGATCCTTCATGATGTGAAAAGGATTATTGGAGCAGCTTATTTTTCACCTTCCAATGTGAAAAGGGGAAATTTGCATGAGGACAAGGTCAAGTTTGACCAAGTCAACAGCGCTGCCTAAGAGGTGTAGCTTGCTTGGGAAGACAACGCAGTTTTGGAGGGAGAAATATTACTTGTGGAAGAAACCCTAATGTGTGGGGTCCAGGGCAAAGAGGCATTCACTTGCATAAAAGGAGGAAGAGGCAGCCATAGTGGGATATCTTTTGAGCGTATGATTTTAGTTTGAAGACTATTTTGCATACTCCGGTTGTTCAGCTGAGTTGCAGTGCTGCTTAGCACGAGGGATTCTTGTTTAGGATTTCCTCTCCTTCTTGAGAGGCCTCTTTGAAGGATTTCACTTCATTTTCTCCATATCTTGGCTCAAGGTCAA
This sequence comes from Pinus albicaulis, assembly GCA_034641835.2. Taxonomy (NCBI): domain Eukaryota; kingdom Viridiplantae; phylum Streptophyta; class Pinopsida; order Pinales; family Pinaceae; genus Pinus; species Pinus albicaulis. The sequence goes on from JAXQQM020058467.1 coordinate 171,262, forward strand.
AGCCATTATTCAGTCACTGCATTATTTCTGCTGAAGTATAACGTAGTGTTGCTAGGTGTTGCAGTGGAGGGGTTCCACAACACCATTCCTTGTCTCATCTTTCAGAGGAGGGATTCTCTATTCCTCAGGAAGGTTAGTAAGGAAGGTTTTTGAACTGATTTTCATATCTTGGCATCAAGGCCAAGCATATCCCATCATAGACAGCGTAGTCCAGCCTCCATACTACATTATTTCAGTGCACACTTGCAATGAGGGGTTGCACCAGCTTCTTGGAGGGCAAGATCTTCAGTGCCGGGATCAGCCTTGAATTGAGAGATCCATTGGAGGAGGTTTCTTTTAGATTTTACATCTTATTCAGCCATCTCCATGTTATTACAATTTTGAGTTGCAGCTGCTACCTAGCAACTCCAACATTTCTGCAGAATTGCCTTTTGTACATGTATTCTAGCCAATCCTCCTGGGGATTGTTGTAGTAGAGCTTTCAGGGGTTGAGAGCTTTATCCCCATCCTTTCTTTGAGCTGATATTGATATATCATCCTATTATCATGTATTTTTTTGCAGTGTCTTCTATAAACTGCGTTATTTTAGTCAGGGCTTTTCATATGCAACAGTGCTCTTGTATTTTCTTGTATATGCTCTATTGAGGCTTCCATTTCCTAGATGGAGTGAGTGATTCCTCCACACATTGCATACATTTACTACTATATCATATATTTTTTTGCTATACATATCTTCATGTGTTCACAGCTATATAATAACGTTTTCATTCCATTATATGTGCTTACATTTGTTGCAGTCCATCATCGGGCACTTTCTGAGGACATCTAAGTGTGGGAGATCGTTTAACCACCTTAGAAGGATTTATTTGGAGCATCCTCTTGGATTTATCTCTTAGAAACATTTTTCTAAGGGATCCAGGTCTTGGTTTCAATTCTTGTAGCAACCATTACTGGAAAATGCGTTTTCCAGTCATGCCTTGCTAGTTATCCCGATTTTGGAACATTACAGTGGTATCAAAGCTACTTTCTTGGCTCAGCCTGTGAGTCTAAGCCCAAGAATATTAGAATATTGAAAAGGATGGGTTTTATCTCATCATATTACAGATCCATGAAGAACATCCCCAAGGAGGATAAGTAGAAAGAAGAGGAAGAACCATGCACTTCCTATTCTCATCAAGGAGATAGAGAAATAAGCAGGAGAAAGGCTCCATATTTTGGAGAAGAAAAAGGGGATAATCTTACCAAGATTCTTCCTGAATTTGTACATATGATTCATGAATATTTCAAGGAGATCATGATAAAGATGCATGGATAATCTCCTAGAGGGTTTGATTCTAAAGAAAACTCTAGATTTGAGGAGTGTGATTATGCAGCTACACATCCTAATACTTAGCGCAGTCACATGCCCAGGATTTCCGGAAGAGATATGGAAGGAGAAGAAGAGGTTGCTAGGAGGGAAATCCTCAGTGATTTATTTAAAGAGTATGAGTTTCAAACTCATAAATTCAGAGATCATCTCAGTTTTTCAGAGTTTTTCAAGATGAAGGTGAAGGAAAAAGAGCAACAAAATAGATTTATTCTATTTACCTTTGAAGGTTCACCTACATGTTCAGCCAAGGCTTGGGTGGAGGAGTTAGAGACCTTCTTGTAGTAGCACCACATTCCTGAATATGAAGCCATAAAATTTGCAGTGCTGCATTTGAGAGGTAAGGCTTATGCCTGGTGGATCTTTGAATCTTTTTCTTTGAGAAATGTAAGCATTGCATCTTATGCAAATTTCACTAAGGCATTAGTGAAAAGATTTGATGAAAAGATTCATGAGACACCCATGGTGGAGGTAAAATATAAAACTCAAGTAAAACCCTTGCATGAAAACTTGCACCATACATTGTCGGAAGAAATATTTTCTTCTCACATCCTTGAGCAAGAAAATATGGAGATCTCTTTTTGAAAAAGGGATCCAATCATTGGAAGGTTGCCCACCCATATTGCAGAGATCGAGCGCAACATCATTGTTAGATCTAGAGTTGTTATATCACCTCATGTAGAGGAAGGAGGAGCTCTTGATCCAAAAAGAGGGATGCTTGCATCTTTGCAAGGGAGTCCCCGGGATCTCGTGTGTGGAGATCAAGGCACAACTCATCTTTTACTTGTTGTTGAGGAGGTGTGGAATCATGGGGACACAAGGAGAAGGTAGGGAGGAGACTCAACATCATGAGATGAGGAGTACACATCCATATTCATTTATGGAGGTTGATGCACCTAAGAAGGTGATTAGATTGTGTATTGGAAGCATGGACAGAGTTGTTCATTCATCTATTCAGTCATCTCTTGATGATGATGTCTCACTGCATGGAGAAATTTTTCCGGGGAGACCACTGGATCAGTTGAGGAGGATGGAGGCTTCACATGTTGGGGCACCATTCATGGATTTCAGGATGGTGGAGACCTTGGTAGAGCTTGATACAGTGCTGGGAGTTTGGGGTAGACTCAAGGAGAGAGGGATAATTCCCTCAACATCATTTTTACCCACTTCCATTTCAGATTCTGCGCTGTGGCAGAGGCAGCAGAGGAAGGATAGCAACCTTCCAACTTGCATATTTTGCATAGGATATGTCAGAGAGGAGGATGAAAAATATATGACATATGCTCTTCATGAGATATCATTAGCACTGTCACTATGGAGGATAGATCCATATTGGAACTCCCAGCTGTTGGTGGAGTATTCCAAGGATCTTTTCACTTGCATGATCTTGGATGCCCAGTTGCATGAGGAGGGATATTCAGTCAAAGACGGGGTCATCTTTTATCATGGTAGGATATTCTTTCCTAGAGCTTCCAAGCTCAAGGAGAAGTTGCTACATGCAACTCATGAGGATTTCCTTTTCAGCCCCACACATTCTATGAGAGCATACCACACCATCATGGAGGGGTATTGTTGGATGGGCTTTGAGGAGTAGATATATCAGCATATGAGGAGATGCATGGACTAGATGGAGATGGAGGAGAGACATAACTCTATGCAGGAGTTATCACAACCACCTCTTTTCTCTTTGAGGATGAGAGGAGACTCACTTATGAGCCACTCCACTTGTATGAGCAGGAGGTATGGTAAGGGTATTCATTATTGTTTACATGATTATTTTTATGATGTATGTATGCATCCCTTAACCATACATGTGTAGGATGGTGCTCCAAGGAGGACCATTCCTTTTTCTAGACCATATGGTTTAGATGAGGCCATAAGCATGATTGATGGCCATTCCCTGGGAGGACTTGGGGAAGATAGATATTATGGAGGACATGCTCATGGTACACCTTACATCATTCACTTCCTCCATACTTATGAGGAGATTGGAGCAGCAGGAAAGTGGTTGAGAAGCCACTCATTTTATTAGTATCTATTACAGTTGAGGGTCAAGCTGCATTGGTTGCACTTGAGGGACCATTTTCCTTCACATTTGTTGCATATGGAAGCAAGCATGATTCTCATCTTTGCTCCCTATGGCTCTATTTTCTCTGTCTTAATGAGGAGCAAGCTTGGGAGGAAGACACATTGGATGGATGTGTCCTTTGAGGGAGAATTATCCTACACTTTTTGCACTACATGTTCTAAGGGGAGAATGGGAGATGGTATGGCCACTAGTGCTACTCATTTTTTTCCTTATGAGGTGAGCCATATGATAGATGAAATGCCATATGTTGATGACTTCCAACTCATCATATATGGAGATACTTGGGCCAGCATGATTTGCAGCGTTGGAGGAGAGATCCTTGGAGATCTAGTCTTCATATTGCCACTTGAGGGAAAATATTTTGCAGCCCAAGATTAGCACTTTCTCTACACTTATCATAAGTGGGGAGATGGAAAGTGTGGGGTAGGCTACATTTTCTACCATGAGTAGATTTTCATCCCACCTACTTTTCCGAAGCCAAAGGTGGATGACAACTTTCAGGAGTTGCCTAGTTGAAAGGTGACTCATTTTGCATGGCTCATAGCTTGGAGATGGAGGATATATATGGGAAATATAGTTCCCATTTTATTTCAGATCCCATTCTTCAAGGGGACCTCTAGACATCACTTTTCTATCCTCTTGAGTATTTCACTTTTACATGATGATGGCTTGATAGCTGACTTGCATGCTGAGGAGGAGCAATGTGGGGATTTGATTGATGAGATAGCATCAATTTCCTTGGAGGATATCATCATACAGGGATGCTACAGGGAGAGGAGAAGAGAACTCAATATATCCTTGCACTCTCTTGAGGACAAGTAATCTTTGAGAGGGGAGGAATGTAATATTCCAAAATTTGCATGCAGCAAATTGGAATATTAATTTTTGCTTATTTCATCTAGGAGGTGAATAAAATGGGTAAAAGGCCAATGAAGTAGGAATAATATCCTTCATGATGTGAAAAGGATCATTGGAGCAGCTTATATTGCACCTTCCAGCGTGAAAAGGGGCAATTTGCATGAGGCCAAGGTCAAGTTTGACCAAGTCAACAACGCTGCCTAAGAGGTGTAGCTTGCTTGGGAAGACAACGCAATTTTGGAGGGAGAAAGAGTCTTTGTGGAAGAAACCCTAATGTGTGGGGCCCAGGGAAAAGAGGCATTCACTTGCATAAAAGAAGGAAGAGTCTGCCATAGTGTGATATCTTTTGAGCATATGATTTTAGTCTGAAGACTATTTTTCATACTCTAGCTGTTCAGTTGAGTTGCAGTGCTGCTTAGCACGACGGATTCCTATTTATGATTTCCTCTCCTTATTGAGAGGCCTCTTGAAGGATTGCACTTCATTTTCTCCACATCTTGGCTCAAGGCCAAAGTCATTATTCATTCACTGCATTATTTCTGCTGAAGTATAACGTAGTGTTGCTGGGTGTTGCAGTGGAGGGGTTCCACAACACCATTCCTTGTCTCATATTTCAGAGGAGGGAGTCTCTATTCCTCAAGAAGGTTAGTAAGGAAGGTTTCTGAACTGATTTTCATATCTTTTCATCAAGGCCAAGCATCTCCCATCATAGGCAGTGCAGTTCATCCTCCATACTGTGTTATTTCAGTGCACACTTCCAGTGAGGGGTTGCACCAAATTCTTGGAGGGCAAGATCTTCAGTGTCGAGATCAGCATTGAATTGAGAGATCCATTGGAGGAGGTTTCTTTCAGATTGTACATCTTATTCAGCCATCTCCATGTTATTACATTTTTGAGTTGCAGCTGCTTCCCAACAACTCCGACATTTCTATAGAATTTCCATTTGTACATGTATTCTAGCCAATCCTCCCGGGGATTGTGGTAGTAGAGTTTTCAGGGGTTGAGAGCTTGCTCCCACTCCTTTCTTTGAGCTGATATTGATATATCATCCTATTATCATGTATTTTGTTGCAGTGTCTTCTATAAACTGCATTATTTTAGCAAAGGCTTTTCATATGCAGCAGTGATCTTGTATTTTCTTGTATATGCCCTATTGAGGCTTCCATTGCCTAGTTGGAGTGAGTGATTCCTCTACACATTGTATAAATTTGCTGCTATATAAGATATTTATTGGATGTACATATCTTCATGTGTTCACAGCTATAGAATAATGTTGTCATTCCATTATATGTGCTTACATTTGTTGTAGTCCCTCGTCGGGCACTTTCTGAGGACATCTAAGTGTGGGAGATCTGTTTAACCACCTTAGAAGGATTTCTTTGGAGCATCCTCTTGGATTTAGTACTTATACAAATTTTTCTAAGGGATCCAATCTTGGTTTAAATTCTTGTAGCAACCATTATTGGAAAATGTGTTTTACGAGTCATGCCTTGCTAGGCCATCAATCCCCGATTTTGGAACATTACACAAATGAAGGCTGACAAGGAAGATTATAATGCTCTAACATGTGATTTTGACATCAAGCATGTCAGAGAGGAGAGTCATGGTATGAAAGAAGTTGCATTTCAGACCTCTACAACACTGTCATTTTTGGAAGCCTAGATCCTTATTGGGATTCAAAACTCATGATGGAATACTCCAAGGACCTTTTCACATGTGAGGTTCTTGATGGGAAGGTAATGGATGGGGAGTATAATTTAGTTGAGGGAGTCATTTATTCCCATGATCATATCTATTTGGTTAAAGGCTCCAAGCTCAAGGAGAAGCTGCTGAATGCAACCTATGAGATCCTGCTTTCCAAACCCACTAGTTTCATTAGAGCATATCATACTATCTTAGGTGGATTCATGTGGGAGGGTTTCAAGGAAGAGGTGCACTCTCATATGAAGAAGTGCATGGATTATTTGTTAGATAAGGAGAAACATAACTCTTGGGAAGAGCCATCATTCACACCTCCTTACTCATTGAGTGTGAGAGGGAACTCATCCATGAGTTACCTCACTAATGTAAAACAAGTATATGGAGGAACTTGTCTTTCTAAATATTATGATGTATCTCCTATATGCTTATAGTTTTCTAACACTCATTTCCACGACATTGCTCCAAGAGGGGGCACTATTTATGATAGGTTTCATGGGCCACTCAAGGCCATCAACTATGTTGATGCAGGTCATTCCTTGGAGGATCTTGGAAAGTTATTATATTCTTCATGGTGTGATTCTTTTACACCAACTATGATGCACCTTCTCCAAGCATTCAAGAAGGATGGGGTAGAAAACAAGTGTTGGGGGAGGCACTTGTCATCTCCTATTCTATGGCAGATAAGGATAAAACTACGTTGGTTGCACATGAGGAACCATCTTCCTTCTCCTTTATCATACATGGAAGCTAGCATGATTCTAATCATGATTCCATATGTTGGAAATGTTCTTACTCCTAGGAACGTGGTTGGAGGAGTGGCACATTGGTGGGATGTGTCCTTGGGGAAAGGAGTCTCCCAATCTTTTTGCACTACATGCTTCAATGGGAGCATGAGATATTATATGGCCACTATGGTAGACCACTTGTTTCTTTGTAAGGTGAGCCATATGTTTGTTTTGGACATGCCTCTCATATGTATTGGGGAGGATTTTTTCTATGGATTGCCAAGCTGGGAGGTGTCCACTTAATTTGGATGATAACATGGAGATGGGAGTCTTTCATGGATGATGAAATTCCCCATGATTGTCATCACTTCTGTCTTGAGGAGGCCATGGATCAGCAAGAAGGTTTCCAAATAGACCTTCCATTCCTTCATGATGAGAGCCATTGGGTTTACTCACCAAAGGCCAACTTGCACTTCAGGGAGGGACCATTGGAAGATAGAACTATTGCAGAAAATCTAGAGCAATGGTGGAGACTACTGGATGAGGAGGCCACAAGAGAAGAAGGGGAGATTTTGCATCACTCACCCTATCAGTTGCTTGAGGATAAGCAACATCTTGGAGGGGAGGACTATAATATTCCCAATTAGCCCAAGCTAATGGGAATATTCTATTTTGCCTTGTTTTGTTTTGCATTTCATGTTGATGAATACAATGTAAAGGAGGACATGTAAAACTCTTGAAAATAACAAAATAAATCAATGCCCAATGTGAACATGGCTAAATCTGGGCCATTTTATAAAACACACTTGAGTGTGAAAGAGGTTGATCACTTGACCAAGTCAACCTTGACCATATCCACAACGCAGTCTAGATGCATTGAACCTCCTTGAGGCACAACATAGTTCTAGATGGAGGTTCTACATGTGAAAGGGGCTAAACTAATGAAGTGGTTTAGGGTTTTGACAAGACTCCAATCTTATAAAAGGAAGAGGAAAGCAACATGAAAGGGTTGTTGAAGATATTATTTTCTGAAGGTATTGTCTGTTTAGACACTCCTCTCTGGGTTTTCCTGTTTAGGATTCCCACCTCCTTCCTTGAGCAACTCTTGGAGGAGACTTGTTCCATATTGTCCACTATTAGGCTTGGGCCAAGCTTCACCTTACACCTACAATGCTGATCCTATTGAGGGTTGGGTTGTCCTTGAGAGTTGCAACAAGTGGAAGACACTAGATCTGCTTAGATCTAGATTTTACTAGTGCCTCTTCTCAATTGTTAGTCATCCATAATTTTCACTATCTCAAAGATAACTAGTAGTGTTCCTAGATTTCTAGAAACAAAATTCATAAATATTGTGAGTTCTAGAAATATCACTACCTTCATTATCTTGAGATAAAACTTTTCTATTTCATCTTCCCATCTAGTCATGACTAGCCCATCACTCTTGGAAGACCCATCATGGGCTCAAGCCATTTATTTTAACCCCAACTGTCACCCATTTTTCACAATGTCTTGCCTTTTGGCCCAAATCCTTTGTTTTTCTTACCTACAGGATTCCCTACTACTATTCAAACCTACCAATCAAATGGCCTTGTTGTCTCTTTCATAATATTCTCAGACAGTAATTGTCTCTACAGACCCTTTGGATAGTCAAGTATGCTAGATCCTAGGTCTTCAAAACACACTTAGCTTATCACAGGTCCTATCTTATACTTGGTGCTCCCTAAGTCTAAATCTCTTTCCAAAATCCAAGTCCAAAGGTCCCCACTAGGTCACCTAATGTTTCACTGAGTCATAGGATGGATTTGGTTCCCAACAAGTTATGCCTTCCTGCATGAAGAGGTTGCTTTCAAAGGGGAATAAAATCAAGAATTTTTACCAAAATTCATTCAAGAAAAGCCTCCTTGGCTTAGAGCACAAACACTGCAAGGGACAGCTGCCCTTGTTCACATTTTTTTTCAAAGAATAGCCAAGGTGGCCACCAGCAATAAGAAGAGGCAAGGTAATAGGATGTGATTATCACCAAGAAGTAGACACAGACAAGACAAAAACAATAGACCTATAGGTAAAAGAGTATGAGGGGTTGTTTTGGTGGGTTAACAAAACAATGGTGACAAGTAAAAATCATCTCAGATATTTCAAGGATAGAAGCCTCCTCCTTAGGGTTTTTCCAAAATAGCATTTCTTCACCTGCACTAAGAGAATAAAGGCAAAGAGTATCAGTTTAAAGAAGATCATTTTACCAAAGGGTAAAAAAAAAACAGAGTTTTTAAAAGTAAAAAGTTGGGCATAAGTTATTGTCAAAACAGGCCTAAAAAGGCAAATTGTAACCTCGATTATGCATCTCGGGGATAGAATCCCAACAAAGGGCCTCCATGTCAAAAATATTGTTCCACCAAGATGACAAAGGCATAAATAAGCAGTTTCTTCCAAAAAGTGTCAAAGTGTGTTCACATCAAATATTAGTCAAAAGCACACTGAAATATAGGAGACATTAACTTTACAAAAGTAGGTTTGATATTTTTAATTTTATTTTTAAAATCAAATATAAAAGGCCATGGACACTTCCCATTAAAATTTTGAGGTCTAAAATGGGCCTCCTAAGAAAAATGTACAAAAAAATAAACTTTATAACAACCAATAGGATTCAAGATGATGATGTCAACCATGGGGGATGATTTACCATTTTTTAAATAAAAGGGTAAAAATATTAAAAAATAATAAAATAATAAAACTACTTTTTCAACTCTTATTTTCAACTTATCTCCCACAATTTTTACTCAAATTTCGAGTGGGAGTATTCGTTGGATGAAAAATTTAATTCCTCATCCAAGGAGTACCCATGTTGCATACTTTCAATGAACCCTGCTACATGAAAAATGGGAAATACATAAAAAACGTGATTACAATCACGTTTTTTATGTATTTCTCATTTTTCGTGTAGTAGGACCCATAGAAAGTATGCAACATGGGTACTCCTTGGATGAGGAATTAAATTTCGCATCCAACGAGTACTCCCGCTCGAAATTTGAGTAAAAAATTTGGGAGATAAGTTGAAAATATGAGTTGAAAAAGTAGTTTTTTCATTTTTCCCTCTAAAATTTGATGATGTCATCAAATCTTATTTGATTTTTTCCACTATTATTTTATAATTTCCTTAGGAGGCCCATTTTAGACCTCAAAATTCCCCTAATGCCCATGCATCATTTTCCATTTTCTAAAAAGAAGAAGCCGTTGAGAAGAATTATTTTGGTTTTCAGACCAAACTGTGAAAAAATTGGGCACTACGCATTGAGGTCGGCGCTACGCACAAAGGGGAGGCAAGTAGTTTAAAAATACGTTGCGCTACGCACTCACAGCCCGACGCTACACACCTGACTCGGTGCTACGCACTGGCCCAGAAAATACCCGAGGCACCCGAGGCACCGCCCAGTCTGCCTGGCGATACGCACAGGTGCTGCGCTCTGACCAGATTGTTACATATTTTCTCAAAAAGCTCCAAAGTCCAAAATTTCGTCCTCAAACTTTTGCAAGCAGAGTCTAAGGTTGGTGAAATTTCTTTTTTCCTCTTAAGCTCTCCTTTTTCTAAAAACAATGAAGTCATCCATAGTCAAAATTTGACCAAACCCTAGACTATATAAAGATCAATTTCTTAGTCTTTTGAGTTAGGTTTTGCAAGTGAATTTGGTTCTAAGTACAAAAATAAGATTGGGTGACTATAGGCTATCCTCTAAACCCCAAGTGCAAGCTCTAAGAGATTCATTTTCACCTTAGTTTTCATATTGCAAAGAGTTGACCTAAATCCACTAAAAGCACTGAGTTTTCCCAAACCATCAAGAAAAGTTCAAAAGCCCTACTGTTGTTTTTAGACCAATCACCATGTCAGAGGGAGATATTCATACCAGTGGTGATGAGAGTCATACTCCCACCAAGCCAGAACATCATGGAGGAAAATAAAAAATATTTGAGCCCATAGACACCACTCCACTCACTTCATCTCCTATGATTCTTTTATGCTTCCAGGATGTAGGGTGCTAAAGATTTTGTGAGAAGGTCAAGCAAGTCAGCAGCCATGTAGACTTAACTAGATTATTTTTCTGTAGCTTGCAAAACCATCAATTCAATTTGGCAGGGGTACAATTTTAGCTCTCATCTGAGATCATTTCCAAAGAAACAGGTATACCAGACATTGGTGAGGTGTGGTTCAAATAAAAGAGGCTGGAGTTGAGTTATTATGGGCCCTATTTGAAACCTAGCTATCAACAAAATTGTAAGGATGTATTCCCTTTTCCTCATTTGCTGGAGAGGTATGCTGCATTGATGAGGCAGATTATCATTTATTTCACATGTGAGGGGATATACTCCCGGCTCTACTCATATCATATAAGGTTGTTGATGCATTTTACTAGGGTCAAGATGATGAACCTACCTTACTATATTTTCCTAAGCATTGATAAAATGGCCTCAGTTGTTAAGAAGAAAGGCTATGACCACCAAATGCCTAGACTCTTTCATCACTCCCTGATCAAAATTATTGTCCTATACCAATTAGAGAAACAAGGTATATCTTGGGAGACCTTCATCTCACATGATGTGTTTGCAGACCCCCGAGCCTTGATCTAGCAAAACTTTCCTTCCACTTCACAACCATCTACCTCCACACACCCATCATCTCACCATGTGCCTTCTCCACAAAGGATTTCACCTCTTACCTCCTTCGCTAAATTACCAAGTGAAGGGACTGACAGTAGCCCTAGTGAAGAACAACTAGAAGGCAACAGTCAGGAGGAAGATGAGATAGATAATGATGGACAAGGAGGGGGCAGTGAAGAAGAAGATGATGAAAATGAAGAAAATGATGAAGAGGAGGGAAGTAGCCATGAAGAAAGCAGTGATGGCAATGATGAAGTTAGTGAAGGCAGCAACAAAGATGAAGAGGCACAACAACATGATGAGGAGGAAGAGCATAAAGATGATGGGGAAGAAGATCAGCAAGATTATGGGGAAGAGAAGGATGATGAGGAGGACAACCATCAAATCACACCAGATAGTCAAGGAAAGAGTCATGACAGAAGTCATGAATGTCTTAACAAAAATCATTCCAAACATGACAAATAAAATCAGAGTGAGGCAAGTGTAGAAAATATCAAGAAAACTAAAGGCCAAAATGATGATGACACTGCCTTTAAAAATCCCATTTTTACCCCTCTCACATGCACATATCATAGAGGGAGAAGCAATGGGTTTGCTGCCTCTAAAATGCAAGGGGCCATCACTTCTCAAACAGTCAAAATATTGGACAAAGGAAAAGAAAAAGTGGTAAAGGTTGAACAGAAGGTACAGGTAAGAATAAGAAAAAGGATCAAAATACTTCCCAAGGCCCTCTTTTTGTTGATCTAGACAGTGATAATGAGGACCAAGGGAAGAGTACAAAATTGCTCCTCTTAGAAAAGGATGCCCAGCTTCAAGAATGGGAAAAGGACTTTGAAAGGAGAAAAAGGGTCATCTACTATTATAAACAGGAGCACAAACATTTCAAAGAGGTGAAGAGGGGCCTTGCCTTGCAGAATAAATTAGTCAAACACTATGCAAGGAAGAGCATGCTTGCTAATGCCAAACTCAAGAAAGCCCTCATGGAGCTAGAGGATCTAAAAAATACCAAAGTGCATGAAATCCTTGGAATCTTGGCTGATGCTTCTCAGAAAATGTCTAAAAATGCTTGAGGGGTCTACACGCCAAGTTTGAGGCAAATCCAAAAACTTTTTTTTTCCAAATTTTGACCCCTAGGAGCGCAGCACCCTTGGCACTACACACAAAATTGGGGCATTTTCAGCTACTGGAGTTTACATTTTTGGATTTTTCATGTCACCAATACTCTACCCACCAAATTTCAAGTCAATTGGAGCATTTTTTTCCCCCTCAAAAGGTCAAAAAACACCTAAAAAATGATCTTTCGGCCTCCTTTTTAGGCCTGGTGCTGCGCACAGAGCAGTCATCGGAGATTTGGTTTTTGAGCCAGTAAATGGCATAAATTTAGCACAAATCAATTATTTTTGGAAATTAGACTCATCCAGCTTTCCAACGAGCCATCACAGGGCCAAATCTAATGCCAGGAAGGGGTCCAAAACTCAGCTGCAACATACCCTATTTTTTGTTGAAATGGCGCTATGCAGAGAGACAACTTTTTGCCAAAAGTCAACAAAAGACACTGATTAATGACAAATCAGATTTTTAATGTTTTTCTGGACAAATCAATCTTGATTTGATTTGGGAGCTATGTTTTGATGTTTTTCATTTATTATCTTATCTCTTATGTGTCTTGGGCCTTGCATGGTCATTAAGCACATTTATGACATTTATGGCTAAATTAGGGTTTCTGGAAGCCTCTTAGGGTTTCCACCTCCTCATTTGATCCATAAATAGAGCATGAGGCTCTTATGTATTAGTTGTATTTTTATGACTTATGCTGAAGCAAATACATAGTCTCTTGGATTTTTGATGACAATTTGATGTCTTAGAGCTCATGCATGCCCTGGTTTGCTTGTTGATGGATAGAGACTGTTTGCAGGATCCATAAGCTTGGTTGATGGTGAAGTGTTTCTTAAGTTTATGTTTTCTAGTTTTCCATTATGTTTTCCATCTTGCTATGTTGCAGTAGGAAAAAAAATTTAGATTAAGAAATGTTTCCTAATGGCACCTTACTTCTGTTTGTCCTTCACTGCCTTAATGTTTTCTTCTATTGAGATATGTTATGGAATCCATCTCTTGCTCTATAGGAAATTCCTAGCTTGTCCATTTATTGAATGGTTTAGATTAGTTAGTATCAAATATGGTTTATGGCTAGCCCTGCATATTTTTGCCATTGAAATACTCTGTTCTTGGAATCATCTCTTTAAAATCATCTTTGCCTAGGTTTACCAAAGAAGTTTATTTGAATCATGCTCTTTGCCTTTACTAGCTAAATTTGTTTCAAGGAACCTTCATAGTTGTAACTTTAGATGTTCATAGTTTTCTCTTCTTCTATGGTTATAACTACTTGTGCATCCTAAATGTTTTTCTGCTCTTGATAATGAAATCTATGAAAGTTAAATAAGTTTCTTGCCTTTCTATAATTTCATTTGAATGTTTATCTTAGATAATCATCTGTGTTCAGTTTGAAATAAAAAGGATTAGGTTTCACTTATGCCTTTGATTCTCTTTCCATGCTTATGATTTTCTAACTCCCTTACAAAAAGTTATTAAGGATTCAGTTATGCTCTTCACTATCTTTTATTCTCAAGTTTAATGTTCATCTCAACATCCACCACAACCTCAAAGACCTACCAACCAAGTTAAAATTGCCCTGCAAATGCTCTTGAAACCATTGATGAACTCATCATGACCTTGTTAGACTCGATTTCCCAACGACTTAAAAATCTTCCTGTTTTCTATCTAAATCCATCTGAGCATCATACCCAACCAAAACAATCAAAATACCCTTCACTTAACATCTAGCCTAAAATCAACCCTAATTAGCAAAACAAGTTCATATCTTTGCACCTACTAGAGAGATCCCTCTCTGAATCTAGGAAGGCTAGGTCCTTGGATTCCAAATCTTGGTTTGATGTTACCCTGTCCATTTGTATTTCAATCAATCTAGAAAATTACAGGGACCTAACATCAGTGAGTGTGTCTTTTAACCTCCTGGAAGAGTGCATTAGATGATTGCGCTATATATCTAGACTTTGGCATCAGGCCAAATTATTCTCAGAGCCTACAATGCAGTTCCTCTCCCTGGACTACGTTATTTGCAAGGTTGCAGTTCCAGGGTGTTTTGTCTGCATTTTGGAGGAGAGATCTCCGGTGTTGGGATTCTTCCTCTCACTGTGGTGATCCATGGATTGGCCATCCAATCCATGTTTGTTTTAGATTTGATCTACTGTTCTATTGTATGATTCAGAAATTTTTGAATAATTCTGCAGATCTGCAACTCTAGATCTCAGATCTACTCTCTGTGCTTCATGTTTTGCACAAAACCCCAAGGGGAATGTATAGATGAGCTCTTATTGTACACAGATCTAAATTATATCTAAATTTTGATGTACAGATCTACTCCAGATCTGAGTTATAATATACTGTTGCTTTAGCCACATAAAATAACGTTGTCAAGTTCATGCAGACTTTTCTTATGGCTGTAGCACCTCATTTCTGAGGATTTTTCCTGTATAACCTCATGCTTTCTATTGTACAATGTATGGGTTGTAATATACATCTAATTCACTATTACATATCTGATATTTGAACCTATATATCAGCCCACTACTTTGATTCAGTGGATCTGCGTTATTTTCTAAAGCAGTCCTTTGCATATAGCTACAACACCTCTCTTTGGGTGTTTTTCAACTAGACTAGGTTGTGGGAGATCTGTTTAACCCACCTGGTTTAATTTATTTTTTCTCTCCTTTTGGATTGAGATCATAGATGAGCTGATCTAAGGGATCCAAGAGCTTCAAACTCATTTCACTGCACAGAATTCTCAGGAGAGCGTTATTTCAGCAGGCTTGCTGTGTGATTCCCATTTTTGGATATTACATGGAAAGTGAATGTATGAGAAGGATATGTCTATTAATGAAATAAATTTTGAGAAAGATCTAAGTTATATGGACGATTTTTTCTTTTACTTATTGTTTCTGAATATTTATGCTGAAAAATGGCTTTATCTGTAACTCAGTAGCGTAGTCCCATTTATGATTATTTACATTGTTTAATGCAAGAATAAGTAATATCATGCAGCCTGTGAGCAAGTTCAAAAAATGTGTTGAAAAATGTTGGTATTACTAATAGATATGGCCTACAAATATATGCTAAGAATGAAAAGCCCTAAATCCATAGTCCAGTGTCCCTCTAGATGTAGAAACCTAGTTCTAGCATCCCCCTATATCGCCTCGAGTGAGACTTCGATATGGGAAAGTAGATCATTTCCTAAAGGGCCAGTAATAATGGGTTTTGTTGGACTGTACAGCCACATTGAAATTGGGTCTAGACCCCATTGTTATCACTGAAAAATCGAACAAGAAAAATACATCATGAAATGTCAAGCAAAAGGATTTACAGGGTTGAGAAAAACTAGAGAATCTGGAAAATTTAACTTTCTCTAAGGTCAAAAAGAAAAATTATCAAATAGCGCATAGAAGACACAGGAAAATTGAGATCTGCACGCATTTTTATTTGATATTCGCGCTGGTATCCGCGGATTACCCTAAAAAATCAGCGCGGTCCTGAGTATGGTGGAAGGTCACCATCCGGGACCACTTGGCACACTTCAAGAAGAAGACTATCCACTTGATGCCACCCAAGGACAGCTGCCTAGAGCCACCTTGAGACCTCAAGTGAGCACACAATGGAATAAACCACCACTCTTGGGTCACCATCCAAAATTGTACCTAGATAAGGAAGAAGGATTTGAATTTTGCCTATAAAATGCCACCATGAGAAGAAACAAATGACAACACATCGTTATGATGGCCAAATTTCCCATGAGAAAACCAGTAGTGTGTTGCCACAGTAGCAATAGAGTGAGGAGATTCAGTTTTTGTCCATCCAACACCTCAACCCCTAAGGATAATTTCACCAAGTGTTCAGCATCCAATCACTCGTTCGAGGAGAAGAGAGAGGCCTATATACCAGCTCAAGGGGAAATCCCTCCTTGCTTTGGGTATTAGAGCTCCATAGCTCTAAGGACTCACTGCAAGTGTGTAACATTCTACCACTTCTTTACTAATAGTGGCTGATGTTGGAACATGGTCCTCCAAAGGTCGCGAATTGGGATAGTTTTGAGTATTTTTGTATATTTGTGGCATATTTTAGTCTAGCGCAGGGGTTTTGGGTGGGTCAAAGCCCCGAAAGCATTGTAATGGGTCAAAGGGTAGACCTAGAGTCCAAAAACCAAGGTTTGCAGACCACAAGAAATATTAGGCTAGATGGTTATAAATAGAAGGACATTTTGAGTCAATAGAGAAAATGAATTAAGATTGGTGCAAATTACGAATTAGTAGATCTGTTTGGGTTATTGGGGAAAGGACTCCTACTAGATGTGTGCACAAAGATCCTCAGTCCTGCTAGGTGCGGACCCTGCAGTTGTGTGCACAGGTTGGGTTTGGGGTATTGTAAAAGGATCTGAAGGATTAATGAAAGTGGAAGGTTGTTGGAATATTTGAATCTGTTAATGCGAATCTATGATATCTTTTATGATATGCATGGTTCTGTGTTAAGCTCCGAAAGTAACTATGTTATTTTCTTATGCTGTGTTGACATCTGATCTGAATCTTTCTGTTATACTTTATGCAAGAATATCTGAGATAGTTGCATTATTGTTCTGTATCTATTGTTTACTATGATTATAATTGGTATTGCACACGTGGATGTGAAGGGATCTATAGATCTGGGTTCTGTGATATATGATCTGGTAATTGTGAAGTCGAACGTAGGTCTGCATTACTTACCTACCCTCTCCCAGGATGCAGAAACCTGGTTCCAGCACCCTCCCATACTGCTTCGGGTGAGACTTTGGCCTACACAAGCAGGTCACTACCGAAAGGGCCGATAGTATAGGGGTTTTTTGGTGAACCTTAACCTACGAACCTGGGTTAGGACCCCTCGAGCCAACAAATGGTTCTGTTTCCAGGACCAGGAGAATTTTGAGAGAGGGATCGGGTAATGCCAAGGCCGTACTAGAAACCTGAAAGAAAACAAATTTATGAATGGTTTGAACAACAAGTTCAGGAATTCGCAGTAAAATAAAACCGCAATAAGAGGTTGACCACCGAAGAGTGGAAGAATAAGTATATTTTCACGAAGATATATGAGATCTTCTTTGTAACAATTGCGATAGAGCTCCAAGAGTGGCTCGCAAGGTTGGTCAAATTTAAGAAGTGTTGGAAGGACAAGTGGGTCACACAGTGGACCCCATAATTGATCCAGTAGTTAGAGAAGACTGATAACACCATCACTCGCACGGTGGACCATTGGGTGGACAGTGTGCTAGGAGGGTTCGAGACAGAATTTTCCATCGATAAGTTCGTCTCCTACTTTGAGGCAAAGCGAAGATTATTCAAGGGATTCTAGGGTAAGTTTCTAAAGACCTTACCTTTGTTGATTAAGATATTACTATGCAAAAAGAGTATTTTTTGTAGCCACACCGAGTGAATGACCTCTGATCCGGACGAGAGTATGACACAAAGTGGCAAGTACTATCGAACCAACCAAGAAGGAGATAGATCTGTCTACAGTTCGGTAAGAGAAGAAGTTGTGCAATGTCTTCCAGCCACACCACTTTCGAACCAGCATAGGGGTAAGAATTCACCTACACCTCCGCCACCACCTGAAGACAACATGGTTGCGCACATGATGTTTCCTACCTTTAAGGGTGTGGAAGATGAAGACATGGATCAGTTTTGGTTTTTCATAGAGTCAGTATGGACTGCGCAGAATGTAGCAAGTGATGCGGTGAAGAGGGCACAACTGTCCCTTACCTTCGAAGGAAGAGTTTTTGACTGGTACATGGGATACATCGGCCACCATGTAAACACAACCATTGAAGAGATTAAGAACACCTTGAAGCAATAGTTCAAGAAGCTTAAGTCCTACTCTCAAATAGTGGTTGATCTAAAGGATTTCAAGCAAGGGCCTTCTGAGTCTATGTGGGAGGTCGATCAGCGACTGAAGAAGGTAATCAGAGAAGGAGGATTTAAATATGATGACAGACAGCTCAAGGAATGGTTCATTGGTATGCTGCTGCCTCACCTGCGTGTACCTATGGGTCACCAAACTTTTGAATCGCAGGAAAAAGCCTTGGAAGTCGCTATGAAGTTAGAAGCTGTGCCCAGAGATGATACTCAGTTGGGCGTCCAGTAGATCCAAGGACAACTAGAGGCGATGCACATGGAGATCTAGAATCTACAAAAGGAGCGAGGAGCAGAGGCAAGCCCTGAAATATGGTGCATACGATGCAGGACGAATGGTCACACCAAGGATAATTTCCCTCTGTTAGAAGACTATATGCAAGCCGGGGGACCTAGTTCATTGCACCCTAGGGAAGTTGCAGGATTAAGTGGGTCGACACTATGGTGCGATGATTTCCGCATTGCAGGGTTACAAAACAAACCATTGTCCCCGCCTTGCTACGTATGTCCTAGAAGTAAAGCAGCAATGGTGTAGGTTCTGCAGGTTGATAGGACACGATGAACAGAAATGTCAAACATATGATTTGATGATCAATCGAGGTAACCTCTATAGGGTACAGTCGGATCCACCTTCGCCAATATCCCTCTCGAGCACAGGTGGCTCCCCAATCAGGGGTAGGGGAGGTGGAAGAGGTGGAAGCGCAGGTCAGGGATGAGGGCAACTAATCTGTTATAACTGTGGAGAAGTAGGACACTTTGCCAGGGACTATCCAAAACCTACAAGGAAGTCCTGCCGGTATTTTCGACAGCTGGACCATGCGATTGAAGACCGTCCAATCTTGATATCAAAGATGCAGGAGAAGCAGCTGACACCTACGCAGAATGTGCAGAGGGTTAAGGCTGAACTGCAAGACAAAGATCCAAGTGCGAATGTCGTAACATGCAGTGGGATGGCTACTAGGGGGCCTGGGGAGAATACTGTGATCGAACCTCTGATCTGACAAGAAGTTATCAAGAAGGAAGGTTTGTATCTAAAAAAGGAGAAAGAAACATTTGTCGCAGCTCACAAATAATTTGCTGAGGTAGAGGCATCTACTTCGTAGCCACTGGGAGACCTCAAGGCAGATGAGGAGGTCAAACCCTTTTTACAGGCATGTATGAAGCTGTTGCGCAACCCAAAGGCTGTCGAAAATCTTCAAGCATTAATAGATAGCTACGCAGCATACCCTAGCCTCCCTTCGGAAATCAGGGACATACATAAACTATATAGATATAAGAAATGCACTAGTAGGGAGATGCGGTTGACTACGTAGATCAGTGATTACGAGATGGATTAGGTTATTTTTGACCTAGGGTCATATGCGAATGTATTACCTAAACAAACTTGGCAACGAATGGGGGAACCTAATTTG
Organism: Pinus albicaulis; assembly: GCA_034641835.2. Classification (NCBI taxonomy): domain Eukaryota; kingdom Viridiplantae; phylum Streptophyta; class Pinopsida; order Pinales; family Pinaceae; genus Pinus; species Pinus albicaulis. Next base: position 191,070 of record JAXQQM020058467.1, read on the forward strand.
GAATGGCACACTATCCAGCTGCGTGTGGCCAATCAGCAGAAGATCATACCCTTGGGGAGACTATCGAAGATCATGGTGGATATTGCAGGGGTCAAAGTCCGGGCTGATTTTGAAGTAATTCAGATTGTAGAAGATGTGGACCCCCACCCTGCGCTCCTAGGCTTGGATTGGGCCATCGATATGGGAGGCATCATTAACCTAAAGAAGAGAAGCATGGTATTTGAAAATAACGGTACAAGGGTAATAGTACCATTGGATATTGCGGAAGGTGAATGAATCAATGATACAGAGAACCGGTGTACAACGAAGAGGATGTGGATCACATCTATAAGTTGACTGCACGGGATGAATTTTGGATCAACCCCATGGTGGATGGAGTACTCTGCTAGGAAAAGGACAATGAATGCTTCTCCGACTCCGATGGGGAGATAGAGAATTGGAAAAATAGGTTACATGATGTCTCTGTGCTGCGATGTCTTCCAGTCCCAAAGGAATTTTGTTGCGTTTCCTCAGAGGTAAGAGACCTACCTTATTTTTATGGTTCTGGTAATATTAAGGAATTTTACGAGCATTTGAAGCTGAGGTTCCAAGGGAACGAAGGCTATGGGCCCTTAAGCTAGCCATGCGTGGAACACTTGCGCAATGGTGGGAGATGCATGAGGAGGTGTTCCAATATTGGGAGGAGTGTCAGGATATGATGATCCTACAATTTGAGGCCCAAGCTGACATACGAGTTAGGGCATTCCTTGGGCCAGAAGACCCACATGAATAATTGTTCGCTTAGACAGAACAATGGTGCGACAGGACTACCAAAGACTGGGTTCATCTATTTATTCATGCCATGGGATCACTTCCCACTGCATGGTACTTAGATGTGGACATAAATTAGCATACCTGCCACTAGGAGACTCTGAAGGAGGAATTTTTGGGATCATTTGGGTTAGTAGGCGGGATAGAGATGCTTGACGCAGCTCTGTAGGACATTGACACTGTAGCATGGGGTGAATCACACCTCTATGTCTCACCTGAAGTGCCCATATGGGAACTGCGGATACTGAGCATGGTCAACTACCATAGCTTAGCCCCAAAATAAGGTAAGGATGCTCGACAAGCTGTTTCTGACTCAGAATTGGATGAGAGGCGTACAGTTACCAGACCGCTCAGGCTGTGAACTGGTAGCACTGAGACGTACCCCACGGTGGCTAATATTGGGGGTGCGGATACAGGAGGTAGAGTTATCATATATTTGGTAATTACTACAACAAGGGGACAACTACATTCAATTCTCGGCCACATAGGTTATTAAAAAAAGTTCGTTTGGGGGTATTCACTGATCACAACACCTCTGAAAGACTTGTTTACAAAGGAGGCCTAGTTATGTTGGGATGGCAACCATGTCTTTGGTTTTGAAGTACCTAGGGATCAAGCCTATGTTGAGGGAGGATGTACAGGAGGCGCAGGTGTTTACCCCAAGCGTAGTAGGTATGCCAAGCGCATAGGAGGTGTGAAAACTAGCCGTTGGCACAATAACATCTAGTAAAAGGAAAAAGTTACCGTTAAAAGGAGTGGGGCGCTAGCATTTAATGGGGAGAATTTTGGGGATTTTTTACCATTTACCTGATGGTAAGTTCCAGGTCAAGTTTACCCTACCATTGGATACCCGCAAGCACTATAAAAAGGATAGGATAGCTCAGACAAGGGTTTTTCCTCACTTGCACAGCTTGTACTTATCGTCTTTATCTCAAACGAACTTGAGCTGTAAGATTTTTTGGGTCTGAACTGTCCCTTTCATGTCTGATCAACCTCCTCCTTCTGATAGTAGCCACCTAGAGTTGGGATTCATTTTCCACACTAGGATGACGGCCACTAACCCTGTTAAGCCCTTGGCACCTGCAAACCCAGAAATTGAGGAAGTAATGGAGATTGGGTCTAAGGATGAAGAAGTGCTCTCGACGCTGGTCACAAGGAAGGTAAAAGAGCAAGCAGAGGGCTCAGGGAAGCCCCCAAAAGCTATGAAATGGGCAGCGAGGAAGCCTAGGACTTCCCTAAGGCATGCCAAGTCCCCGCGAGAAATGCCTCAAACTCAGGCTGCGCAGGAGGAAGCCCAGCCCGCCAATCTGATCAACTAGTTACCTCCCTTCATCTGACCACGCAGGCCCTCGAAGTGCACATCAAAGAACCTAGATGGCCTGATTACCTATTTGTAGACGCCACTAACCCTGAGAGAGGTCCCTGTCCTTAGTGACCCTTGTAGAAAGCTCCATGAGGTCAAATTCGACGATCACGACTTGGTGAATTATGAAGCCTTCCCTGAGCTGGCCCCTGCATTGTACTTCGACATGATTTATGCGGATGATGGGGTCACAGTCATTCCTCAGCACTGGGTAATTGGATTGGCCGGATCCGGGCTGTTGAACCTGCTGCAGATGCCCCACTTTGGCCACTACAATTTCATGGATCGGCTAGCCCGCCAGTTGCTCACCTTAATTCACGATGGCTGCCTATGGATTTGGGATAGAGTTCCCATTGATGTTGCGTTGGTTCACAAAATTATGGGCCTTCCCATGAATAGGTCGCACCCTCTGGAATGTATGGGCAAGAAATATGAAGGGGAAACCACTGAATATGTGCGTCAAACCTACCATGTGGAAAGAAATATGTGGGGCTTCATCATCAAATCTATTAGCGACCCTGCTACGCAGATGGGTACCATATTATTAGCATGCAAACTAATGCGAAAGTGCTAGGTCGCAACCATCCCTGCTTATGTCATTCGGCTAGCAGGTCAGTGTGCGAAGGGGATCTGCCTCAATTGGGCCCAATACTTATGTGATGAGTTCTTGACCAACGTCTGTGAATATCAGGAGTACGGAAAAGCCTTTTGATATGCTTGGCTACTATTCCTTATATCCCTAGTTGCCTGTGAGACCCTTGCGGAGTCGGTCCTCCCCGAGCTCACCCCAGATATGTGTAAAGGGGCTCGGTATGCCCATTTGTGGGATTCCAAGGACGCACAACGCATAGAGGATAGCCAAGTCTTTTGGGTCCTATTCCAGAGTAGCGTGGCCACAGCCATCAATTCTCAACCTCGGCTATCCACAAAAGTATATGAAAATTACAAAAGTATTGCAGCATTCCAGGTTACCATCCACAACATTTAGATCCACAGCCACAAGGATAAAACATGGATGTCGCTTCCTTATATGGTAGTAGATGAGGAAATTCACAATGTGATTGTGTTATGGCCTCCTGCTTGGAAGATAGGCTTCAAAACTAGCGCAAGGGGAACTGCAGGTACTAGCATGATGCAGGTGCTCCCACCTGTTATCATCAAGGAGACTGGAGGCATGAGCAAGATTACAGTGAAGGACTCAGGCACATCCACGCAAAAGGACACGCAGCCAAAGCAGACCACCACGAAGGACACCGAGGCCGAAACCCAGGTTGATTTGCAGCCAGATCTAGGCACAAAGGAAGTAAATATCGAAGGTACAAAGAGAACATGCGAACCTATCAAGGGGCCCCAAATGAAGCAGCATGCCCAGCACAAGGAATGAGATGAGACAGTTACGTTGACTGAGGGAGATCTTGAACAAATTTCAAATGCAGTCACACTGGCCATAGTGTTGGGAATCACGATTGTCGTTAGACGAAAACCCGCAGGTGTTAGTCAACGATCGCATCGCCAAAGATAAGGATCCACGAAAGGCGATTAGTCCATGTCACAAAACACACGGGGAGCGTTGGTTTATCCAATGTCCAACAATCTCCCCCCCAACGCGAGCCGGGTGTGTATCGAACTCGTGACCTATGCTCTGATACCACACATTCTTTTGAACTAAAGACAACTTCAGTTCCTTGATCACACATTTGACTTACACTTAACAAGTTATGCTTTAATCCATCCACATACATGACTTCATTAGCTTTCACTTTTTCTTTTAGAAAAACAGGCCCTTTTCCCTTAATGACCGCAGAAGTATCATTTCCAAATGTAACATTCTTTTCTTTTTCTAGAGCACTATATGCGAGAAGTTTGTCTTTATCACCTGTCATGTGTCTTGAGCATCCACTATCAATGTACCATTGTTTTTCTTCATCTTCTGCAAATAACGCTATGCCACAATTTTCCACCTGCAATTCCTTCTTTTTCCATACTTTGGAGCTTGAGGGAACATGTTCTTTTGGCTGAACTTTGCTCCTGCATTCTGATTCTTCATGGCCAAAGTTATTGCAATAAGCACATTCAACTTCATTTTGAAGAGGAGAAAAGTTGTTATAAGTATTCTTCGTTGTTTCAATATCAATCCTTTTCTTTCTTGCTTCTCTTGTCATGATGGTTTTATATGCAACACATTGAACAACTTTATGACCAAAATTGTGACATGAGAAACATTGTCCATTGAAGAAGAAATTTTTGCGATCATAAAATATTCTATATGAATTTACTTGTTGATTGGTGTTTCTTTGAAAGCCATTCCTGTTAGTGTTCTTTGAACTGAGATGATTATGCTTTACCTGTAAAGATTCTTTATTCCCTTGCTGAGTGGTAGCATGTTGTAAACCAGTTGTAACTGCTTTTAGATAATTTGGTGCTGAAGCCTGGGAAGATTCTCCAACATATCCAAGACCTGTCTTTATAAGAGGAGAGCGTTGTACCTTGATAATCTCATCTAAAGTTTTAGATCCTTTAGAAAATCTAAGATTCAGAGTTTTTACTTTCTCAAGATCTTTTCTTAGACTTACTACTTCACACTCTAATTTCTCATTGTGTTTTTCTTTTTCTTCAAGATGATTTTTCAGAGTCTCTACGGTTATTTTACTCTCTTCTAAGAAAATTTTGAGTTTATTGTTTTCATCAAGAAAATCACTGTCTTCTAGAGCATCCACAAAAGTATCCTTTTCTTCTCTAGATTCCTTTTCAAATGCCATGAGAAGTTTAAGATCTTGTTCACATTCTTCCTCACTATCAGATAACCCATCACTATCTTCATGAGTATAGTAACTCTTTCTAGTGCTAAAACGATTCTTATTCCTTCTTGTAACTTCCTTTCCCTTTTTATGCGTTTCTTTATAAGGACACTTAGCAGCATTATGACCAACTCTTCCACAATCAAAACATTTGAAAGGAATCTTACCTCTGAACCGTCCTGTGCCAAGTTGAAATTTCTTTAAAAAGTTTATCTCATCTTCTTCTGAGATATATCCTGATCCTTCTGTTTTTTGTACTTCCTTCCCTTTTGTAGAAGTTCTAAAGACTGCTTCTTTGACTTCAGATCGTCCTCCTCTTCTCATTTCATATGCAGTTAGTATGCCATGAAGTTGCACCACAGTAAGATTTTGAAGATCCTGCTTTTCTTCAAGAGCAAAAAATTTTGACTCAAATTTTGTCAATAGTGATCTTAAGAATTTCTCAACCAAAGTAGATTCGGTTATTGTTTCTCCCATATTTTTCATACGATTTACAATATCATCAAGACGTAAAAAGAAATTGGCAATGCTCTCCTCATTGTCCATTTTTAGATTCTCATATTGAATTCTAAGAGTTTGGAGTTTAGCACTTTTTACCTTTGCATCACCTTCATAACTTAGAATGATTTGGTCCCATATTTCCTTTGCTGTATTCAGCTGCATGACTTTGACAAATTCTGATTCAGTTAGACTTCCCAATAGAGCATTGACCGCCTTTGCATTTGTTTCATAATTCTTTCTTTCCGTTGGATCTGTTGGTACTGTAGCTAGATATTGATATCTTCCTTCAACAATTGCCCATACCTCTGCTCCCAATACTGAGAGGGGTGGGTGAATCAGTATTTAGAGAAAACCAGAACCTTTCACTTTTCTTCCACTGAAACCCTTAGGCTACTTTATAGAAACCAGCTATTGTATATTCGAGAGTGCATCCAGAGATCTTATTATGAATTTAATTCTTTTCTTAGGTCATTTCATCATTCATTAGTAAGCAGTAATCCAGTGCAGTAATAACAGAATAAACCATCACACATGAGCAAGACACATGAACACCAGGATTTAAGGTGGAAACCCAATTCGGGAGAAAACCACCGCTACCGTTGTCTCTGTCTTCAATAATTATTATTAACAAAACCTTTTACAACATTGTACTAATGCAGACTCATACTAGTACGTAGGCTTCTACCTGTAGAAGGCTGCAACCTTCTCTCGTTTACCAGCCTCTCCTGGAAGGGAGCTTCAACCCCCTGAACATAACACCAGTTTCTAAAGGCAGGAAGCTTCTACTTCCAAACTGAAGGCTTCAACCCTCAGATTCACTGCAGACCACGTTTCATCAATTTTCACACTAGATCAAGTAGTTTCAAAACATATTTTTCCCAAAACTTCATAACATAACAGTGAGACCACTGTAACCAGAATATCAGGAATAACCTAGACTTCAGAGAATATATGCATTCAACATCCCGTGTATCCTTCTGTGTACATTAATCTTCAGAAACCCCAACTACCATATGCACTTTCAATGTAGATGACCCACATATATATACGTGCTTTTCCTGTATAGATCTGTAATAATATGTTTTGCAGAGCAAGCCAGATCTATAAAAAAAAACTTACCCAGATTCATATGTGTTCTTCAACAGGCATGCGCCAGCTCTTCATCGTTTCTTATATTGAATAAACTCAAGACTCATCACCTTTAGATCAATATCTCGATTAGTGCATCATGGACTCAGAATCATCAATTAAGCACGTCGTCTATCCATACAGATATTCCTTAGAGGAATTCCTTCTTCTTCAACCCTGACACTTGTTGAACTCGAATAATAATCTTTTTCCTTTATATAGTTCTCGCCTTTATTAAAACCATGAGTCAAAAACAATTTAACCGCTAATGGTATTCCTTTGACAATATTTCCATTAGTTTGGCCCTCGGGGTTTTTATTTCTTTTTAATTTATTTATCAATTGATAAATAAATATATTTACAATGTTTTAATCCCTTATTTCTAACCCTTCGGATTTTATAAAAAATATCCGACGCTTTCAAATAGTTTAATATTTCAATAAACTTTTAACCCGAACTTCAATCCTTGATCCTGGGCCCACATCGCAGTCGGCCATTTGCAATGTGCGATATGCAATGGCGCAATCAAACAAAAATGCGCAAAGTTAACATTTGCGATTTGCGATGAGATCGCATCGCAAATTGGCGATCAAGCATATGGCGGAACACTTTGTAACATGCGATGGTGTGATATGCGATGGCGCAATAATCGCACATTGCAAACAATCAACGGGACTTGCGATGGCAGAGGGAGATGATTATAATATGCGATGTTGTGATGGTGCGACGATCGCACATCGCAAATATCCACATCAACAAGACATTTAAACTTCAAAACTTGCGATCTTGCGATTTGCGCTAATAAAATGTCTTTAAATAAACTCTGCTCCTCTGTAGTCTGGAACTACGAATGTCTTAATTCCTTCTGCAAAAAGACTTCGACCATAACAAAAATTAATTCTCCTCTGCAATACTTGACTGCGGCCCATCAACAATCTGTTCTCTATCTATTTTGCCAATTGATAGTTTATGTGCTGCTTCTGTCTTTACCTTTGTTCTCTGCAACTTTGCTTTTCTCTGCTACATAGTTGCCAATGCCTTTGCCAATTCCTTTGCCATCAATGACAATATTTCCAACAATCTCCCTCTTTGGCATTGATGGCAATATTTCTTCCTTTGTTTGTCTTATAGAAGCTCCTTTATTTGTGTTTCCTCCCCCTTTGACATCAATGGCAAAGGATTGTACCAACAATACCATGCTCCCCCTGAGATTATGCTGCATATAGATAAGATTCAAATGAAGTAACAAAAATGATCAATGCATCTTTTATATATGACCAATGGTCCCCCTTAGCCTGTGCTTTCTGAACACCTTCAACAGGACCGTATCCAATTTAATCTCCTGTAATTTAAGCAGATCTGGTCTTCTGCATGGCAGAGACGACTCCCAGTTTTTTTCTGAGATATTCGAATGCTTCCCTGGGTAAAGGTTTGGTAAATATATCAACAACTTTTTCTTTGGAGGGAACATACTCCAACTTCACTTTTTGTTCAAGCACTTGTTCACGTAAGAAGTGATATTTGATGGGAATGTGCTTGGTCTTGGAATGCATAACAGGATTCTTTGAGATACTGATGGCGCTTGTATTGTCACACATAATGGAGATGGGAGGTGAACATTTGATTTGAAAGTATTGTAAGGTTTGCATCATCCAGAGAAGTTGAGTGCAACATGATGCAAGAGCCACATATTCTGCTTCTGCTGTAGATAAGGCAATAGAGATTTGCTTCTTACTAAACCAAGATACTAACCGGGGCCCCATGTAGAATGCACCACCACTAGTGCTTTTTCGATCATCAACATTTCCAGCCCAATCTGCATCAGTGTAAGCATGAAGAGTAAGATCAGCATTCTTTGAATACCATAGTCCAAAGTCTTGAGTTCCTTGTAGATATTTGAATATTCTTTTGACAGCCTGAAGGTGAGACTCTTTTGGATTAGCTTGGAATCGTCCAACAATCCCAACTGCATGCATAATGTCTGGTCTAGTCCCAGTGAGATAAAGTAGACTCCCTATCATCGATCTGTATTCTGGTTGATTCACCGTGGGAGAGTCATCCTGAGAACTGAGATTGCATCCGGTTATCATCGGTGTACTTACAGGTTTGCATTCTTCCATGCCATACTTCTTCAGAATTTGCTTAAGATATTTTGCTTGTGATAGGAATATACCATCTGCAGTTTGATGCACTTGCAAGCCAAGAAAGAATTTTAGTTCCCCAAGTAAAGACATTTCAAATTCTTGCTGCATGACAGAAGCAAATTTTTGACTCATAGATTCTTCGTTACTCCCAAAAATGATATCATCAACATATACAACTACAATCAATAGTTTATCATTTTCAACTTTTGTGTATAAGTTGCTGTCTGCAGACCCCTTTGAAAATCCTTGTTGATGAAGATATTTGTCAAGACGATAATACCATGCCCTTGGAGCTTGTTTGAGACCATATAGAGCCTTTTTAAGTCTACAAACAAGTTTTTCATCATTTCCCAAAATGAATCCTTATGGTTGTTCTATATAAACTTCTTCTTCTAGATCACCATTGAGAAAAGCAGATTTAACATCCATTTGATAAACTTTGATTTGTTGGAAGCTTGAAAAAGAAAGAAACATTCTTATGGCTTCAAGTCTAGCTACAGGAGCAAAAGTTTCTTCAAAATCTATACCTTCTTGTTGAGCATACCCCTTGCAAACAAGTCTAGCTTTATTTCTTATAACATCCCCATTCTCATTTAACTTGTTTTTGAATATCCATTTAATTCCAATGACATTTTTGTCATGAGGTCTTGGTACTAATTCCCAAGTGTGATTCTTTTCAATTTGATCAAGCTCTTCATTCATGGTTTGAATCCAACATTCATCTTTGCTAGCTTAACTGACACTGTGAGGTTCAATAGTGGACAGAAATGCCAGATTGCTAGAAGATCCCACAAGAGTCCTTCTTGTTTGTACACCTGATCCATTTTCTCCCAAAATTTGAGATTCTAGATGATTCTTTTGAACATATCTAGATGGAGCCTTTTCAGACAAATCATCTTCGGGTTCTTCACTGGGTTCATTGTTTGTATCATTACTATTTGATGTAGAAGGATATGTGTCATCATCATCTTCATCTGTTGTTTGCTTTTCTTCTTTTGGAGCTGCAGGAGACTCATCAATAACAACATCAATACATTCAACAATATTCCGAAGTCTTTTATTGTAACATTTATATGACCTACTCCTAGAGGAGTAACCAAGAAATATTCCTTCATCTGCTCTGGGTTCAAACTTGCCAAGTTTTTCATCATTATTATTGATAAAGAATTTGCTCCCAGAGACTGAAGATAATATCTCATCCTTGTTTTCCAGAAGATTAACTTGTTTCTGTTGAAGAGTGGAGGCCTGATAGATGTTGTTCCATCTTTATTGCTCATCTTGCTTGATCTTCCTTCTAGCGGTTAAGCCTTTTTCAGAAGGACCTGCTCTGATACCAATTGTTGGAAAAATACTGAGAGGGGGGGGGGGTGAATCAGTATTTAGAGCAAACCAAAACCTTTCACTTTTCTTCCACTGAAACCCTTAGGCTACTTTATAGAAACCAGCTATTGTATATTCGAGAGTGCATCCAGAGATCTTATTATGAATTTAATTCTTTTCTTAGGTCATTTCATCATTCATTAGTAAGCAGTAATCCAGTGCAGTAATAACAGAATAAACCATCACACATGAGCAAGACACATGAACACCAAGATTTAAGGTGGAAACTCAATTCAGGAGAAAACCACCGCTGCCGTTGTCTCTGTCTTCAATAATTATTATTAAAAAAACCTTTTACAACATTGTACTAGTGCAGACTCATACTATTACGCAGGCTTCTACCTACAGAAGGCTGCAACCTTCTCTCGTTTACCAGCCTCTCCTGGAAGGGAGCTTCAACCCCCTGAACATAACACCAGTTTCTACTGGCAGGAAGCTTCTACTTCCAAACTGAAGGATTCAACCCTCAGACTCACTGCAGACCACGTTTCATCAATTTTCACACTGGATCAAGCAGTTTCAAAACATATTTTTCCCAAAACTTCATAACAGAACAGTGAGACCACTGTAACCAGAATGTCAGGAATAACCTAGACTTCAGAGAATATATGCATTCAACATCCCGTGTATCCTTCTGTGTACATTAATCTTCAGAAACCCCAACTGTCATATGCACTTTCAATGTAGATGACCCGCATATATATACGTTCTTTTCCTGTATAGATCTGTAATAATATGTTTTGCAGAGCAACCCAGATCTATAAAAGAAAAACTTACCCGGATTCATATGTGTTCTTCAGTAGACATGCACTAGCTCTTCATCATTTCTTCTGTTGAATAAACTCAAGAATCATCACCTTTAGATCAATATCTCAATGGGTGCATCATGGACTCAGAATCATCAATTAAGCACGTCGTCTATCCATACAGATATTCCTTAGAGGAATTCTTTCTTCTTCAACCCTCACACTTGTTGAAATTGAATAATAATATTTTTCCTTTATATAGTTCTCGCCTTTATTAAACCATGAGTCAAAAACCATTTAACCGCTAATGGTATTCCTTTGACAATATTTCCATTAGTTTGGCACTCGGGGTTTTTATTTCTTTTTAATTTATTTATCAATTGATAAATAAATATATTTACAACGTTTTAATCCCTTATGTCTAACCCTTCAGATTTTATAAACAATATCCGACGCTTTCAAATAGTTTAATATTTCAATAAAATTTTAACTGGACTTCAATCCTTGATCCCGGGCCCACATCACAGTCGGCCATTTACGATGTGCGATATGCAATGGCGCGATCAAACAAAAATGCGCAAAGTTAACATTTGCGATTTGCGATGGGATCGCATCGCAAATTGGTGATCAAACATATGGCGGAACACTTTGTAATATGCGATGGTGTGATATGCGATGGCGCGATAATCGCACATCACAAACAATCAACGGGACTTGCGATGGCGGAGGGAGATGATTATAATATGCGATGTTGTGATGGTGCGATGATCGCACATCGCAAATATCCACATCAACAAGACATTTAAACTTCAAAACTTGCGATCTTGCGATTTGCGCTAATAAACTGTCTTTAAATAAACTCTGCTCCTTCGTAGTATGGAACTACGAATGTCTTAATTCCTTCTGAAAAAAGACATCGACCATAATAAAAATTAATTCTCCTCTGCAATACTTGACTGCGGCCCATCAACAATCTGTTCTCTGTCTATTTTGCCAATTGATAGTTTAGGTGCTACTCCTGTCTTTACCTTTGTTCTCTGCAACTTTTCTTTTCTCTGTTACATTGTTGCCAATGCCTTTGCCAATTCCTTTGCCATCAATGACAATATTTCCAACACATAGAAGACAAATAGGTAGCTTTAGAGGAACAACAGAAGGCTACGATCAACACCATCTAGGCCAAGCTTCACACCTTGCAGTTAAAGATAGACACACTACAAACCATCATGGTTCAGGGATGGATTCCCTTGGCATCTAGTAGTATAGTGCTAGGTACGAAGGAAAGCTATCTCTATTCCTTACCTAGCGCCGCCCTTGTGATCAGTTTTCTGGACCAGGGAATACAACTCCAAGCAGGTGTAGGGGTGCAGTTGAATCTAGCCAAGCTGCTCCACGAAGCATTGCAGGGTCTCCACACCGTTGTGTTTCAAGAGACTCACCATCGGCACCAGAAAATACACCAACAACTCGGTGTGTGGTCGAACATACCATCACACAAAAGAATGTGGAAGTGCTCCTCGCTGTCATGCAATAAGCAGAGCTCGAAACCTTGATCCACCAGCTCTGCACGGAGGTTACAGAAGAGATCCTATCTGCGGCCACCCCCCGGGCTAAAGTCAAAGGATTGGTTGCAGCATTGAATGCTTCCAGGATGGAAATGTAGGTCATTAAGACGCAGTTGGAGTAGCAAATCACTGACTTACATGCCAAATTGCAACCCGAAACACCCCTAGAGGTACGAGCCTAGAGCGCTACGCTGGTGACTGCGACTACAAACACCATTACAGGGAAATTTTTTTGGGCGCCCACTTACTAGAGACAACCATGCAGTTATGGACCATGTTCTAGCGCAATCCGATCCTCCGGCAAATAAAACAGGACTTGCAGTAGAAGGAAGAAGCTTTCGAGTAGATCGAGGCTACATTACCCACCTTGGTCCCTGGACAGTGTTTGGCATGATTGAGGACCAGCAACACCCTCCAAGATGAGACTGAGGAGCTCTGGCATAAGAAGCACGTCATTGGAGAACGCTTGAAGCCTTGGGCTGCCACAGCCCTCCAGCTCTCATAGGATGTTGATGTTGTTGTTAAGTGACTAAACTAGACACTGGAGAGTGTCAGCGCTGTGACAGAAGGACTGATATCACAGAAGCTCATAGATATTGCGCAGAGCTCTGCTACTCAGAGTCAAGAAGTGTTTCCCCCGCTGGTCGCAACCGTTAATGCACTGTGTGCATAGGTAGAGACTCCACCACCATAGTGACTCGGGACGAGTCACAAGATTGTGTTGGGGGACTGTTGGAACAGGGTCCTCCAAAGGCTACAAATTGGGATAATTTTGAGTATTTTTGTATATTTTTGGCATATTTTAGTCTAGCGTAGGGGTTTTGGGGTGGGTTAAAGCCCCAAAATCATTGTAATGGGTCAAAGGGTAGACCTAGAGTCTGCAAACCACGGTTCGCAGACCACAGGAAAGATTAGGCTAGATCGTTATAAATAGAAGGACATTTTGAGTCAATAGAGAGAATGAATTAAGATTGGTGTGAATTATGAATTATTAGATTTATTTGGGTTATTAGGGAAAGGACTCTTGCTGGCTATGTGAGCGGATATCCTCAGTCTTGTTGGGTGCGGACCCTGTAGCTGCGTGTGCAGGTTGGGTTTGGGGTATTGTAAAAGGATCTGAAGGATTAATGAAAGCGGAAGGTTGTTGGAATATCTGAATCTGTTAATGCGAATCTATGATATCTTTTATGATATGCATGGTTCTGTGTTAAGATCTGAAAGTAACTATGTTATTTGCTTATGATTCATTGACATATGATTTGAAACCTGGTTCCAGCACCCTCCCATACTGTTTCAGGTGAGACTTTGGCCTTTGCAAGTAGGTCACTGCCGAACCTTCGAACCTGGGTCAGGACCCCTCGAGCCAACAGCTAATAAGAGGGGATTAGTTCTTCGTTCAGATTATTAGCTCATTTGAATCGATTGAGCTTGTGTTTATGTGTTACTGTTTTTTTTTTTCCTCTTCTTGTTTGTATCATTCTATGTTCCATAAACTAGTTTTTCTACATGTTAGTACGTTTCCACTAATCATCTAACAACCCTTTTTTCCCTGTGACCATTTCTTATAGGTTATAAATCACTCCTATCAAGCACCGGTGTTTTGGTACACTTGTGCACTAAACACAACAACACTGGATTGGCAACTCCATTGGTTTTTCCTCTTAAGATAAGTGGTTTTGTTTTTGCAGAGCCTCTTTTCTGCTTAGGATTGTTGTAGGACCAGCTCTCCTCTTCTTCAACTTCTCTCATTCACCCTCTGTGAAGACATTCAGTTCAGGAGGTTTGGAATTTTCATGTGAAGGAAAACTACCCGTGTTCAGAATAGACAGACGCATCAGTCCACACGCGTTCAGCTCAGACAAGCACACAAAGTCACGCGCCTGTGTAGAAAAATTCTGTGTGGAAAACAATGAACCATTTTTTCATTATTTTTCTTCATTTTTTGCTAGTGTAAAGTGGCTGGAAGCCCATAATAAATTTGGAAGCACTTTTTTTTGGTGTCCCTTGACTTTTAGGAGATGCTTTTAGCTGCACTTTAGTTTATCTATTTTCATAGTTCTAATTTTTATTTTATTGTCACAAATTCACATAGTTTAATTAGGAGGCAAGTAAGTGGCTAAAATCCACCCATGCAATCTGAATGAAATGATTTAGTGATAATAGACACCAAACACGTAGGTAATTAGCAAGGAGTAAGTGGCCCATATCCACGCATGCTTAGCTAGTTTCCATTTGTTTTTTTCCTAGTTGTTGCATTAATTTTAGCTTAAAATTTTGCATTAGGAACCGTGACTAGGATCAAATTGTCTTAGAAGGAAAGTAATATCTATTTCCCTTGCACCTTTTGGTGACCCTCAGCATGCATATGAATGTTCTCTTTTGATATTTTTCCATCTCCCTTTAGTCCAACATTTAGTCTAATAGGCAAAATTGTAAGCGGCCCATTATCCGCGCATCATTTTCTTTTTTGAAAGGAACAATAAAAACATAGTTTAAATAGGAGGGAGTGTAAAGGATCATCGCATATCCGCATCCTACAAACATTGTGATTGTACACTTTCTCACACACATTGCCACACCATAATAAAATTAAGACACCTTAAAACTAACCATAATTGAACTCATTAAATCTCCCCACAGGGGCCACAAGATAATTAATAGTTTAGGTTAGGACCATTGGGGTAGGAATCCAATAAGCTTCCATGGTCAATTTAAATTCTTGAAACATAGAAGTTGAATTTTTAGGGAGCTTTAAACCCATCTATCTGGCCATGGAAAATAATACTCAAGCGCCACAGAGACCTAATTCAGAGGGGGTTAATATTAGGCCCAGTGTGTGCGGTACTATTTGGGGCTACCTGATCCATCTAGTGCTCGATACTGGTAGCTGAATACCAAGAAGTTCAAGACTCAAATGCTCATGTGGGATGATAGTAATTAGTGGCCAAATCTATGGCATCCTTCCCTATAGGTGACGGTGCAGGCAACACTAGATCCTCCTTTCATTACCATGGTTGATTCTTTGGCTACTGGAAAGCGTCAACAGTTCTTTCGTGACGTTGGCCCAGTACCCACCAGAAGATGTCTTCGCAAGGACCAGTTAAAATTGAGAGTGTGAGGACGATTATATCTTCTAGCGTTTTTTAGTATCACATGAAAAACAACAAAAACCATTTTTTTTATTGACTGATCACATAGGATTAATTTAAAGGGAAATTAACCTTTTATTTTCACTTTTTTAATGTATGCGATCAATTTTTTATTTGATATATAATCTCTCTCCTCTCATAAAACTGAAAAATATTTCCAAAATAAAACCTAGTTGACACCATAACAGACCCAACAGGACCTCATCAATCTAGACATTTTTTGGACCTCTCCCCATTAAAGGGAGAAGTTCCTAGACTTTCGCCATTTAGGCGTCAAAGATGGAACACAACCACCCTTATCGTTTCATCCTTTATCAAGGGGTATTTAGTTGGGAACCCCCAACGGTCACCCAACTCCACACCGGTGGGAACCCCCTCAGGGTACCCACACACCACTCCTCCCACAACCCCTAGAGGGAAGAGGAGCGCTACCCATTTGAGGATCCAACAAAACACACAACTGGGTATGTAACAAAAAAACCCCATACACAACCAAAACCTTGTGTTTTCATAGTCTACAATGGTGTTGAACACTTAGTTTTATTTATTATCATCTTTAAACTTATCTGATCTATCAAATTTAACAAATGACCCCATTGCACACAATCCCACTTGGCCCCCCATGCCCATGAAACTCCATTCGAAAGCTCCCTTCTGACATTCCAAAGTTCGAAGGGAAGCAAGCATAAGACCCTGGAAACCATATAATGAATTTCCACCTATGGTGTTCGTCGAACAATATTATTGATGATACTATTTAGTTAATAATATTTCAACGTACCTTACCTGAACCAGTCATGAAATGGTATGTGGAGCAACGTTCTGCTTCACATGGAACCTTTAGTGCCCTCGTTACTATGTTCCTCACACATTTCCAATTACCCATCCACCATGATTCACGAATGGAGTTACTGACGCATTTTAGACAAACGCTAACCTTCCATATCTCAGACCATCTCCATGAATGGTGGCGACGTTGAAGTTTGTGTAAATCCAAACTCGAAAATCGAGTTTTACTGAACTTATTCCTGAAAAATCTCATAGTAGATATTTCAAAGGATGTGGAAACTCAAGGACCTACTTCCGAAGAGGATTCCATTAGAAAAGCCTAGCAACTTGAGCTTATATACACTTAGTTAGGATACATATATAACATCCTGCCTAACGCCCTGCACCTGCAAACTTATAAAGAATTTCCAGGCACGTCAAACACTACAAACAGATTGATAGGGTCATTGACCCAAAATCACCTAGGCAGCAGTAATCCATACCCCGGTTACACGTATGATACTAACTAGACCATCCTGAAACCAGGCTATCATTAGAGTCATCATGCACCTCTGTATAACATGACCAATAGGGCGCCATCGTACCACCATCAATAAGGAGGATCATACCCTCCTACACAGGGGACCTAGTACGCAGCTAGATACGTCGACGAAAGAGCTCCCCCCTAGAAACCATATACCAACCAGGGACAAGGGAACATGTTTTCCTCACTCTCTTGAGTTGTCGAAATTTCCACTCAGGGAGTTTTCTAGTACGTCGAATACTACAGATGGTTCGATCGAGTCTTTAGCCCAAGGTCACCTAGGAAGCAGTAATTAGTACCCAGGAGACTCACGGAGTTACCATGCGCATTGATACTGCAGACATTTTGATCGGGTCTTTGGCCCAAGATCACCTAGGCAGCAATAGTACCCAGGATACTCAGGGAGTTACCATACGTGGCGATATTGCAGACGGTTTGATCAGGGCTTTGGCCCAATATCACCTAAGCAGCAGTAGTATCCATGATACTCAGGGAGTTACCATGCACGTTGATACTGCATATGGTTTGATTGGGTCTTTGGCCTAAGACCACCTATGAAACAGTAGTACCCATGATACTTAGGGAGTTATGAGGTGCATAGAATATTGCAGATGGTTTGATCAAGCCTTTGGCCTAAGGTCACCTAAGCAGCAATAATCAGGACCCAGGATACTCAGGGAGTTACTAGGTAGGTCAAATACTGCAGACAATTTGATCAAGTCTTTGTCCCAAGCTCATCTAGGAAACAATAATCAGTACCCTCAATACTCATATGATTATACTCAGAACATATCACAACCTGGCTATCATGAAATTCACCCCAACACTCATATACCAATCAAAGGCAAGGGAACCAATATACCCCATTCCTCGCATAGAATGGACCACCGCCATAGCATAATGCGTCAATAAATATAGTGCAATCTTCCCAGTCTCATCAGCAACCATACAAACAAGAGAATTATGAAAATCCTCCAAATGCTGCAAAAATAATCCAAGGAGCCAAAAAAAGGGAGAACCTGGACAGGGTGCAGTAACTAGAAACGCCCCCCATAATCATATTTTGGGGGCAACCCCAACCGAAATCAAAACCAGAAGCCAAGTAACAACTCCCAAGGGAAAGTTGGAGCTCAGAGTATCTGATCACAAAACTGAAAGCAACATAGTGATCAATACCTCATAACACCCAAAGGAGGCTTCTCACATTCACACCTTTGAAAAAATATTATTTTTTTTTCAGTTCCGACAGGTATGCCATTTCTTATCATTTTTTCATTCGGCACATTTTGTAAATATATTTCAATGAAAAATATTTTTTCACTTGGGGTATTTTTTTGCAGGTGTGATACAATACGATGAACCACCTGTTACCCGATGCATTAAAGGTTCCAGAGCAGGTATCATTTTTCCCTCAATTGGATAGAGTCCCAAAGAAACTTTGCATATCTGACATCATTTCTCCAAAAGAAATCAACCATAGGTTCCAAACACCTGACCACGTTTATCATCTCCCCACCTTGCACATGATAAACATCCTCCTTGGTCAGTAGAGCCTCTCCCTCCATGGCATCCATCACTCAAATTAGACCACTCATAAAAAAACATGACGCCATGGCCATATCACCTCAGTCCGGGAAGCACTTCACGATCATTCATCCACCATGCATCAAGTCAAGTTTTACCATATCAAGATTAAACCCCTTTCCCAGACTACCATTTTCTCAAGCAGATCGAACATGCACCACTGTGTCTCGCATTTGGTCTACCATCCCTCCATAATCATAGCCCATATTCAATATTTTCCATCCGCTTCATCACCCCCACACTAAGACTAACCAATGGGGCCCCCTCCCTTAGCAAAAAACACCTTCCTCACATCATCATTGAGTGATGTTTTTCATCTTTTAGGGGCACCATCTCTGTGTTTGTACAAACCAAACCAATTTTATATTCTTTTGGCAAGTGTTCAGTGATTTTTTATGAGAACATCCACTACGCATCCAGCTTCTTGTTTCTCCCATGGTAGCAATCCCTAATCACCCTTGGTCAGAGCTTCACCTTTCACGCAAAGTCACCACAACATTCATAACCAACATATACCCACCATGGACGTCCTACTCACTCCAAGACTTTCCTCATCAGAAATCGTTATGACTTCCGCCAAACTGCTTTTTTCATGATCTTACCTTGGGCCACTGAACTCCCATCATCATTATTCAGCCATTTCTCACCATCATGCCTATGTTAACCTTTCATATCAGAGACCTTGGTCCCTTGCAAAAATGTTTCCCTCAAACGGTTTAGGCTTCCTTCTTGTCGACTTCAACAACCATTTTCTAAAAAGGAAGCAGTACCTTGGATGGCTCCCCACCTCAATAGGGGCATCCTCGGATGGCACTATGGGAATCATCATTTCCCATGGATGTCATTGATCCTCCTGACATTCGACTACAACACAAGTTTTCATGTCAAGATTGTATCGTACTCCACAACCATTGCACTTTGTCAAAATTTGTCAAATACCTATGCCAATATAAGCATCCCTTTTAGAAATTCTTACATGGGAAGGTATTAGCCATACACCCATTCATACAATTAGCATTTATTATAAAATATGACATAACAATATTGTGCATATGTGCACTACATTCAACTTATCGTCAAAGAAAATTTTTTCCTGAGGGCATCAACAATCGTCGTCATCATCCAAATCAGCAGATCATTACCATATAAGTGACATAGATAGAACCTTTATCTGTCAGATAGGCTTTTAACTAGCCAAAGAATCACAAGCATGGGACATGCCCGCCTCATAGAAATATTGTATTTATTGTACTATATTATCTCTTGCAGGTTTCCAACAAAACATGGTCCCTCTTTTAGTCATGGTAAGGGGTCTCCAACCTTAGGTTGCACACAAGTCTCTCTCTCTTCCTCTCAACACGGGTTATAAAAAACAAAAAATATAATGTATTTCAACTATAAAAGTTTTCCTAGACCTCACACATTAGGGGGCAACTGTTATCACTAGAAAATCGGACAAGAAAAAGACATCATGAAATGTCAATGAGAAGGATTTACAGGGCTGAGAAACATTAGAGAATTTGGAAAATTTAACTTTCTCTAAGGTCAAAAAGAAAAATTATCAAATTACGCACAGAAGACATAGGCAAAGTGCACTCCGCACACATTTTTCTTCGATATTCATGCTCGTCTCTAAGGCTTTCCCTTAAAAATTTGTGTGGTCCTTAGTATGGTGGAAGGTCACTGTTAGTGTGAATTATAATTGCAAGCATACGAAAAAAGCTCACTTTAGTTTTGAATAAAAAATAGCCCTAACATCAAAGATGGCTGCCAATTTCTTTAGATATGCAGTTAGTTGACCAAGATAAATGATACAAAATCCAGATCTATGCAGTTAAAGACATTAAGCAGTAAATAAAATCAAGATTTTCTCCATGCATCCAATAGACAAGACAAGAATATTTTTAAAGAATTTTTGTATTTATGACACTTGGGAAGGGAACATAGAAAGATGTTACGAGTCCCCCTCAATGGGATGGGTTCTTGTATTTCCTCAACGCTTCAGATCTAAGATCTTTCTCTCTTGATGGTGTAGAAAACCCAGACAAAAATGGAACTCAAAGGGAGCTCACAAGCAAAATGGTAGCAAAATATGACAATGATGGAGGATCAAATTCAAACCAAAAGTATAGATCTAGAGTGATCTTTAGGAAACAAAAGGTAGTGAATGAATGGAAAAAGCCTTCTATTTATAACAAAATATTGAGTTAGTCTAGATATTGGTGCATAATTAAAATATTATTAACCAAATCTAGATCCAAATTTTATGGAACATTTTATTATATTTGTTGGAGGGAAAAAAATATTGAATTTGGTCAAATCCCTTTATTTGTAAATAATAAATAAATAAATGATTTATTTATTATTTTGAGAGTGTGGTTGATTAATAATTAACTAAATAGTTATTTATTCAATTATTTATAAATTATTTAGTCAAATTTAATAAGGAATATTATTTAAATAATGTTTATATAATTCTTCCTAGAAAATAATAAGAAAAATAGTGTTTTATCTAATTAATTTCCCTGTTTTGGGCTAAATATGACCAGGAATATTAATTAAATTGTTGTTTAACTAATTATCCCATGAGGAAAATCAAACAAATAAGGATATATTTAATTATTCCTCATGGGGTTTCCTGTTTAGACCATAAACAACTTAATAAATTATGGATTACTAAGTTATTTTTCATAGTGAAAGCAATTTTACTTAGGGTAAAATTGGTCTTACATGGTGTACTTTGGTCCATATAATAGTAAAAGGTTATATGACCAAAAATTGGTGTAACAGTCACCATCCGGGACCACTTGGCACACTTCAGAAAGAATATTCTCCACCTGAGGCCGCACAAGGACAACCGCCTAGAGCCACCTTGAGACCTCAAGTGAGCACAAAATGGAATCAATCACCACTATCGAGTCACCATCCACAGTTGTACCAAGAGAGGGAAGACGGATTTGAATTTTTCCTATAAAATTCCACAATGAGAAGAAAAAAATGAGAGCACATTGTTATGCTGGCCAAATTTCCCGTGAGAAAACTAGTTGTGTGTTGTCCCAGCAGCAATAGAGTGAGGGGATTCAGTTGTTGGCCATACAACACCACAATCCCTAAGGATAAGTTCACCAAGTGTCTCGAATCTAATCACTCGTTCGAGGAGAAAAGAGAGGCCTGCAGACCAGCTCAAGGGGAAAGCCTTCCTTGCTTTGGGTATTAGAACTCCATAGCTCTAAGGACTCACTACAAGTGTGTAACTTTCTACTGCTTCTTTACTAATAGTGGCTAATAAGAGGGGATTAGTTCTTCGTTCATATTATTAGCTCATTTGACTGGATTAAGCTTTTTTTATTTGTTACTTTTGTTTTGTTTCCTCTTCTTGTTTGTAGCATGATATGTTCCATAAACTAGTTTTTCTACATTTTAGTATGTTTCCACTAATCATATAACAACTATTTTTTCCTTGTGACCATTTCTTTTAGGTTAGCAATCACTCCTATCAAGCACCAGTGTTTTAGTACACTAGTGCACTATACACACCAACAAACCCATCAAGCCAATAAATGGTTTTGTTGCTGGGACCAGGATCTGTCTGAGGGATAGCTGGATGTGGAATCCATCTAAGGAAGATATTAAAAGTTGGGTTGATAAAAATAATGTGAATTTTTTGTGCAAGAAAACAGAATTCCACGCATCTCTACAGAACATTGGCTATAGAATTATATCTATACAGATCAGTACGAGATATTTTTCGCATCATTTCCTGGCAAGTTGTATAAGTGGATATCAAGACTAGCAACACAAGTGGGTTATTTCAATAATAAGCCCATTGTGTGGACTTAGAGCTAATTGAGAAGTTGAAAAGGATTGATAACAAGATCACAAGGGTTATTGATTATTGGATAGATAGTATCCTTGGAGGTTTCATTACTCAATTCGTGATCAAGACCTCTGTGTCTTATAGCGAATCCGAACACAAGTTATTTAGAAACCCTAGAGGTAAGTACCTAAATTCACTAAAGTTCTGGATTAAAATTATATTGTGTGAAAAGGGTATATTATGAATGCGCTTAGATTGATGTTTGAAGAAAGAGAACCTGGTGCTACACGAAATAGTAAGAGATTCAGAATAGGTTTGGGTACTTACGTTCAAACTGAATATAGACCACTGTTTGAATCTAAAAAAGGATAAAGCAACCCTAATACTCCGTGAAGTTTTTCGCTGAGGTCTAAAAGTCATAAAAGTGCTTCTCAAGGAAATTCACCAACCTTCCACCCCCATCATCACTCCATCCCATTCTATTCCTCCACCGCCACCTCCACCTACCCCATTCAGCATGGCCCAACCCCAAAATATGCTTGTGTTCAAGGGAATAGATGATGCTAAATAGTTATATTTTGTGGGAGAAGCGATATGGAGTTCGTAGAATTTTACAGATGAAAATGTTAGCCATCAGTATTTTTTACATGTTAGTGATGACTATATCTTCAGCTGAGTTTTCTAGAAACTGATTTCCTTATGTCAATATGTCATCCAGAAAACCCTCCCAAAACTTTTTTCGCCTTTCTACCTATGCAGTCCACCCCTAGCAAAACCACAACCTCCTTGTCAACAATCCTATCTAACCTCAGTCTTATTAATCTGCCCATCAGCCTTAAAAGGCAAATCCACGTCTGTTTCAAAGGTCTCCCCTATGTTAGGAAGTGGCGTTTAGGACATTTCACCTTTGGCAATCATCAAAAAGCCAAAAAAGCCCTCATCTGCAGCAGACCTACCATGACTGATCCCTTACTTTGCAAATGAAGTTGACAAACAGCCTTAAGTCACGCCACTCACACCCCCTAGATCTCAGCACTGCATAGAGCCCAATCTCAAGCTGACTAGTAGGTTTTTCATTGTGTTCTATGGTTCTACAAAGACAGGAAATATATTTTATCTCATGGAGTAAGTGTTTGAGTTTACAGTTAGAGAAACAGCTGCTTCTAAGTGTATTATGAGCCTGAGATGAAGCTGCAAAACAAAAAAATACTCATCGTAGACCTTACAAGCTCTTTCCAAAGATAAAAATAACAGAGAAAGGGTTGCTGACTGCCGCAAAGAAATGGTAAATTGTCAAGGCCCATAACCTCCTTCATTTACAAGCAGAGGGTTAGGGCGCCTCCTTCATACATAAGCAGAGGGCGCAGGCCAGTATTGACTCAGAAGGTTGCGAAAGTCCAGGTTTGCCTTTACTGAAACAATGAAACAATATCTTCAGGTTTCATGAATGTAATTGATGACCATAACAGGAATATAATGGAAATATGATAAGCTCAAAGGAAAGGGGAGTTTGGCCTGATAAAGAAGCCTAATCTCAAACTTGCAAACCATATGGATTGTTGAACTTTAGAAGGCCTGTCATCAGTAAACATTCCAAAGCATAAGTACCCTGTATATCCACAAGATCAAATAGAACAGATGGTAACCAATGCCATTACACAGGCAGGAGAAAGGTCTTGGTTTTTCAAGAAAGCACTGACCTTCATAGTCACAAAGGTTATTTGTCAAAGTAATCAATCATGAGATGCAAGACAAGACAAATGTTTGATTCACTCTGAGCATGATCAGAGGCAAGAGACCTCTGTGCAAGGTTTCTCGCTGACAGCCAATGAGGCTGCAGGTAATGTGCTAGACTGGGATGTTTTCGGTGGTCCATACTTTAACAGCCTCACCTCTTCAAAGGCTGGTCTCAAAAAAGAATTGTTGAAAAACAAAATTGTTCTTTATCTAATTTAAAGAGCTCATGCATGAGTAGAGGCCAATCAAGAGGCCAAAACTACCGCAGGGTGCTGAAACTGACAGGGTGCTGAAACTGATTGATGCAAGAAAGCAGTGGAAGGACACCAAAGACTGAAACAAGGTCACTACACAGATGAATGACAACTCTGATAATGTTAAGATACTGATACTCCTATTTTTAAAGAACTACCTGTCAGACAGTACATCTAGTTGAAAGGAGAGGGTATTGAACATATTGTATGCTATGAATGCCAAAGGAGTAGTTGACTTAAAAAAGGGTTAAAGACATTCCATGATCACCTATCCAGAAATCAAGGGAAATCCTTCTGAGCAAACAAAGAAGTCTAGGGTGAAAGGATGCAACCTAGAAAGTGTATTTACAGTCCAGATAAAAACTTGTGAAACACCTAGAAGCAGCAATTTATCACTGGGAAAGTAAAACAATGACCAAGGTTGAGTCATAAAATGCATGATAATAGGCATGCAATGCTATGAATAGACAAAGAGACAGTTTTGAACATATATGTCCCACTGATACCAAAAAGAGGACTGTTTCCTTGAGGAAAGGTCAAGCAACAAAACAATGTCCTATATCAAAGGTCCTAAGAGGCGCCTTCCAAGAAGGGGTGTTTACAACTTTTCAAATATTTTTGGTGCATTATGAAATAGCCCTTCTTTGCTAGCAATCACCAAGAGAGGGAGGCAGTGAACATAGTCCAGTCATGAAATGGTGCTATTAACAAAAAGGGGTCTAATATACTGATCAGAACAGAATAGAGACTGTGTGCCCAAAAACCCTGTTTTCATATTTTACAAGTTTGTCTTTTCAAATGAGGAGGCGAATGGGTATATGATCCTATGATTAGGCAGAAAGGAATTTGTTTTTGATGAACTATCACTGTTTATATTCCCTAAAACAGACACAATGGTCATCATCCTAAAAGACAGTTTCAGCACAAAGATACAGTATAGCAAAAGCAGTGACAGGGATGTGGCACAGTGAGTTATGAAGCAGAGAATCATGTTATAAAAAGAAACAGTTAGTAGAAGACACTTACAGACCAGAAGGAAAACCTGTAAATCACCTAAGGACCAAGATTGTTAAACTGATTGCAAAGACACCAGTGGTCTCCTGTAAGTGGTAAGGCAGCTTTCAAACACCTTTGACAGTTTTTTTTTAATGACCTTTTCTTTGTTAACATTGTCACCTAAAACGCCAAAAAGAGGGACAAAGTCGAGGTTTTGAAATGTCTCTCTTATGAGAACAGGTATGTAAATTCGTGAGTAGGCAAAGCAAATTCGAAGGATTATCACTGTTTAAAAAGCAACTTGATACAAACACAGTTTTGTATCATTTAAAAAGGGGCGGATATATATATTCAAAATGACCGTTTGATATTTATTTGAAAATGATATGAGGTCGAAAGTGTCAAAAGAATGGAATAGGGAAATAAATAATTCACTTTCGAAATTCAAAAACCAATTGCCACAGCTCCCAAGCACCACAGCGTGTTTTCAAAAGAATTGAGGTTTTCTGCATTGTTTTAGGGCGGCGCGACGGGCCTGGAAAGTGGCGCGACGTGCCTGGGCGTCATTTTGCGAAGAGTTTTAACGTCGGCGCGACGTACCTGTAGGCGGGCGCGACGTGCCTGTAGGTTCCCGCCCGACCACCCGACAGGTCGACCCGACAGGCCCGACAAGAGTTTCCTCTGCGCGACGGGTTTGTTATCAAAGTTGCCGCGCGTCTTTTTCAAGCTGTCCAAGGTTTCTTACCTCCTTTCAAGCAAACATCCATCAAGTTTAAGGTATTCTACGAATACCCCATCAAATGCAAAGTGTTGATAAGTGACCGAAATGTTTGAAAAACCTAGACATTGCCATTATAGCTAAAAACAAGGGCAGTTTTTCTATACAGTGAGATGAGGTGATTGCGATACCGGTTTTTTATGGTTGAAAACCAGTTTGTGTCGTTTTCAAATCATTGTATTTATTGAGAGCAGATGGTTTCAAGAACAGATGACTGCTGCCTATCTCACAAACACACCTTTGTAACAAACTGACCCCACTATTTCACTAGATTTCACTACTGTAAGTTTGTTGGCAGAGAGTTTTTAAGGGTGGGCAGGGCCATTTTTCTGAAGGCAGGGGCTTTGGATGGTTGAATTTAAACATCAGAGACAGGAACATAGAGGAATTGATCGATTTTTGAACCTACAAGCAAAGGTGTCCTTCACAAAGCACTATGCACTGATTTTACAATCTAACTTAAGACTGCCTTTTTCATTGCACTACATTGTATCACTTTGAAGCTTTGTTGACAGAGGAATTCTGAGGGTAAAATAAGGCTATTTTCTAGAAGGCTGGGTTGTTGATGATTGGGCATTTATTGATGATCAAGTAAACATTAGAGGCAGGGGTATATAGATGTATGGATGGACTTTTTAAACTCACAGAGCAGAGAGTTTGTTTCCTAAAAACCACTGTTGCACTTACTTTTTCACCTAAACTAAGTCTGCTTGTTCATTACACTACATTGTCATTCTGAAGATTGTTGGACAGAGTTTTCCGAAGGTGAAACAGGGTATTTTGTTGATAATTGGGCATTTGTTGATGATTGGGCATTTATTGATGATCAAGTAAACATCAAGGGCAGAGTTATAAAGGCAGTGATTGACTTCTTAAAAAATCACAAGTGAAAGGTTTTTCTCTTAAACACAGTGGGCTAATTTTTCACCTAACCACAGGGTCTCTTTTCTTTTCCCACTGTGTGGTCCCCACAGAAGTCTGCTAACAGGGGCATGTTTCAAGGTAAAATGACCTAAAAGAGCAGGGTTATAATTTTTGAAGTTTGGTTTCAAAGACAAAAATACAAGTGCAAGCAGGCCTCTAGCAAAGTCACCAGAGGGGTGATTGTTTCAAGACTGTGCACAGAAAATCTACAAAGCAGTTTCTCCCACATAGTACCATTGATAAGAAGGTTACATAGCTGAAGTGTAACCAGATTTGAAGAACTGTTGTTAATAAGTGTTGAGGGGGGCTTATTCAAGGAAGCATTGTTGCATCTTATTCAAATCCACAGTGTCCATATCTGTCCAAACAGTATAGTGGCCATTTTCAATCCAGCAGGGCATTGTTCATAAAAGGCAGTTGGTTTCTTCCAAAGCATAGTTAGGTCAAAATGCCTCCAAAGCAAGACAACAGAAGCAACATGACAGTGGTGAAGATCAGCAGAAGCAGGAACAAGAGGAGGATAGTGCTGAACAGCAGCAGCTCAGCAGTTTGAGCAACAGCATGAGGATGATGATCAAGAACAGCAGTTTTAAGGAGCGCCCGACACGGAAAGAGAAGAAAGACATATCAGCCCTTGATATTTTGGCATCAGATTCGGAGCATGTTGCTATGGACCCTTGAGGGTCATGCATGCCAATTTTGGGCCTATTTCGGCAACTTTTTGTTTTTCGGCATTTTTTGGGTTTTTGGCCAAAAACTCATAAATGCGCCATTTCAGTTTGATGAGTCGTCAAGGGAGGAGGGTGATACCAATGGATTCCATAATTTCATGAGCAGCTCTCCAGCGATTTTCAGGGCATTTGAAGATCATTCGCCCCCTCAAATTGGCGAAAAACAGCCTCATTTTGCATGTTCTGCCCGCCATATCAGCAGCCTGCTATTTTCTGGGTTTTTGCACACAGGTACAGTTTTGAGGGACTTTCAGAGATCAGATTGAGGTGATTCCACTTGCATTGGAAAGCAGACACAGAGAGCTTTCCAACGAGCCATCATGAGCCTCATTTCGACATCGGGAAGGCTGCCATTTGCATCCAGCAAGTCAGGGGACCTTTTTCAGGCATAAATATGAAGTATTTTTGTAATTTTTGAACTCCAAAAATCTGCTTTTCCCAAATGTGCGTTAGGCTATTTTTATCATGGGAAAATCATGTAAAGTCAATATAATTTCCGTTTTTAGCAGTTTTTTAGATATTTTATTAGGATATTTTGTGCCTTGGGCTTTGCAAAGCCTCAAGGACAAGTTTAGATATTTTGACTTGGCCAATGGGATAGCTAGTTGCTCCATGAGGTTTTCCTCCTTCTAGCCTATTTATCCCATGATTCTCATTGTAAATAAGAGGCTGAACTTGAGAGAAGAATTAATGCATTGGTCATATGAGCTTTGAAGAATACACTTGAGTTATGATTTTTGGACTGCCTCTTGTATGCTTTTGAGGAATGTTGAAGGCTTGTTGATGGATTCCTTGACATGGTAGAATGGTATAGTGCTTCTTAATGTGTTTTGTCTTCTAGTTTTCACTCATATTTCATTTTTCTTGCTGCTATAGATCAGTAAAGATTGATTTTGAGACATGCCCATGGAGGCACCTCAAAATCCCTGAATCTTCATATCTTGATGTTTTCTTCTCCCTTAGTTATGCTAAAGAATTCTTAGCTGCTCTTTAGTAATCTAAGGTATTGTTGCTAAGTTTTATTCATCAGTTCCATGTATGTTGAGTAGGATGTATGGTTTTCCTTACCTACCTATCAGCTGCCCATAGTTCTGTCCATAAAACTTTCTCTTTGACTGATTTGTTGATCATTTTGTTGAACCAAGGAGGCCTAGTCCCGATCTAGCCCTTTGCCTAAAACTATGAAAACTTATTTGTCCAAGTACCCAATGACTTAGAGACTATGTTTAGGCGTTCCGACATAGTTTATGAGTTGTTAGTTTGTCTCATGTGTTTTCCCCAAAGTCTGATAGCCTTTTCCCGAAGTTAGAGGGTCATATACCTCTATGTATGGTTGGAATGTTTGATTTCTATGTATTGATTAGCTTATAGTATTCCTAGCATGATTAATGGCTTGCTATTACATGTTTATGTCTGCTATTAACTAGTTTGCACTTGAAATCCCTTGTCTTTCACCAACTTACTGTCCATTTAATCCATTTTGCCCAGAGATCCCTTCTAATGTGAATCAAATCGGCCCTACAGCAGCTTTACATCATCACTTCATAGCTTCCTTGACCTGTTTGACCCCATAGCCCAATTTATCTACATCTTGTTATCCAGTTTATGTATTTGATCAATTTCATCCCTCACAAACTTAAAAAACCAAAAAACCAAAAACATACTTCATAACTAGCCTAATATCAGAACATCGCAAGTAAACACACCGACATCTTTTACACTTATAGAGAGAGCCCTCTCCGAGTCCAGGAAGGCTAGGTCCTTGGGCTCCAAAGCTTGGTTTGATGTTACATCATCATTTGGCTAGCCAATCGGCCAAATCACGGGACCCTAACATAATGGCGATCACGGTGGGACTCTGAGTGATAAACAACTTAGTTTCCCTAATTTGTCTAGCAGCCTTAAGAATACTATTTGATTGACTTATCCCACCGCTCACTGACATAGTAACGATCACGGTGGGACCTTCCGAGTTAGTGACAGTCTAAGTGCACCTTAGATTTCTCAAAGTCTCAATCAAACTTAGAAAACTTAAGTGTTGCTTGAAGAGTAGAAGCTAACTCTTTCACCATCTTAGCAAAATGATGATTTAGTTATAGGAAGCTCTACCAAACCTCATAAGCACAAAAAACTCAGAAAAACCCCAAAACATTCCCAGATTGGATTTTTGTCAGTATTGGTGGTGGACCATACAAATATACCTCAAAACAACTAAAAATCCACCTGGCGACTCCACTAGCCTCTAGTAGGCCTTACAACCTTGCAAGATTTTAGAATTCCATCCGATTTATCCACCTTATCGCCACACTAACATAATGGCGATCACGGTGGGACTTTGAGTCAAAACTTCCTAGGTATCCCTTAGGAACTCTCAAAATCTCAGTCAAACTTAGAAGAGTAGAATCTGGTTGTCTCACCATCCTAGCAAAATGATGAGTCAGTTATAGGAAACTCTTCCAAACCTCAGGACTACATAAAACTCAGAAAAACCCCAAAAAACTCCCTTAGATTTGTTTTTGTTAGTATTGGTGGTGGACCATACACATATACCTCAAAACAACTAAAAATCCACCTGGCGACTCCACTAGCCTCCAGTAGGCCTTACTACTTTGCTAAATTTTAGAATACCATCCGATTTAGCCACCTCATCTCCACACTAACATAATGGCGATCACGGTGGGACTCTGAGTGATTAAAAGCTTAGTTTCCCTCATCTTTAGAAACCTTTGAGAATACTATCTGATTGACTTATCCCACTGCTCACTAACATAGTGACACTCACAGTAGGACCTTCCGAGTTAGTGACAATCTAAGTACAACTTAGTAACTCCCGAAGTCTCAATCAAGCTTAGTAAACTTAGAGATTGTTTGAAAGGTAGAAAATAGCTCCTTCACCATCTTAGCAAAATGATGAGTCAGTTATAGAAAACCTTTCCAAACCTTATAGGCGCATAAAACTCAAAAAACCCCAAAAAACACTCCTTTAGATTGGTTTTTGTCAAGTACTGGTGGTGGGCCATACAAGTATACCTCAAAACAACTGATTTTCCACCTGGCGACTCCACTAACTTCTAGTAAGCCTTACTATTTCACTAAACTCTAGGCTACTATCCGATAGACCTATCCCATCACTCACTAACATAGCGGGAGATGGTAAGACATTGAGTACATAATAGTCCAGCAAACTCTTAGAGACTCTTTGGTCCTTTAGGTACCATAAACAAGCAAGCAGTCCATAGATTCATTGTTTAGAGTAAACTCTTTTTGTTCTCATCACCCTAGCAAAGTGTTGAAACAAATCTAGGATACTTTAAATAACCATAGGCTGCACATAAAACTCAGAAAATCCAAAAACATTCTCAGATTAGTTACTGGTGGTGGACCATAGCTATCTTCACAAAAACAATCCATTTCCACCTGGCGACTCCACTAATCCATCCCTTTTATTCTTGACCATCCTTCGCCTTAGTATAACTTTAGAAAAATCACTCATCCAAAACATTCACCAATACCATTCTCTCTGAACCCTGGATCTAAAATCTGGCTTCACGAAGAATTAATACCAGAGCCCATCCAGACCCAAATCCCCCTATCATAGTAGATGACCCAGAAAAGATTCTGTGGCAAGCTTCTGAAACCGACCATCTAGCTACTGGTAGATCCATCCGTAGAGCAAGATCTGTACCTAAACATCGCACTATCCTACTAGATTCACCTTTTAAACTAGAGTCATCACAAGCTCTTCCCAGAAGCAAATCATATAGTAAGATTAACTTTGACGATCTTGAACCCCTAAACCCACCACAGAGTCCTATTAGAGAAGCTTCACCCACCACTCCTCCTGATTTCCAGCTTCTCTATCAGTTTGGCTCTTATCACCCCAGATCTGCTCAAAACCAGATCACTAGTCCAAGTTCATCCACCACACCTGGTCAAACCACCACTGTTCAAACCACTTCATTTCAGCCTACTAGTCCTCATCTTGTGCATCATCCATTACCTCCAATCATGGCGGCCTGGTACGCACCTTTGGTGTTACCACCACCTTTAGCTCCTCTCCCAAACAAATATCAAGACAAAATCCCACACTTTACTAGAGAAGACACCACCACACCTCAACAGCATATAAGTAGAATGACTGATGCTTATGAATACCTAGAGGTACAAGACGAGACTGTCCGAATGAGAATATTTGCCCAAAGTCTTGGTGGTGAACCCAAAGCATGGTTCAAAAGCTTAGCTCCAAACAGTATCCATGATATCCCAGAACTACATCAAGTTTTCAGAAACCGGTCGGAAATCCGAAGAAATCCCATTCAAATCCTGTCAGAATATAACAGCCTAAAACGGGAAAATGGGGAAAGTGTCCAAGCTTACTGTACTAGGTTCAACAGTGTATATAACTCCCTCCCACCTCTTTTCAAACCTCCACTTGGTTTAGCTTTGGCAAAATTCCCCGAGGGGTTTGATCCGGACATGACATATCACTTAAGAGATAAGGATCCCCCTACCTTGGAAGAAATGCAACAAATAGCTATAAAAGCAGATGCCAACTTAGCTGAAAAAAGAGCCAGAACTAGATCAGAAAGAAAGGTCACATATAGAGATGAAGTCTCCACTTCGTCACCTTCCCTATATCCCAGAATAGATGACTTAGTCAAATCCATGGCTAAAATGTGGGAAAAGATCAATGAAAAAGCTCCTGTTAGGGACAACCAGCCAAACCCTCCAATCAGAAACCAAAACCAAAACTTTAGGAGGGAACAACCCCAAAACAGACCAAGGGATAATGACCAACAGATCAGGCCACCATTCAATGAAAACTATGTGGAAGAAGATGATAGGGACTCAGAACCTCTTGATGAACATCATTTAAACCTCATAGGGTCTGACAATGAAGGTGAGGTGTACCTCACCGAAGAGGAACAAGCCTTTTTTTCGCCTGATCAAGATGAGACCAATTATGAGGATCTTGATGACCCTGCCATAGAGTTTCAAAATGCTATTGAAGAAGCCCACAGGCAATATGACCTTAGGAGCAAGAGAAACCAAGATAATGTCAAGAGAGGTAACTCTGATATTGCTAAAGCTCCAGATACCATCCTCAAAAAAGCATCAAGCAGTGACAAAATCAAGGTTGAAAAGGCTAATCAAAACCAAGCTAAAGTTACCCAAACTAGTCCTCTCTTAGACACTCCTGATACTTCTACCAAGGTCACCAAAACAACTATGGCAAACAAAATCCCTAAACAGAGTCAACAAACTCAGAGCATAGACAAGGTCTTAGCTGAAAAAGCTGAAACAAACATATCTAAACTTCAAATGCCTTTTAGCTTTGAAGGTGAAATCGCTAAAATCAAAATCATCATGCCTCTCACTGAACTTATTGCCCAAAACTCTTATAAATCCCAAGTACTAAAGGTCTTAAATCTAGGGAATGATGCAAACACTGTTAATCTCACTGATGACATTCCTGAAGTATTGTTTGATCCAAAGGTAGAGGGAAAATTTCAAGAAGGAGCTACTCTTCCATTTTACATTAGCTTAAACATTCACGACCAAATCCTCCACAATGCCATGCTAGACTCCGGCGCATCTCATAATCTTATGCCGAAGGTAGTAATGGAAAGATTAGGCTTGGAAATCACAAGACCATACAAAGACTTGTATTCATTTGATTCAAGCAGAGTCCAATGCCTGGGTTTGATTAAAGACCTTTGCTTTAGTCTGGCCCAAATACCCGCGAAACATCTAATCATGGATATAGTAGTGGCAGATATTCCTCCCAAGTACGGGATGCTTCTCTCCAGATCTTGGGGAGCCAAACTCCAAGGGAATATCCAACTAGACATGTCATATGCCACCATTCCTGTGTTTGGTCAGACCAGGATACTCTACCGCGAATCACACATGAAATACATGATTAGCAGTCAAGATAGGCCCGATAACATCCCAATGTGTTCTTTGCGCTCCGACTTAAACTCTTTCATTATGCATATTGATGTAAACTTGGAGGAAGAGTCAGAAGAAGCTGATATAGACTTAGATCCACCACATCTGTTGTCCTTTATACCTTATGATGAGCTGGACACTCAAAACTATCATGATCATGAACAACTGTGCCTTGAAGAAAGTAAGTTCCTTCTCTCCCAAGTAGGGTTAGAACAAGAAGCACAAACTCTCATGTACTATCAAGCAAATTTCTCTAGCTTTAATCAAATGCCAGCAGTAACTTGTGGAAATTTCTTCCGGGTAAAAGCTTTAGAAGACCTTCACATCATAAACCTATTTGGAACCCGGGAGAAAGGGAGTTTAATGTTTCTACCATACCTCAAATATTTACCATCATGTGACCCTCCTACTGCAAATAAAACTTTGACTATAACCTCAGTAGCTCAAAATCTTGAGAAAATGCCAAATAAACTTGTTATGAGCAAGGGTGATAGTTATAATCCCGGCATACCTGAACTATTGAAATTGGCTCATATTTTGTCTTTTCATGAAGAACTTAGAAAGGCTAAAATCAGGAATCTCATGCAAAATACTAGTTTCTACAGGAAAAACAAGGGAAAACATTGTATCACTACCTTTTCCCCAGAAAACAACTTTAACAGAAACAAACACAACAAACTGAAATGATCAAGGAGAAAAATAATGGCCATAGAATCTGCTTTGATTTTAGAAATAATACTGCATTTCCATATAACAAAAATCATGTTTTTTCTACTCAAGATCGTGATTCACCATTTGAAAATGTTTCTAATGATGTATTCTTGCAAGATCATATTTCAAATCATAATCATCAAATTCCTTTACAAAGTAGACAACTTAAAGATTTTTTCCAGTTTGCGGGAGGTAAATCTGTTTTCAAGGTCAAAATTGCTAAACCACCCAATATCAGGAAACTGTTCATGAAAGCCATGTTCCCAGTTTTAAATTTCTATGTTTTTGCATACCTTGATGATATCACTATCTATTTCAAGAATTATCAAGAGTACATACATTACCTGAAGAAAGCATACAGCAAGGAAAGGAGTGGAAATCAGATATTCAGAGAAGTACAGAGGGAGGATACCGGGTTGTTTAGAGATTCTTGCATGAATGCCTATGTCATGTTAGAGAGAGAAAATTTCCCAAATTTTTCTTTTCAAGAGTTAAATGGGCCTAGGGTGAGAGGAGATCCTTACGAGGATAAGATGTTGAAATTCCGTCATTTCCAAGATTTTTGAGTTTGAGACACTTTCAGTCACTGTACATACCATTGTTTGAAATATTCAAAAAATAGGAAAGTCAAAAACAGTAAAAAGCAGAAAAGAGGGCAAGTGAAGATAGAACCAAAGCCTCATGTTCCAAAAAATAAGTCTTTCGGAAAGCGAGCAAGTCTAAATGCCGCTACTAGTACTTCAATGTCTTGTTCAGCTATCTAGCCTAATCATAGCTGAGCATGTTTAAATTTAATTACTGATAAGTTAGTGAGTGTCAAGATAGTCAACATTGTGTAAGATTGACTTATCACAGAGCTTAGATTAGGGAGAGATTCTGGTTCCACATGCCTGAAACAGAACCAAAGAGAGAAAGCGAGGGATGAAAAACACATTGTACATCTTAGCCCCGCTTGTCTATTTTCCTTTTTTTGCAGAATAACATTTGTGTGCAGCTTGTCTTTTATGCCGCAAATGCATGACAAATCAGACTGCCTAATCCTGATTTGATCATTTTTTCAATTTCATGTTGTAGATTAGTGAATGAAATCCTGTCAAAATGCTTAATCTTGACAGTCGATCTAGTTTTAGGTAGAGAAATGAAGGAGTTCATCAGCTTAATCTGAACTCCCGGCAGATATAAGAGTAGAAGTAGATAGTTTCATTTTGCAAAAAGAAAAATATGCATTGTCAAAAGGCTGTTAGTTCAAATGCGCCAAACAGAAGAAAAAATGTTAGGAAAAATAGTGGGGTAGGTAGAAGTATCATTGATGTTAACCATGCTGACACTTTCTAGAAATAACATCAAGGAAGGGTTAATTTTGCGCCAATGGATAAGGCACTGGTCTTCATAAATCCAAAAATCTGAATTCTGGACACCTCCTGACGAGGAGCTGCCCTCCCCAAATGGAGCCACTGTTAGCCATCAGTATTTTTTGCATGTTAGTGATGACTATATCTTCAGCTGAGTTTTCTAGAAACCGATTTCCTTATGTCAATATGTCATCCAGAAAACCCTCCCAAAACTTTTTTCGCCTTTCTACCTATTCAGTCCACCCCTGGCAAAACCACAACCTCCTTGTCAACCATCCTATCTAACCTCAGCCTTATTAGTCTGCCCATCAGCTTTAAAAGGCAAATCCACATCTGTTTCAAAGGTCTCCCCTATGTTAGGAAGTGGCGTTTAGGACATTTCACCTTTGGCAATCATCAAAAAGCCAAAAAAGCCCTCATCTGCAGCAGACCTACCATGACTGATCCCTTACTTTGCAAATGAAGTTGACAAACAACCTTAAGTCGCGCCACTCACACCCCCTAGATCTCAGCACTGCATAAAGCCCAATCTCAAGCTGACTAGTAGGTTTTTCATTGTGTTCTATGGTTCTACAAAGACAGGAAATATATTTCATCTCATGGAGTAAGTGTTTGAGTTTACAGTTAGAAGAACAACTGCTTCTAAGTGTATTATGAGCCTAAGATGAAGCTGCAAAACAACAGTCACTCATCAGGACCTTACAAGCTCTTTCCAACATAAAAATAACAGTAAGAAAGGGTTGCCACTGTCGCAGCAAATGGTAAAATTGTCAAGGCCCAGAACCTCCTTCATTACAAGCAGAGGGTTAGGGCGCCTCCTTCATCCATAAGCAGAGGGCGCAGGCCAGTATTGACTCAGAAGGTGGCAAAGATCCAGGTTTGTCCTTACTAAAACAATGAAACAATAGCTTCAGATTTCATGAATGTAATTGCTGACCATAACAGGATTATAGTGGAAATATGATAAGCTCAAAGGAAAGGGGAGTTTGGCCTGATAAAGAAGCTCATCTCAAGCTTGCCAACCATATGGATTGTTGAACTCTAGGAGGACCTGTCATCAGTAAACATTCCAAAGCATAAGAACCCTGTCTATCTACAAGATCAAATAGAACAGATGATAATCAGTGCCATTACACAGGCACGAGAAAGTGCTTGGTTTTTTTTCAAGGAAACACTGACCTTCATAGTCACAAAGTTTGTTTGTTAAAATGATCAATCATAAGATGCAACAAGCCAAATGTTTGATTCACCCTTAGGACAAGGCAAGGAGTCAGTATTACTCTGGCTAAGGTTTCTGCTGACACACAATGAGGCTTGCAAGTGAACATGCTTAGACTGATGTTTTCCAAGTGGTCTACTTAACATCACCTTCAGAAAAGGCTGTCTCGAAAAAAGAATTGTTGAAAAACCTTCAAAACACCTTATCTAATGAAGAGCCTCCTCCATGCATGAGTAGAGGGCCAAAACTACTGCAGTGTGCTGAAACTGATTGATGCAAGAAAGCAGTGGAAGGACACCAAAGACTGAAACAAGGTCACTACACAGATGAATGACAGCTCTGATAATGTTAAGATACTGATACTCCTATTTTTAAAGAACTACCTGTCAGACAGTACATCTAGTTGAAAGGAGAGGGTATTGAACATATTGTATGCTATGAATGCCAAAGGAGTAGTTGACTTAAAAAAGGGTTAAAGACATTCCATGATCACCTATCCATAAATCAAGGGAAATCCTTCTGAGCAAACAAAGAAGTCTAGGGTGAAAGGATGCAACCTAGAAAGTGTATTTACAGTCCAGAGAAAAACTTGTGAAACACCTAGAAGCAGCAATTTATCACTGGGAAAGTAAAACAATGACCAAGGTTGAGTCATAAAATGCATGATAACAGGCATGCAATGCTATGAATAGACAAAGAGACAGTTTTGAACATATATGTCCCATTGATACCAAAAAGAGGACTGTTTCCTTGAGGAAAGGTCAAGCAACAAAACAATGTCCTATATCAAAGGTCCTAAGAGGCGCCTTCCAAGAAGGGGTGTTTACAAATTTTCAAATATTTTTGGTGCATTATGAAATAGCCCTTCTTTGCTAGCAATCACCAAGAGAGGGAGGCAGTGAACATAATCCAGTCATGAAATGGTGCTATTAACAAAAAGGGGTCTAATATACTGATCAGAAAAGAATAGAGACTGTGTGCCCAAAAACCCTGTTTTCATATTTTACAAGTTTGTCTTTTCAAATGAGGAGGCGAATGGGTATATGATCCTATGATTAGGCAGAAAGGAATTTGTTTTTGATGAACTATCACTGTTTATATTCCCTAAAACAGACACAATGGTCATCATCCTAAAAGACAGTTTAGCCCCTAAGATACGTCTCTCCCACACAGTAAACAGGCCTGCTGGTGGTTATAACAAAGATCATAAACACCAAAAAGACAGTTAATGGAAGAACATATGGACAGGAAGGAAAACTACATCGTCACCTAAGGACAGGATCTGTTAATGATTCCAAAATACAGATGATACTCACTGTGGTAATAGTGACTTTCAACACGGTGTGGTTTTGGCAACATAACCTTAAGATGCTCACTAAACAAAAAAGCCAGAATAAAGTTTTAAAAATATTATAGGTGAGATGTATGTACTTTAAAGCTGAAGACAGTCGAAGGATTATCCTTTGTTTAAAAAGCAACACGGTAAAACACGATTTTAAATCATTTAAAAAGGCGGATACTAATCCTTTTTAAGACGGGTTGATGTTGTTGAATGCCATGGTCGAAAAGTGTCAAAAGAATGGAATAGGGAAATAAATAAGTCACTTTCGAATTTCAAAAACCAATTGCCACAGCTCCCAAGCATCACAGCGTGTTTTCAAAAGAATTGAGGTTTTTTGCATTGTTTTAGGGCGGCGCGACGGGCCTGGAAAGTGGCGCGACGTGCCTAGGCGTCGTTTTGCGAAGAGTTTTAACGTCGGCGCGACGTGCCTGTAGGCGGGCGCGACGTGCCTGTAGGTGCCCGCCCGACCACCCGACAGGTCGACCCGACAGGCCCGACAAGAGTTTCCTCTGCGCGACGGGTTTGTTATCAAAGTTGCCGCGCGTCTTTTTCAAGCTGTCCAAGG
Organism: Pinus albicaulis; assembly: GCA_034641835.2. Lineage (NCBI taxonomy): Eukaryota > Viridiplantae > Streptophyta > Pinopsida > Pinales > Pinaceae > Pinus > Pinus albicaulis. Next base: position 229,928 of record JAXQQM020058467.1, read on the forward strand.
TTTCTTACCTCCTTTCAAGCAAACATCCATCAAGTTTAAGGTATTCTACGAATACCCCATCAAATGCAAAGTGTTGATAAGTGACCAAAATGTTTGAAAAACCTAGACATTGCCATTATAGCTAAAAACAAGGGCAGTTTTTCTATACAGTGAGATGAGGTGATTGCGATACCGGTTTTTTATGGTTGAAAACCAGTTTGTGTCGTTTTCAAATCATTGTATTTATTGACAGCAGATGGTTTCAAGAACAGATGACTGCTGCCTATCTCACAAACACACCTTTGTAACAAACTGACCCCACTGTTCACTAGATTTCTCTTGTAAGTTTGTTGGAGAGTTTTTAAGGGTGAGCGAGGGCCATTTTAGAAGCGAGGGGGCTTTGGATGGTTGAATTCAAACATCGAGGGAACGGAACATAGAGAAATGATCGATTTTTTTTTGAACCTACAAAGCAAGGTGTCCTTCATAAGCACTATGCAGCGATTTTACAATCTAACTTAAGACTGCCTTTTTCATTGCACTACATTGTATCACTCTGAAGCTTTGTTGACAGAGGAATTCTGAGGGTAAAATAAGGCTATTTTCTAGAAGGCTGGGCTGTTGATGATTGGGCATTTGTTGATGATTGGGCATTTACTGATGATCAAGTAAACATTAGAGCGGTATATAGATGTATGGATAGACTTTTTAAACTCACGAGAGCGAGAGGAAGTTTGTTTCTAAAAACCACTTCATTGCACTTACTTTTTCACTAAACTAAATCTTGCTTGTTCATTACACTACATTGTCATTATGAAGATTGTTGGACGGAGTTTTCGAAGGTGAAGCAGGGGTATTTTGTTGATGGTAAACATTTGTTGTTGATTGGGCATTTGTTGATGATCAAGTTTACATCAAGGGCAGAGTTATAAAGGCAGTGATTGACTTCTCAAAAAGTCACAAGTGAAAGGTTTTTCTCTTAACACAGTGGGCTATTTTTTTTCACCTAACCACAGGGTCTCTTTCTTTTCCCACTGTGTGGTCTCCACAGAAGTCTACTGATAGGGGCATGTTTCAAGGTAAATGACCTAAAAGAGCAGGGTTATAATTTTTGAAGGTTGGTTTCAAAGACAAAAATACAAGTGCAAGCAGGCCTCTAAGCAAAATCACAAGAGGGGATTTGTTCAAGACTGTGCACAAAGAATCTACAAAGCAGTTCTTACACATAGTGCCATTGTTAAGAAGGATACATAGCTGAAGTGCATCCAAATTTGAAGAACTTTTGTTAATAAGTGTTGAGGGGGGCTTATTCAAGGAAGCATTGTTACATTTCATCCAAATCCACAGTGTCCATATCAGACGGTGTGGTGGCCATTCAATCCCGAGCGGGGGCATTTTTCATAAAGGCGATTGGTTTTCTTTAGCATAGTTGGGTCAAAATGCCTCCAAAAGCAGAACCAACCGGAGCAACATGGCCGGTGGTGAAGATCGGCGAACGGGGAACCGGAGGAGGATGGTCTTTGAACGACGGCCCCGGCTCACGGTTGAGCAACGACGCAAGGATGATCAAGAACAGCAGTTTTAAGGAGCGCCCGACACGGAAAGAGAAGAAAGACATATCAGCCCTTGATATTTTAGCTTTAGCTTCGGAGCATGTCTCTATGGACCCTTGAGGGTCATACATGCCATTTTTGGGCCTGTTTCGAAAACTTTTTGTTTTTTGGCATTTTTGGGGTTTTCGCCAAAAACTCATAAATACGCCATTTCAGTTTGATGAGTCGTCAAGGGAGGAGGGTGATACCAATGGATTCCATAATTTCATGAGCAGCTCTCCAGCGATTTTCAGGGCATTTGAAGATCATTCGCCCCTCCAAATTGGCAAAAAACAGCCTCATTTTGCACATTCTGCCCGCCCTATCAGCAGCCTGCTATTTTCTGGGTTTTTGCACACAGGTACAGTTTTTAGGGACTTTCAGAGATCAGATTGAGATGATTCCACTTGCATTGGAAAGCAGACACAGAGAGCTTTCCAACGAGCCATCATGAGCCTCATTTCGATATCGGGAAGATTTCCCTTTGCATCCAGCAAGTCAGAGGACCTTTTTCAGGCATAAATATGAAGTATTTTTGTAATTTTTGAACTCCAAAAATCTGCTTTTCCCAAATGTGCGTTAGGCTATTTTTATCATGGGAAAATCATGTAAAGTCAATATAATTTCCGTTTTAGCAGTTTTTTAGATATTTTATGGGATATTTTGTGCCTTGGGCTTTGCAAAGCCTCAAGGACAAGTTTAGATATTTTGACTTGGCCAATGGGATAGCTAGTTGCTCCATGAGGTTTTCCTCCTTCTAGCTTATTTATCCCATGATTCTCATTGTAAATCAGAGGCTGAACTTGAGAGAAGAATTAATGCATTGGTCATATGAGCTTTGAAGAATACACTTGAGTTATGATGTTTGGATTGCCTCTTGGATGCTTTTGAGGAATGTTGAAGGCTTGTTGATGGATTCCTTGACATGGTAGAATGGTATAGTGATTCTTAATGTGTTTTGTCTTCTAGTTTTCACTCATATTTCATTTTTCTTGCTGCTATAGATCAGTAAAGATTGATTTTGAGACATGCCCATGGAGGCACCTCAAAATCCCTGAATCTTCATAGCTTGATGTTTTCTTCTCCCTTAGTTATGCTAAGGAATTCTTAGCTGCTCTTTAGTAACCTAAGGTGTTGTTGCTAAGTTTTATTCATCAGTTCCATGTATGTTGAGTAGGATGTATGGTTTTCCCTACCTACCTATCAGCTTCCCATAGTTCTGTCCATAAAACTTTCTCTTTGACTGATTTGTTGATCATTTTGTTGAACCAAGGAGGCCTAGTCCCGATCTAGCCCTTTGCCTAAAACTATGAAAACTTATTTTTCCAAGTGCCCAATGACTTAGAGACTATGTTTAGGCGTTCCGGCATAGTTTATGAGTTGTTAGTTTGTCTCATGTGTTTTCCCCAAAATCTGATAGCCTTTTCCCGAAGTTAGAGGGTCATATACCTCTATGTATGGCTGGAATGTTTGATTTCTATGTATTGATTAGCTTATAGTATTCCTAGCATGATTAATGGCTTGCTATTACATGTTTATGTCTGCTATTAACTAGTTTTCACTTGAAATCCCTTGTCTTTCACCAACTTACTATCCATTTAATCCATTTTTCCCAGAGATCCCTTCTACTGTGAATCAAATCGGCCCTACAGCAGCTTTACATCATCACTTCATAGCTTCCTTGATCTGTTTGACCCCATAGCCCAATTTATCTACATCTTGTTATCCAGTTTATGTATTTGATCAGTTTCATCCCTCACAAACTTAAAAAACCAAAAAACCAAAAACATACTTCATAACTAGCCTACTATCAGAACATCGCAAGTAAACACACCGACATCTTTTACACTTATAGAGAGAGCCCTCTCTGAGTCCAGGAAGGCTAGGTCCTTGGGCTCCAAAGCTTGGTTTGATGTTACATCGTCATTTGGCTAGCCAATCGGCCAAATCACGGGACCCTAACAGAAAACATGAAGAAAGAACATTTGATTACAACGCTAAAATATAGAGCATTGTCTTGGTACATGAAATATGTTATGACGAATAAAAATACTTATTTTGTTGAGACAAAGACAGTGTTGAATGCTAAATTCAAGAAACCAAAGCCGCAATCCCAATGTATCACAAATATCAAAGAAATTAAGCAACGGACTACCAAGTCCATATGGGTGGTAGATTTTTTATTTAAAACGTTGTTGAGCCAAATTAGTTTCAAGATTCCATATGAACAGCATAGAGAATGGTTCAGTGTTGCGATGTTGCCTCATCTCAGACTACCATTGTCTCAACAAAATATTACAACTCAGGCTAAAGCGCTAGAGATTGAAATGAAGCTTGAAGCATCACTTGTAGTTGATACAATTATAGGAGTGAAACAGATTCAAACTGAGTTGGAGAGCTTGCATATGGAGCTCCAAGATCTAAATAAGGAAAAGGAGGTTTTCCTAGAGATGAGAACAAAGGTCTGGTGTATAAAATGCAAAGCAGAGGGCCACTATAAAGAATAGTGAAATTTTTATAGAGACTATTTGAATGTTGGGATGTCGAGTCCCTTGAATCCTAGATCAAACGCAGGACCAAGTGTAGAGCATAGTGTATGGTGTATACTCTACAAAGTTACAGTCCAACATTCCATGGACTTTTGTCATCTATTTCAGAAAATTTTCAAATTGATAAAGCAATTGTTGTATAACTTCTTCATTTCGGTATGGCATGGTGAACAACATTGTAAGAGATATGACCCGATGATGCATAAAATTCCTTGTGCATATCATATGTAGGTACAATGGCACGAAGCTTCGGGTTGTTTGACCACGCGAGGAGGCTTTCTAGGCCGAGGGTGTGGTCGAGAAGGAGGTGCGGGTCGTGGATGACGGCATATCATATGCTACAACTACGGACATACTGGACTTTTTTCTAGGGATTGTTAGAATCCATTGCACCTTCTTGTAAGTATTTTCAATAATTTTGTCATGAAGTCGATTATTGTCCCATTTTGTTAGCTAAAATGTAGGAGAATCACATCCATCAGTTGGCTCAAAATATACAAATGATGAGGGTTGAACCGCGCCATGTAGATCCAAGTGTTAACAAAGTAACACGTAGTGGTGTGAATACAAGAGGAGACCACACGGAAGGAAGAAAGGTTGTGATGGAGACATGGGTCAGGAAATCTGAAGATAAAAATGTTGGCTTCAATGTGCAGTGTAATGTTCCTTTTCAGGATTTGCTAGAATAGGGTCCAAAAGGACTTTGTATAAGGAATCCAATGCCAAAATAAGCTGAAAGGGGAATTGGATGCCTTTTTTTACCCTTCATACATTACTCTTCCAGAGTATTAGCTCAAAGAAATAACCCTAGGAGGGTTATTCAGATCCACCAATCCTATGTATCTCGAACAATGCTCAAAATGGAGAGCTACAAAAATACATGAAATTCAACAAGTAGCAGTAGTGAAATATTAATACATATGGTGCAAGAAGAGAGATTAGTAATTATATTATGTGCAGTAGCTAAGAGATATACAGGAACTTGAGGAAAGCCCTCTCAAGATAGGCCAGATCAGCCCCAAGACAGATGCACATGCAACAATGAAAGTGTACAGCTACACAACCCAACAACAAGCTATGACTGCGCAATCCATAAGGGAAAATGACTGAAAATTGATATGTATACAAATATGTAATAATAACAAGCTCAAATAAAGTGGGGGAGCATGATCTCAACCCCAGAAAACAATAGTGCAACAATCCTCCAAGGGATTGGCCAAAATGCACAAAATGGAAAAATGTCGGAGTTGCTAGGTAGCAGTAGCAACTCAATAACAATACAAAAATGGAGAAGGATGGGAATGCTACAAATGATGAAGAAACCTCCTCCAATTATCTTCAAAGCAAAAGGCTTCTCCCTTCACTGAAGATTACACCCTCCAATCCACAGTGTGAACCCCTCTTGCAAGTGCCCTCTGAAAATAACACAATATGAGGAAGAGACTGCGCTGGGAATGAGATGAAACATATGGCCCAATGACAAAATTTGCAATGAATCTCTAGGATCTTCCCCACTGATCTCCCAGAGAAAGAATGAGCTCCTCCTCTGCAAAACTAGCTCTGGAAGTGGGTGATAGTGAATCCTCACTGCAACCCCCAACAACTCAACGTTTCTGCCAAGCTGGAAAATGCTATAGCTAAATATGGTTACCTTGGCCTCAAGCCTGGATGTGAGGAGAATGAAGAACAGGTCCTCCAAATATTTCTGATGAAGGAGAGGAAACTTCTAAACAGAAATCTCCCTTGTGCTAAGCAGCACAACTATCCCAATTGAACAACTGGAGAGAGCAGAGAAAAATCAAAATCTTCAACATAATGAGCAATGGCTCTCCTTCCATATTTTATGCCAAGATGAGGCTTCCTTGCCATGGACCCCACCCATTAGGGTTTCTCTCATCCAATAATATCCCTCCTATCAAAATTGCATTGCCCCACTTGGTGACTCATTCCCTCCATGCAGTGATGTTTGACTTGGTCAAACTTGACCTAATATTCTTGGATTTTCCCCTTTTCACACTAGGAGATGACAAATAAGCCACTTAAGTGATCCCTTTGCACATTAGGATTGTTTATTATGCTTCTTCATGGGCCCCCTTACTCATTTTATTCTTTTTATTTAAAAGGATAGAAAAATTAATGTTCCAATCAACTTAATGAAAATTTTGGAACATTACATGCAGTGTGAGAAAGAGACTTCCATGGAATCAAGGAAGACAATTATGAATCCTAAATCTTTGCCACCTACCACGCAGAGATATATGTTTCCATTGGAGAACAATCCTGGGGAGAATATTGAAGTCAAGGAAGTGGATTAGTCTATCTTTGCGTCCTTCTTGCATACATGTACGAAATTGCTCATGGACTAGAGGGTTGTAGAAGTGTTGCATGAACTAATAGATAAATTATCCGACAAGGAAAGTCTGTAGATGGAAAAATGTGCAATAAAAAAAGTGTACAAGAACAAGAAGATAACTGGCTGGGACATGTGGTTGACTGCAAAAATTTTAGATTATGAGATGGATCAAGTCATTCTGGATCTAGGATTAGATGCCAACGTTCTACCAAACTAGACATGGGAGCGGATGGAAGGCCTGAGCTAAAATGGTCACCAATTCAGTTGTGAATGGAAAATCAACTGAAGATGATTCCTATGGGTCGATTGCAGGGGATTAGCATAGATATTGATGGCGTTGGCATGTTGGTCGATTTTGAATCGATTGAGATCGTTGTTGACAGTAATCCATATCCTGCGATGTTTGGGTTTGACTGGGCTTATGACATGGCGCTATAATCAACCTGTAGAAGATATAGATGATATTTGAACAAAATGGTATTGGGTTTCTTGTCTCACTATATCCTTCCAAAGGCACGTGTTATACATAACCTATCCAACATGAGTACGGGGATGCTAAGATTGATCAGATATATAAGCATACTATGTAGGATGAAGACTGGATTAATCCCACTGAATATGGTAGAATATTTTGGGAGCACGATAGTTCATGAATTTCATATTCCTATGAAGAGCTGGAGCATTGGCAATTTTTTTTGCATGAGGTAACCGCTAAGCGTTGTAATAGGGTTACCAAATATCTGCATTGTGTCAGATAAGAAGTGCGTGATTTACCTTTTTATGATGGAATATGTAATGTTGTCTTATTTATAGAAGAATTTGAGCAAAGGGTACCTAAGGACCAAAGGTATGAAGCTTTGGAATTCACATTACGGTCTACCCCAACCTGATTGTGGGGTGCGTACAAATATAGTCTAGGTGGATGGATAGAGTTTTGCAAGTTGATAGGGTTGATATTTGGTAAAGTTGACACAAAGATCACGGAGAAGTATGATGGTCTAAAGCTCAAGCTTTAGCTAAAAATTGAAAGTGCTCGAAATTTCTTCAAACCTAAACAACCGGATAGAGTTCATCGCCAGGATTCTAGTGCAACTCATTTCATCAAAATCCGAGCTCGTATGGCTAAGTTATCATTTGTTGTTCATTTTCCAAAATAGGAAAAAAATGAGTAGAATAGGTACAATGCTGATGTGGCAAGTACAGTCAGCAGTTTTAGGTATATCCTCTAGAAATAGCCAATGATATTGTGCCAAGTGGCACCACCTAATTCGCCAATGATGACTAGGAATTGAATTTTTTTTATTCCTAATTCTAAGTTTTATATATATATATTAGTTTTTAACCCACCTCACGGCGGGTCTAACCAAATTTGGAAGGTTATCTATCTTAACTGGTAGAGTTTCCAAACCTGGTAGCACTGATAAGCATAGCAGAGGAGTTTTAAATTCGGCAGAGAAAAATTATTGTGGCGTAGCGGGGGTTTAACCCTTGACCTCATGCCTGCTATCTGCATGCCTTACCAACTCTCCTCCAAGTTTTTTCTTACACTTATTTCTCTCTGCGCTAATTTAAATTTTATAAGCCTGATAGTTGGGGGTCGGAGGGGGCCAGCCCCTCAGACCATCCCCCTCCCCATGTGGACACTCTGCAACAAAACATGCACTAATCCAAAACAAATGGTGGGTGTTGTTAATGATGTTTAATTAAATTTTAATGTGGTTTAGTTACGTTAAAACAGGATTTGCGCTAAACGCTCTTTCATTAATTAAACCACACTTATCTACTTGTAAGCGTGATTAGCGCTAGTTAATCCCGAGGGTTAAGCTGGCGAAAATTTCAAAGGCAATGCCAAATGTGGTGAGATTTCTAAATTTGGAATGTTAACTGGTAGTTTCTCTAGTTTTGGAGGAAAAATAGGGGCAAAGTTGGTTTTTGTCATAACTCACTCAAATTTCGACCAAAATGAGCTCAGTAAAAGTCATTCCTGGAAAATTTGCATGCTAGGAACTCAATGGAGTAGGTTGCAGAGGTAGAAAAGGTGATATACTAGTTTTTTAGTACATTTGAAGTTTTTTGAAGGTTAGGGCCAACAGGTGTTGGGGTCATTTCCAGAGCGTCTAGATTCCAATTACAATAAGAAAATAGTCATTTTTGGGAGATTATGATGTTATAAACTCATTGGAAAGGTTCCAAGAGGTTTGGAAGCTTAACAACAATTTGAGCACACTTGAAGCTAATACAAAGGTCACACTATGAAGTTGGACCAAGGAGATGTAGCCCAGGAGGGGTGGTCTCCTTTATCAAAATTATCTATGTTAAGCTTCGTTATATGTGCTTGTTGTGTTTAGTATTGCTTCTGTTCTGTCATTTAAAATTATGTCTTTTAAGCTTATGACAAACTCATAATTTCACTAGGTACACTATTTTCCAATCACATGCTCTTAAACAAAGTCATGAAGGATAAGTAAAAAAATGCAAAGAAATGTTTATATCTAAAATGAAACTAGCACAACATTAACTAGCAAGTAATTTCAGATCAACTTGGTATCATAGCACAAGGTTGCTTGCTTGTATTACTTGAAGAGTTTTTAATAGTGAAAATTTACTGATGCTTACAAGATTGACATTGCAGAGAGGAGAAGGGAAGCTACTAATAGCTAATCTAGAAGTTAGGACAAGAAGGAAGAAGGTTGAGATAGAAGCATCCTTACCCAAAGGACCACTCAAGGCAACAATTGAAGCACAATAAGAATTAATTGCACAAGAGGTTGAAGTGGTTGAAGAGATACAAGCTGCAGAGATAGAGCTTGAATCAACAAGCAAATTTTCAAGCCATGAAGGAGCTCATGAAAATTCTAAGGAAGACGATTTCAAAAAGGATTTCAAAGAAATTAAAAGGATGGTGAAACTTATGTATGAATATTTTAATGCAAAGGAAGTTGGAGAAGGTTCAAAACACCCTCATAAAGAAGAATCTTCAAACAGTAAAAAGGAGGAAGAGAGGACCTCAAAATCCAGTGGTAGAAAACCACCTCCTTCTCCACCACCACCACCATCATCATCATCATCCTCATTCGCATCTTCATCTTCCAATCCACTACAAAAACTCATACCGACCATACTCATTCCAATATCCCAAAAGGTAAGACTCCGTTACTCAAATTAGACATCAAATTTGAACTTCCTACATATAATGGAGAAGTTAATGTTGAAAAACTAGATAAGTGGATTCGTCAATTATAAGTTTACTATAGAATTCAAAATCTACTAGAAGACGATATTAAAATCCAATTGGGTTCATTAAGGCTAGAAGGAGCAGCATTAGTTTGGTGGGAAGAAAATACGCAAGAGGAAATGTGCATCCATGGTAAGATTTCCATTACTTGGGTTGAATTCATTTCTTCCATTAAATTAAATTCTATCTATTAGCCTATATTGAGAAAGAAATAATGAGTTGGAAAAACTTTAGACAACTAAAAGGTCAAAGTGTCCAAGAGTATACACAAGAGTTTAGGAAAAGGGCTTTATTACTTAGAGTAGACTTAAATTCACAAGATACATGCTTGAATTATATAGGAGGTATACATTCCTAGTTAAAACATACCATTCTCATGTTTAACCCAAATAACTTAGATGAAGTATGTGTGCAAGCCACACATCTTGAAGCAAGGGGTAAAAGCATTTCTGAAGAGGGTAGTAAGAAGAATCCATTCAAGGGTAAGGGAAAAGAGAAAGGAGGAAAATGGAAGGGAAAGAAGAATGCAAGTGTGAAGCAAGAAGGGGAGAAAATAAAATGAAAACATTGTTCCAAAGAGGGGCATGATGAAGCTCACTATTGGAAACTACATCCCGAACTAAAATCAAAGAAACCAAATAACAAAGGGAAACAAAAGATGATTTCCGCCACACAAAAAGATCTTGGATCTGATTCAGGAGATGAAACCAAGATAGTTTCCATGGTTTACAAAGGAAATGGAGCAATTGCAAGTTCTAGTACTTCAAAAAATCACAATAACACTTCAAATGAGGATACAAGTATAGAATTATTCCATGTTAGAGTAATTTCTAATAATATAAATATTGATGCCTTATTTGATACAGGGTCACAAACAAACTTGATTTCAGAAGACTTAGTTAAAAAAATGAACCTTGAAACTGTACCTCATCATTAGACATACCCTTTGGGTTGGATAGTTAACAATGCAAATTTACAAGTGACAAGGAAATGTATTTTCAGATTTGCTATTACTGCAAACTTTGTTGATGAAGTTGAGTTAGATGTTGTACCACTTGATATTTTCATGACAGTAGAATACCACTTTTCTGTCATATAAATATGGACTACCCATGATAAATATTGTGAGATCTCATCGCAAGAAATTGAATATCTCTTTAGTTAATACAAGGCAAATAAAGAGGCTAGTAAATGAAAGTAAAAATTTTGTGCTTCTTATGATCAAGAAAAAGGAAGATGTTAACTATGAATATTTTGAAGGATGTAATGAAAAATTGAAATCTTATTTGTTTGATGTGGTAAGTCAGCATGGCGAGATGTTTCAAGAACCAATGGGGTTGCCACCCAAGAGGGGAATTCAGCTTGAGATTCAGCTACAGCAGGATGTTCCACTTCCGAATATTGGTATGTATCGCATGTCAATCATGGAAAGTTTGGAAATTAAGAAGAAAATACAAGATTTTCTGAACAAAGGTATCATACACCCATCTACTTTGCCATGTGGTTCTCCAATAGTTTTGGTTCGAAAGAAGGATGGGACTTGGCGCATGTGTATCGATTTCCGTGCACTGAACAAAATCATGGTAAAGAATCACTACCCACTTCCACGCATTGATGATTTTCTTGATTAGTTAAAGAATGAAAATTATTTCACTAATTTAGATTTGAGAAGTGGTTATCATCAATTTAGAATAGTTGGAGAAGACATTTGGAAAATTTCTTTCAAGACTAGACACGGATTATATGAGTGGTTAGTTATGCCATTTGGCTTAAATGCACCAGCTACTTTTATGAGAGTGATGAATGATGTACTTAATCCATTTCTAGATGAAGTTTTCATTTTTTACTTAGATGACATACTCATATTCAGCAAATAAAGAGAAGAACATGTCATGCATGTGAACAAGGTACTTGATGTTTTGAGAAAATAGAAATTTTTCTTAAGATATTAAAGTGAGAATGTGGTAAGACTTCATTGGTATGATTTGGGACACATATTTGGAGGAGGTGAATTAAAGATTGATCGTTCCAAATTTGAGGTCATTTTGAATTGGCCCTGTTGGGGTCCTGTGTTTTGATAGATTGGCTAACCAAAAGACAAGGCAACATCAGAACCAATCTTTAGAGTTCCAGGATCTAGTCCTCCTGTTCTCAGAGAGGGATCTCTCAAGTTTTTTTGCAAAGATATGTCTTGTTTGATTTTAAGTATTGATTTTAGACTAGTTATTAAGTGCAGTTGTTTGTTTGGTTTGTTTGTTTGGTTGAATTGGCACAACAGAACATGAAAGGTCTAGATAGTATATATGGAAAGAAGAAGTATCAGATTCATTGGGCAATTGAGTCAAGAAGAGGTTTATGACAAACTCATCAATAGATATGGGATATAAAAGGGAAAAACTAACTTGGCCACAGGATCCTTTAGTTTTGTGAATGAGATGGACATCAATGATTTGAAAGAGAGCTTGAATTATCAACAAAGGGAACTTAAAAACATAACTTGAACATAAAGAGGAATTTGATAGACAGGGTTAACCATGAATTCTATAGACCACACTTTAAGAAAATAATGATTTCAAGACAACTTTTAAATTGAAATCTAAGATTCGGGGAACACTCTATTTCCTCAAAGACTTTATTTCAAAGGAATTATAAAACATAAAATATTCACTGATAATTGTAGTCATAGAAGAGGGAACACCTAACACATCTATGATCACAACCATAAATACCTTTAAAATAATTATTCAAGCAGGGACAAAGGGTATGATCGAAACAGACCTCCTTGGCTAACTATAAACAATGGTACTTCAAAGGGAGACTTCAAAAACAGTTTTCAAGTGGCAGCAGACAAGCAGGGAAAACCATAAATCATGTTGGAACCAACTATTTGAACTATTAGAGAAATAATCAAGCATGAGGACTAAAGAGAAATATTAAAGACTCTAAAATACCTCAACAAAAGAAAACATAAAACAGTGAAGGATAAATAGGTCTAAGGTGCTTCGAGGAGTCATTTCTTAGCCTAAACTTTTCATCCTACTGTAGTAAGAATTTATGAAACATAATGAAAATAGGAAAAACAGCAAACAGTTCAGAATACATCACCAACAGCCAAGCTCAGGGATCCAATGATAGAGCCTTCTCAAGAACAAGCATGTCAAAACATAATCCAGCTTCCAAGACTTCAATTTCTTCTTAAACTTCAACAGACTATGTATTATTTCAGAGAGTTCCAATGTTACAACTGGTGACCAACCAACCCTTTACAATGTTCTCCTCAAGGAGATTTTATAAGAAAAAGAGGAGGTGGAAGAGTTCCTAGGGTTGAAGTGTAATTAATTCTATACTAAATGCAACTCCTAGCCTTAAAAACCATGCAAGGCATAAGGCAGGAATTCATTTAATTCTAACTCTGTTTTATTAACTCTATTTTCTGCTTTTTAGGCTTAGTGGGTGAAAAAATTGACTTTCAAGCATTTTCTTATCCTTTCAATAACTTTACTGATAGTTTGAAATATCTTCCTTTGTTTGTAATAACTGTTCAACTATCTTTATTCTTAATGTTACTGACTGAAAATTGATCTAGGTATTCCTTTGAGGCAGAGAGGCTGCAGGTGGAAATTTTGGTAGATGGGGATTCAATTAGCCCCTGTGATGTGGCATTCAAGGCTTTTCTAGAGTTTTTTCTTCATTTTTTGGATTAGGCCTTTGATTTTAAATTTGTGCCTTGATCCTTTCAAGCTTTGATTAGGAATTTTAATCTTCGGATTATGCTTTCATCCTCTGTCTTCGATGCTGATACTCTTTAATTAATTGATGTTCACTGTGTTTTATGTTCTTTGCAAGTGCGCAGAGGGTTTTGTTGGAGATATTGTTTGAAAATCCAATGATCTTGACTCATCGACCCTTCCAAACCATGAAATTTAAACCCTTGATCTCCTTAATTTGCATTCAAGGCTATGAGGATCGTCATCCTCAGCCCATAACACTGCAATCATCTGCGAGAGTGTTAGGTCCCTATATTACTAGTATAGTCCCTTATTGTTATTAGTGTAACCCCCTTATTGTTATTATTGTACCCTTGTAACCCCCATTTTGTTATTATTGTGCCCTTAAATTATTATTGTTAGGTCAGCTAGGATTACATTGTGGCCAACTAGGCTTACATTATGGCCACATGGACTCCTATATATAGAAAGGACGTTTTGTAAATTGTATCATCCAAGAATTTTTCATTTATGTAATGTATTGTAGGTTTCCCCCTCGAAGTGGCTTATTTCTAAGGCGTTGATATCTCTTTTCTTCTATTTTTGGAGCTGGTTACACAACATTTGGTATCAGAGCTTTGGATTCTAGGGTTTCGCTACTCCAAACAGGTCATCGTGGAATTTTCGCTATAACTTTTTTTCTACGAAGTTTCAGAAGCTGAAATTTTTAGGGTGATAAGTCGAAATCCTGAGGAACATTTTCGAAAAATTTCAAAGGTTGGTTCGCAATATTTTTGGAGAAATGATCTGTGGAAGTTAGGTCTTTTGTTAGGCTCCTAAAAAGGTCATCGTGGAATTTGCGCTATAATTTTTTTTCTACAAAGTTTCAGAAGCTAAAATTTTTAGTGTGTGAAGCCAAAATCCTAAGGAAAATCATTAAAAAAATTTAGAGCTTGGTTCCAATATTTTCAGAGATATGATCTGTGAAAGGTAGTGCTTTTTCAGGCTCCTGAATTTCATCTCAAAGAGGTGATTGTGGAAAAATCTTCATAACTCTCTCTCTGAGCATCGGATTGGAGTGCCATAAAAATTGGTTGCAATTACATGAACTGTAGTTTCTTGGCTATCAATTTCAGAGCTGAAGGACTAAAAAGTGACATGTGGCAAGTCGTACAAGTTCACTCTACTGAACCAGTCCATAATTAGGTCATTGTGGGAGGTTGGACACAACTTTGTCTTGGAGAATCCAAATCAGGTCATACTTGTGGCATTCGAAAGATAATTTAGAGGGATACGTCAGTACGAAAATTCAAATATTGAAGTGCTGCAATCACAAAGATAATCCAATTTCAATATCGAGCTCCTCAAAAGAAAGAAAAAGGTGTGTATTTTTTTTCCGAATTGCATAAGTCTTGTTTGAAGAATCAATTGATTCCAAGGGCATATTGTAGAATAGATATCAGTATTGGGTTCTAAAATATTCCCCGTAAAAATAATTCAACACCCATTAAGCGTTCAAAATGATCTACTATGACTCATGAAGATGAAGAATTGCAACATGATCTATCAAAATTACAAGAGAAAGTGCAACAAATTTCACTCTCGCAAAGAGCAGCAAAAAATGAAATGGAAGTTTTGAAGAAAGGCGTGGAAGCGAAGATGGATGGTTTGAAGAAAGGCGTGGAAGCTAAGATGGACGGTTTGAAGAAAGGCGTGGAAGCTAAGATGGATGGCATGAAAGCTAAGATGGATGACATGAAATACAACATGGAAAACATGAAGAATTATCTAAAAACAGACATCGAAGGTTTGACAAAGTTGATACAAGAAATGTTTCCTAATGGTGAAAAGATAGTAGAAGAACCTCATGATGAGAACAAAATCAATGTTAATCGTGATTTCATAAACTCTAATGTTGACGGGAAGAACCACCATATTCCAAAAATGGATATGAGGAAGTTTGATGGAAAGGATCCTGTAACATGGATACTACAGATGGAGCAATATTTTGATCTCCATAATGTGCAAAACACACAAAAGGTATGCATTGCAACTTTACATTTAGAACAAAATACATTTGTATGGTATCGATGGCTTTGCTCCCGTAAAAAATTATCACTTGGTCAATTTTTATGGAGGAAATGATAGCACATTATGAGGATACAAAGAGCAACACCTTCTTTAGCCAATTGATAAATCTCAAACAAAAGGGTTTAGTGGGGCAGCACATCGAGGACTTCCAAAAATTGAATATAAGGGTAACTGATATTCCAGAGGAACACAGGATCGATCTCTTCATAGGCACTTTAAAGGATAACATCCAACATGAAGTTCGTGTTTTGGAACCGGATTCATTGGAGAAGGCATTCAGGTTGGCAAGAAAAGTTGAATGTAAAATAATGGCGACAAGGAAGCCTACCTCTCAATTCTATAAAGAAGGAAGTGTTGCTACGTCTAGATTTCCACAACCTACAAGGTTGACACCACAACAATTGGAAGAAAAAAGAGCAAAAGGGCTTTGCTACAGTTGTGATAGCAAATACACTAAAGGTCATAAGTGTGCGGAAAATTAACTTGTGGACTGTGAAGAAAACAGGAGAAACAGGCAGGAAGAACCATGCTGAGGACAAGCCTGAAGAAGACAGATCTCCAGCACTGTGTGGCAGATGTGTTTCCTCAGCTCTCAGATGAGGACATCAGAAGAAAAGATGGCAGCAGATGATTGATGCTTATAATTTATTCTCATTTTAAGTGTGAAGATTGCATTCTCTATATTGTTGCAGTATCAGTGATGGTTGCAAATGGAGGAACTATAAAGTGCTCTGGAAAATGCCATAATATCAAGCTAACCATGGGGGAATATGTATTGACTAGTCCAATGCTTTCCATTCCTATGGGAGGTGTTGATGTTATAGAATGAATGATTTAGTCTTGTTTGATTTTAAAATTTTAGAATTTTCTGAGGAAGAAATGGAATTAAGAGACATTAAGGTAGATTGTTGCTCATATGTGAAGAAGCACAAGAATATGAGCATAATTGCACAATTATGCTCACTAGAAAGCTCAACATCAAAATCATCTATTTCTGCAGATCTCCAACAAGTCTTGGACAATCATTCCAAGGTATTTGAAACTCCCAAAGGACTCCCACCTATTCGTGATCATGATCATGCTATTCATTTGATTCCAGGAAGTGTTCCTCCAAACATCAGGCCTTATAAATATCCTTACTTCCAAAAGAGCGAAATTGAACGTATGATTGCAGAAATGTTAGAGGCGGGTATAATTCAACCTAGTCAAAGTTCTTTCTCTGATCCTGTAGTTTTGGTACACAAGAAGGATGAATCATGGCGAATGTGTCCGGATTATAGGGAGCTCAATAAGCTCACCATTAAAGACAAATTTCCCATTCCTGTGATTGATGAATTATTGGATGAATTACATGGAGCAATTTATTTTACCGAGTTGGATCTTCGTTCAGGATATCATCAAATTAGAATGAAGACTGAAGATATTCCAAAAACAACATTTCGAACTCATGAGGGTCATTATGAATTTTTGGTCATGACTTTTGGCCTTACCAATGCACCTTCTACATTTCAAGGGTTGATGAATTCCATTTTCAAACCCTTCCTTAGAAAATGTGTGCTAGTATTTTTTGATGATATACTAATCTATATCAGGTCTTGGAAGGATCATGTTGAACATGTTGATAGGGTGCTCAAACTATTGCAGGAGAAACAATTGTATGCAAAAACATCCAAATGTTTCTTTGGAGTAAAAGAGGTGGAATATCTGCGTCATATTGTATCTCACAAGGGTGTTAAAGTAGACCCTAACAAAATTAAAGCCATTAATGAATGGAAAGTCCCCACAACCATAAAGTAGTTGCGAGGATTTCTCGGGTTAACATGGTATTATCGCAAGTTTGTTAATAATTATGGGAGAATAGTGGCACCTCTAACAACATTATTGAAGAAAGATGCATTTTCATGGACTCCTGAAGCAACTAAGGCCTTTGAACATCTTAAAGAGGCAATGTGCCTAGCACCGGTCTTAGCTATGCCAGACTTCACAAAAACCTTTATTGTGGAATGTGATGCCTCAGGAAATGGAATTGATGTTGTTTTAATGTAGGAAGGAAGACCCATTGATTTTGAAAGTCGTCCAATCAAAGGAAATTATTTACAAAAACCTATTTATGAGAAGGAAATGTTAGCAATACTACATGCACTAAAGAAATGGAGAACTTACCTAATGGGAAGACACTTCAAGGTAAAAACTGATCATGATAGTCTTAAAATTTTTTTGGAACAAAGACTATCTTCAGAAGAGCAGCAAAAATGGGTCACAAAGATGTTGGGTTATGACTTTGAAATAATCTACAAAAAAGGAAAGCTTAATGTTGTTGCAGATGCACTCTCAAGAAAGAATGAAGAGGTGGAAGCATTGTTTTGTGCCATTTCTATTATCCAACCAGATTGGATAACCGAAGCAAGAGATGAATGGAAGAAGGACAAAGATGTATGGACACTCATTCAAAAGGTGCAGCAAGATCCTAGTACATATGATACATTTAGTTGGAAAAATGATTCCTTATGGTACAAAGATCGCTTATATCTTTGTAAGAATTCCCAACTAAAACAAAATATTCTTCTGGAATTGCACACTTCTCCTTTAGGAGGACACTCAGGATTTTTAAAAACTTACCACAGGGTGAAGAAAGAATTTTTTTGGGATGGCCTTAAATCTGATATTCAAAAGTTTGTGGCGGAATGTTTGGTTTGCCAGCAGAATAAAGTTGAGACAATTAAGACCCCGGAACTTCTACAACCTTTATCCATTCCAAGTCAACGTTGGGAGGAGATTTCAATGGATTTTATCACAGGTTTACCTAAGTCCGAAGGAAAGAGTGTCATCATGGTGGTAGTTGATAGAATTACCAAGTATGCACACTTTTGTGCATTATCTCATCCATTTAAAGAAAGTATAGTTTCTACTACATTTATGGACAGAATTCAAAAGCTACATGGAAACCCAAGGTTTATTGTGAGCAACAGAGATCCCATTTTTACTGGAAATTTTTGGACGGAGTTATTTTCTTGTTTGGGTACTTAATTAGCTCATAGCTCATCTTATCATCCTCAATCTAATGGTCAAACTGAGATAGTAAATAAATGTTTGGAAGGATATCTTCGTTGTTTTGTATCTGATAAACAAACACAATGGGTCAAGTGGTTACCTCTCGCTGAATGGTGGTATAACACTTCCTTCAATACTACAGCAAAAATGACCCCATTTATGGCACTTTATGGATATCATCCACCATCGATCACATCATATTTAAGGGAAAATTCGAAGGTTCAAGCAGTGGAAGATCACATCGAGCATCAGCAAGAAGTTCTCCAACTCTTAAAGGATAACCTGAATTTGGCACAAAATCGAATGAAACAACAGGTAGATCAACATCGCAACGAGAGAAGTTTTGATGTAGGAGATTGGGTATTTTTACGGCTACAACCATATAAACAAATGTCCCTCAAGCAAGCTAAGAAGGATAATAAATTATCGCCAAAGTACTATGGTCCTTACAAGGTATTGCAAAAGATTGGTACTATGGCATACAAATTGGAGCTTCCTGCTTCTTCACGAGTGCATCCAGTTTTCCATGTTTCATGCTTAAAGAAGGTTATAGGTGAAAATCTTCCAGTTCAAACAATATTGCCAGAACTTGATGAGGAAGGAAAAATCATATTGGAACCTGAAGCGGTCATGAAAACAAGAACTCGACAGCTACAGAATCGATCAATTTCAGAGTATCTCATCAAGTGGAAGAACTTACCCACTGAAGATTCTACATGGGAGGATGAGAATTTTATACAGAAGCACCCGGAGCTACTCAAGCATTGAGGACAACACTTTTTTGAAGGAGAGGAGCATGTTAGGTCCCTATATTACTAGTATAGTCCCTTATTGTTGTTAGTGTAACCCCCTAATTGTTATTATTGTACCCTTGTAACCCCCATTTTGTTATTATTGTGCCCTTAAATTATTATTGTTAGGTCGGCTAGGATTACATTGAGGCCCACTAGGATTACATTATGGCCCCATGGACTCCTATATATAGAAAGGAGGTTTTGTAAATTGTATCATCCAAGAATTGTTCATTTATGTAATGTATTGGAGGTTTCCCCCTTGAAGTGGCTTATTTCTATGGCGTTGATATCTCTTTTCTTCTATTTTTGGAGCTGGTTACACAACAGGGAGGGTTTTATTTTGAACTTCATTAAACTTGCATAAAAACACACAAAGTTAATTAAAATCCTGCGAATTATTGGTTTGACTGCTTAGGAGGTTTTATGGAAGTGTTTTGGAGCCATGAGGATGGAGGAATTTGAAGCGGAGGACGGGTTTCTATGCCAAAACAGAGAACCAGGGTTTAATTTGAAAATTTGGTGCGAATTGGGAAGAAGCAGTTTTGGGAAAACCATCAGTGGTTTTCGCACAGCATTTGGGGGGGTAGGCGGTATTACTTTTGGAACACGATTCCATTCATCTCTCGACACGTGGAAAATTAAAACCACTTTTATCGCGCGGAAGTAGCACATTGCGAAAGGGGGCCAAAAATTGCGCGATATCAAATCTAGGCCATTAGATCAAAGGCTGCAGATCCGATGGTGCGGGTGGAACGCGATGGATGAAGAGCTACGAGGGCGGAAAGGTAGGTAGGGTCCACAATGAAATATGCAAATGCATCGTGGAGTGGGTTCAATGGTGAGATCGGGTTAAGTCCTGATCGTTGGATCATCAGATCAGACGGTTGAGATCCAAAGATGGGGGTGGGTTATTTTGAAAGGAGAAGAGCATGGCAAGTGAATGGGCGGAAGGATGAGTGCCTGAGGGCCGTTGATCTGCAGAGATCAACGATTCATATCTTTTCAAATCATAACGTTAGGAAAACGAAAAATAGAAGGTAATAAGGGTTTGAAAGAGGGTTTTTAGTCCTTTAAGTGCCCGATTGCGGGGCTGAGGCCATATGAGGTGGAGGGCTAAAAAATATAAGCCCTTAGGGGCTTAAAAACTTTTGTAATGTAAAAAGACTTGTTTTTAAGGGCAAAAACAGGGCTTTTAAATTCAAAAGGGGGTTCCGATAGGGGAGATAAGGGTTTTTTAAATAAAATAAAGGGAAATATAAGGTTTAAAAAAAGGGTTTTAGGATGATTTAGAGGTTAAAATTAAGATTTATAGAGAATTTGTGAAAGGGAAGAAAGGTGAAAATGGAGATTTGAAATGATGGAAAATGGAGTTTTTAAGCAGTCTTTCTCTTAGTAAACAACAGGTACTTTAGGGCTAATAGTGAAACAGCAGTGAAGATTAACTCAAAGGGTAATAGTCATCATAAAACTTAAAAATATGATAAGTTTTCAAAGGGAACTATCTCTTGAAGGTTTAAAAGACAAGCTTAGCCACCACTGAGTATGACAGAATTTATAGGTGGCTAATAGTGGCTCCACTTGGGGAGGACAGCTGGTTCTTTTGGAGTCCAGAACCTCAGCTATTGATCTATGGATTTTCAGCAAACCAGTGCCTTCATCCATTGGGCAACAGCTTTTCTTTCCTTTGGCTGACCTTTCTTTGATTTGATAATATCTGCAGCAATTTGAAACAATGGAATTCTATCAAAACAACATCTCTACCTACCCATTCCTAATGATCCTAACATTTTTTTTCTTCTTTCAGAGTGCATTTGGACTAGCAAACTCTCTTCATCAACATTTTATTCTTCTAAAAAACAGGAAACTAATTTATTTCTACTCTTATTTCACCACGAACTCAATTTAAACATTTGAGTTCATAAATTCTCTACCTAACTACCTTCTGTTAGGATTAGACTGTCTGACAGAATTTTATTCTCTAAATTCTAAAACATGAAATTTAAAAGTAGCCAAGACAGGATTAAGAAGTCTGACTTGCTGCAGATCTATGGCATAAAAACAAGCTGCACATAGATTTTATGAAAAGTAAAACAAAATTTGTGAAGGCTTAAGATCCGAAAACTAAAACATCCTTCATTATTTCTTCAGCTCTACTTTGAATTTGTTTGAGCTGTGTTTTCTCTCTCATCTCGTTCAAGTTTTGAGCATATTGGAACCAGTTTGTTTTGTGTCTTTGGCTCAATATTTAATCTAATTAGAGCCATTCTTCTTTTGAGATTCATAGGTTCAGATATTGAATTTGTTTGAACCTTTATTTCCTATATCCTAATCTACCTTACTGATAAGCCAAGATTGTGTTGCTTGGCTAATCTAATTCGCTAACCTATCAGCAGTAAATTGAAAAGCTAATTAGTCATGATTAGGATGTATGACTAACTAGAAGTGTGTTTTTAGGTGGCATTTGAGCTTGCACACTTTCATATTTTATCTCTCTTTTTTGGTATGGGACTGTACCTTTCTTGTTTTTATCTGTCCTCTTTTCTTTTTCTATTGTTTTTGTATTTTTATTTTTCTAACTTTGAATGCAATGTTCAAACAATGATATTTACAATGGAAAGAAAAAAGCTTTGAAACTCATGATTCTTGACAGAAGATTTTGTGCTCTTGGAATGAAACTGAGTTCATATTTTTCAAAGGTCTTTAATAAATCAAGGGCATCATTTCAATATTCTCTAAGTCTTGGGTTTTTAGCTGAATATTCTCCTTTGATTTTTCTTATGATAAGTTTAGAATCTCCTAGGATTGATATTTTTTGGGCTTCTAATTGTCTAAGTAACTGTAAGCCAAGGAGAAGTGCTTCATATTCAGTGATGTTATTTGTGCATGGAAAATCTAGTTTATATGAATAACCCTGATTTGTATTTTGGATCCATACACCTACCCCTACACTTGTTTTATTACAAGACCCATCAAAGTTTATTGTCCAAAGTATTTCTGCCTCATTTTCATTTTCTTGTTGTTGTTGATTGCTAATGTTTTGTATTTTAGTTGAAGGCAGTTTTGATTTATCTGGTAAACTGATTTATTCTTTGTTTTCCTTTTCTTGTTGAGTGATTTCATCTTCACTGTACAAGATAAAGGAATCTAAACTTGATTGAATGGAATATATTGGAGAATTGTTTGGTTTATCTATGTTTCTCACCATGTATTTTATGTGGGATTCCCTATATAATCTTCTACTTTGGTTAAATACTGGGATGGTGGCATAAGACATGTCCATTTGAAGGCTCCCCTGAAGTTTGGCTCCCCATGATCTTGATAAAAGCATGCCATATTTTGGGGGAATGTCAGCTACCACTATGCCCATTACTATATTCTTAGCAGGGATCTGAGATAATTTTACACATAAATCTTTGATTAAACCCAATCATTTGACTCTGCTTGAATCAAAGGAATACAAATCTTTGTATGGTTTAGTAATTTCTAAGCCTAAGCTTTCCATTACTACTTTGGGCATAAGATTATGTGAAGCTCCAGAGTCTAACATGGCATTGTGTAATATCCTATCATGTATATTCAAACTGACATAGAAGGGCGGGACAGCTCCTTCTTGGTATTTTCCTTCAACTTCTGGACCAAACAACAACTCAGGTTTGTCATCTGTCAAGTTTAACATATTAGTGTCACTTCCTAAGTTCAAAGCTTTCAAAATCTGGTTTTTGTACACTTCTTGGGTTACTAGTTCAGCTAGAGGTATGGTAATTTTTATCTTTGCAATCTCTCCCTCAAGGATGAAAGGAACTATTGATTTTGTCATATTTACATCTGTTTTTTCAATTTAATTCCTTTCAACAATTCTGATTTGCTGAACTTTGTTTGGACTGTTATTTGGGACAATTTTGTTAGGGCCACTAGCTGAAGTGCCAGGGCTGCTTTGTTCAACATTTGGCTAGCTGCTTTTCTCTTTGTTTAAATCTGTTTTCTTAGCCAAAATGTTGGTTTTCTCTGCTGCTTTCTTAGGCTGATTTTCTGCATTTTTCCTAACAACAGTGCTAGTGTTTTTATATTTTGAATTATCTAGGTTCCATTTGCTTCTAAGATCATATTGTTTGTGTACCTCCATGATTGCATTCTCAAACCCCAACCTATAATCTTCAGAATCCTCATAAGTGTTTTCATTTTGTTCTAAGAAGAAGAAACCTTGTTCTTCTTTAGTGAGGAAGACATCATCCTCACTGTCTGATCCAATCAAGTTTACAATATTTTCTCCCAATCTTTCAATCTCCCTTTCTTCCTCGTCTTGATCTACATATTTTTGTTGGAAGGGAGGTCTAATTTGTTGGTCACTGTCCCTTTGTCTATCTTTATTGTTTTCTCTTCTATAATTCTCGTTCCTGTTTTTGTTTTGGGGGTTGTTCTGATTGTCTCTTGGTTGTGCTCTCTCAAGTATGCTCATCTTTTTCATCATTTCTTCCATCATCCTTTCCATTTTTGAGCTAGATGTGGAGGGTGCAGATTCCTCCCTAAATGATATTTTCCTTTCATTCCTCATCCTCTCTCTTTTCTCTATTATATTTTCCTCCACACTCATGGCTCCCCTCTGCATATATTCTAAAGTTGAGGGGTATCTTTCTCTTAGCTGATAGGCCATTTCCGGGTCAAAGCCTTCTGGGAATTTAGCCAAGGTTAAGCCTAGTGGAGGTTTCATGTCTGGAGGAAGTGCATTGTACACACTATTGAATCTAGTGCAGTAATCATTGACACTTTCCCAATATTTCTCTTGAGGTTAGTGTAGTCTGAAAGGATTTGGATGGGGTTTTTTCTGATTTCCCATTTTTTTATGAATGTTTGATGCAAATAAAGGAGATCATTGATGCTATTATGAGTTAAGCTTTTAAACCATTTTTTTACTTCTCCTCCTAAACTTTGGGCAAAGATTCTCTTCTTAATGGTCTCATCTTCTATTTCCATGTAATCAAAGGCATCATTAATTTTATCTACATGTTTTTGGGCAGTAGTAAGTTTATTTCCAGTGAAATGAGGAATTTGGGATTGGTAATCATTTGGTAAGAGAACCATGGGTTGTGGTAACACTAGTGGAGCATACCATGCTGCCATGATCGGAAATAATGGGGGATTTACAAGAGGTGGATTTACAAGAGGGAAAGTGGGCTAAAATGAACTGTTTTGAATAGTGGATGTGTGGATAGGAGTGGAAGAAACACTTGGGCTAGCAAACTGATGATGGGCAGATTTGTTACGGAAGAGGCTAAAGTGGTGAAAAAGCTGGGAATCAGGAGGAGTAGAAGGTGAGGCTTCTCTACTAAAGCTCTGCTGCAAATCTGCAGTTTCAAGATCAGCTTGGTTTAAATCACTTTGAGACCTAGTTCTGAAGATGTTCTTTGTATGATGTAAGTCAAAGTGTAAATCCTCCAAGACAACAAGGTTTTCAGGGACAGATTTTGTTCTTGGGATGTTCCTATTAGTGGCTAATTTTCCAAATTTAGAAGTCTGCCACAGAATTCTCTCTGGATTGTCAACTATTGAAGGAGGATTGGGGTATGGATGAGATCTAGTGTTGATCCTATGTGAAGACAGACTACTTTTTCAAAAATGAAAGAGGCTGAAGTTTTTTAGGACTGTTTTGAAAGTATTGCCTCTCACAATGTCTTATCTAGTATGGGACTAGGCTTCTAAGCTTCTTCAAGGCTGGTTAACACAATCTTAAGGAAATCTGGAGATCTAGATGGGTAATAGGCCTACTGGGGCTAGTGGAGTCACCAGGTGGAAAATTTTTAGTTTTTTGTGAAGGTAAAATGTTTTATGGTTCCACCGCCATGCTTATTATGAAGCCAATCTGAAATATTTTTGGATTTTGTATATTTTTATGGTTATGAGAGTGTCCTATGTCTGATCTTACCACTTAGATAAGGTGCTCAAACAAACAGAGTCTACTCTATGGCTCACCAACTGATTTTATTAGAGATTTGTAGGATTAAAGAGTTTATAATAGTTTGCTAGGCTATCATAAATTCAATAGGTCCCACTGTGATCGCCATTATGTTGGGGTCCTGTGTTTTGATAGATTAGCTAACCAAAAGACAAGGCAACATCAGAACCAATATTTAGAGTTCCAGGATCTAGTCCTCCTATTCTCAGAGAGGGATCTCTCAAATTTGTTTGCAAAGATATTTCTTGTTTGCTTTTAAGTATTGATTTTAGACTAGTTATTAAGTGCAGGTGTTTGTTTGATTTGTTTTTTTGGTTGAATTGGCATGGCAGAACATGAAAGGTCTAGGTAGTATAGATGGAAAGAAGAAGTATTAGATTCATTGGGTGATGGAGTCAAGAATAGTTTTATGACAGACTCATCAATGGATATGGGATATCAAAGGGAAAATCTAACTTGGCCAGAGGATACTTTAGTTTTGTGAATGAGATGGACATCAATGATTTGAAAGAGAGCTTGAATTCTCAACAAAGGGAACTTAAAAACATTACTTGAACATAAAGAGGCATTTGATAGACAGGGCTAACCATGAATTCTACAAACCACACTTTAAGCAAATAATGATTTCAAGACAACTTTTTAAATGAAATCTAAGATTCGGGGAACACCCTATTTCCTTAAAGACTTTATTTCAAAGGAATTAGAAAAAATAAAAGATTCACTGATAATTGCAGTCATAGAAGAGGGAACACCTAACACATCTATGATCACAACTATAAAGACCTTTAAAAAAATTATTCAAGTAGGGACAAAGGGTATGATCGAAACAGAACTCTTTGGCTAACTATAAACAATGGTACTTCAAAGGGAGACTTCAAAAACAGTTTTCAAGTGGCAGCAGACAAGCATGGAAAACCATAAATCATGTTGGAACCAACTATTTGAACTATTAGATAAATAAACAAGCATGAGGACTAAAGAGAAAGATTAAAGACTCTAAAATACCTCAGCAGAAGAAAACATAAAATAGTGAAGGATAAACAGGTCTAACGTGCTTCCAGGAGTCATTTCTTAGCCTAAAATTTTCATTCTAATGTAGTAAGAGTTTATGAAACATAATGAAAACAGGAAAAAGGTGCTTCAAAATACATCACCAATAGCCAAGCTCAGGGATCCAATGATAGAGACTTCTCAAGAACAAGCATGTCCAAACATAATCCATCTTCCAAGACTTCAATTTCTTCTTCAACTTCAACAGACTATGTATTATTTCAGAGAGTTCCAATGTTACAACTAGTGACCAACCTACCCTTTACAATGTGCTCCTCAAGAAGATTTTATAAGAAAAAGAGGAGGTGGAAGAGTTCCTGGGGTTGAAGTGTAATTTATTATATACTAAATGCAACTCCTAGCCTTGAAAACCATGCAAGGCATAAGACAGGAATTCATTTAATTCTAACTCTATTTTATTAACTCTGTTTTCTACTTTTTAGGCTTAGTGGGTGAAAAATTTGACTTTCAGGCATTTTCTTATCCTTTCAATAAATTTACTGACAGTTTGAAATATCTTTCTTTGTTTGTAATAACTATTCAAATGTATTTAGTCTTAATGTTACTAACTTAAAATTGATTTGGGTATTCCTTTGAGGCAGAGAGGTTGCAGGTGGAAATTTTGGTAGCTGGGGATTCAATTAGCCCCTGTGATGTGGCAATCGAGGTTTTTCTAGAGTTTTTTCTTCATTCTATGGATTAGGCCTTTGATATTCAATTTGTGCCTTGATCCTTTCAAGCTTTGATTAGGACTTTTAATCTTCGGATTATGCCTTCATCCTCTGTCTTCGATGCTGATACTCTTTAATTAATTGATGTTCACTGTGTTTGTTGTTCTTTACAGGCGCGCAGAGGGTTTTGTTGGAGATATTGTTTGAAAACCCGATGATCATGACTCATCAACCCTTCCAAACCATGAAATTTAAACCCCTGATCTCCTTAATTTGAATTCAGGGCTATGAGGATCGTCATCCTCAGCCCATAACACTGTAATCATCTGTGGGAGGGTTTTATTTTGAAATTCATTAAACTTGCATAAAAACACACAAATTTAATTAAAATCCTGCGAATTATTGGTTTGACTGCTTAGGAGGTTTTTATGGAAGTGTTTTGGAGCCGTGAGGATGGAATAATTTTCAACGGAGGATGGGTTTCTATGCCAAAATAGAGAACCAGGGTTTAATTTGAAAATTTGGCGCGAATTGGGAAGAAGCGGTTTCGGGAAAACCATCAGTGGCTTTCGCACAGCATTTGGGGGGGTAGGCGGTATTAACTTTTGGAATGCGATTCCATTCATCTCTCGACACGTGGAAAATGAAAACCACTTTTAATGCAACGGAAGTAGCACACTGCGAAAGGGACCAAAAATTGCGCAATATCAAATCTAGGTCATTAGATCAAAGGCTGCAGATCCGACGGTGCGGGTGGAACACAGTGGATGAAGAGCCGTGAGGGCGGAAAGGTAGGTAGGGTCCACGATTACATATGCAAATGCGCCGCGAAGTGGGTTCAATGGTGAGATCAAGTTAAGTCCTGATCATTGGATCATCAGATCGGACGGTTGAGATCCAAAGATGGGGGCGGGTTATTTTGAAAGGAGAAGAGCATGGCAAGTGAATGGGTGGAAGGATGAGCGCTTGAGGGCCATTGATCTGCAGAGATCAACGGTTCATATCTTTTCAAATCATAACGTCGAGAAAACTAAAAATAGAAGGTAATAAGGGTTCAGAAGAGGGTTTTTAGTCCTTTAAGTGCCTGATTGCAGGGCTTAGGCCATATGAGGTGGAGGGCTGAAAACTATAAGCCCTTAGGGGCTTAAAAACCTTTGTAATGTAAAAATACTTGTTTTTAAGGCCAAAAACAGGGCTTTTAAATTCAAAAGGGGGTTCTGATAGGGGAGATAAGGGTTTCTTAAACCAAATAAACGGAAATATAAGGTTTAAAAAAATGGTTTTAGGATGATTTAGAGGTTAAAAGGAAGGTTTATAGAGGAATTTGCGAAAGGGAAGAAAGGTGAAAATGGAGAATTGAAATGATGGAAAATGGAGTTTTTAAGCACTCTTTCTCTTAGTAAACAGTGGGTACCTTAGGGCTAATAGTGAAACAGCAGTTAATATTAACTCAAAGGGTAATACTCATCATAAAACTTCAAAAGATGATAATTTTTCAAAGGGAACTATCTCTTGAAGGTTTAAAAGACAAGCTTAGCCACCATTGAGTATGACAGAATTTATAGGTGGCTAACAGGCCCAAGCCTAATATAGCTACCGAGGTAAGAAGCTTTTTAGGGGTAGCACAGTATTGGAGGAAATTTATTGCTAATTTTTCTTCCATTGCAGCACCTGTACATGCATTGACAAGAATAAAGAAAGTATTCCATTGGGGATATTTTCGGTAAAAAGCATTCGATGTTTTAAAACAAAAGATAATTTTGGCACCAATACTAGCAATTCCATATCTAAGAAAGCCATTTGAGATCCAAATGGATGCAAGTGATTATGCTATGGGAGAAGTGCTCATGCAGCATGGTAAGCCTATCTCATTTAATTCTAAAACTTTTAATGGAGTTGTGACTAAGTACCCTACATATGATAAAGAGCTTTATGAATTGGTATAAAGTGTAAAGAAATGTAAGCATTACTTGATGGTAAAAGAAACCATTATCTATACCGACCATCAGCCATTGCAGTATTTATAATCACAGTCCAAATTGCAGCAATCAAAACATTTCAGGTGGATGGTTTTTCTACAAAAATTTCACTTGGTTATCAAGTACAAGAAAGGAATATAAAATAAGGTATTTGATATGCTCTCTAGGCCTATTGTAAATTCAGCTATTATTCTCAAGCACAATTCTATTATGCATGAAATTTACATTGAACAGTATGTGAATAATAGTTATTTTCAAGATGTGTATGAGAACTTGAGTAATGGAAACCAAAGTAAAGAGTTAGATTATCATGTGCATAATTTTTTTTTGTATCACTTGGGCAAGTTATGTATACCACAGGGAGAAAGAAATAGTATCATAAGGGAGGTGCACAAGTCATTGATTGCAGGACATTTTGGTGTAGGAAATACAATAGCGCATCTGCAAAGGTATTTTTATTGGCCATGCATGAGTGAAAGTATTCCTCATTTTATTAGAGGATGTTATTTATGTGCAAAAAGTAAGCCTATCAATAGGAATCTTGGTTTGTACACACCACTTCCAATTCCTTCTCATCCTTGGGAGAGCATCTCAATGGATTTTGTAGGAGGCCTTCCTATGTCAAGGAAAGGTCATGATTATTTGTATGTTGTGGTAGATAGGTTCAGAAAAATGTGCATTTTGATCGCATGTAAGAAAAATATTATAGTTGAACAAACCGCTAATCTTTTCTTTCAAAATGTATGAATCCATTTTGGTCTTCCTACTTCTATTGTAAGTGATCGAGATTCTCGATTGTTGGGAATTTTTGGTCAAAATTATGGGACATAATGGATACAAAGTTGAAGAAGATTAAAAAATTTCATCTGAAAACATATGGTCAAATAGAGGTGGTAAATAAGACAATTATTCATCTTCTAAGAGGCTATTGCAGCAAGCATCCCAGGTTGTGGGATGAACAGTTACATTACATACATCATGCATACAACCGGGAAAAACATTCTTCCACAAATACATTGCCATTTGAGGAATGTTTTGGTTACTTTCCAAGATCGCCATTGGACTTTATCTTTGAGAAATATGTTGCTATAGATGGACATAGTGACATAGATAAAGCAAGAAAGTTCATTGAGAAAATTTAGTTGGTACATCACACAGTACAAGAGCAACTTGAGAAGAGTCAAAGCAGCTACAAGGCAAGGCATGACAGACATCATCTTGATCACAAATTTCAAGTTGGAGATGAATTTTGGTTGTACATAAGCAAAGAAAGATTACAAGGGGAAGGTAAAAATCTCAAACCAATCCGTTATGGTCCATTTAAAATTCTGGAAAAGATTGGTACAAATGCATTCAAGCTAGATTTACCTCCTTATATGTGAATCTATTATGTCCTTAATGTTGAGAATTTGAGATTGTTTGAGCCTCCCTTGATTAATGATTAAGGACAGCATGTTCAGCTGCCATCAATAGATTATTTCTCGCCAGAATATCTTGATGAACTTCAGCAAGATCTCATACTTGACAGAAGAATCAGAACTTCAAGAAGAGGGGATGTTGAATACCTTAGAGGACTCAAAGGTCAAAATCCTTCAAAGGAAAAATGGTTGGAGATTGGAAAAGTGGGGGAGTTGTACCCTCACTTGCTAAAGAACTGATAATATCTTTTGGGGTCCAAAAGGTTTCTAGTGGGAAGGAATGATCTAAAGCTCAAGTTTTAGCTAAAAATTGAAAGTGCTCGAAATGTATTCAAACATAAACAAACAAATAGATTTCGTCACCAGGATTCTGGCACAATTCGTTTCATCAAAATCTGAGTTCGTATGGCTGAGTTATCATCTGATGTTCATTTTCTAAAACATGAAAAAAATTAGCAGAACAGGTACAATGCTGATGTGGCAGGTACAGTCAGCAATTGCAGGTATATCCTCCAGAAACAACCAATGATACTATGCCAAGTGACACCACCTGATTCGCCGATAATGACTAGGAAGTGAAATTTCTTTATTCCTACGTCTAAGTTGAATTTTATTTAAGTTAGAATTTCATTATGTGGTGGCCAATAGGGAAGGGCCATGTGGCATGCCATGTACCCCCCTCCCCCCCAATGGCAAGCAGGTTGAAAGGTCGAATTGGGGTCATCTCAATGTTTTGGACAATGGTCATGGTGGTATTATTATATATATATATATATATATATATATATATATATATATATATATATATATATATATATATATATATATTACAACATATATATATTATAGTTTTCAACCCACCTCATTGCAGATGTGACCAAATCTGGAAGGTTATCTAACTTAATTGGTGGAGTTTCCAAACCTAGTAGCATTGATAAGTATAGCGGAGGAGCTTTAAATTCGGCGGAGCAAAATTATTATGGCAGAGCGAGGGTTGAACCCCTAACCTCATGCCCGCCATCCGCGTGCCTTACCAACTCTCCTCCAAGGTGTTTCTTACACCTATTTCTCTCCACGCTAATTTAAATTTTATAAGCCTAACAGTTGGGGTATAGAGGGGGCCAACCCCCTCCCCATGTGGCCACTCGCAACGAAACAGGCGCTAATCCAAAACAAACGGCGGGTTTTTTTAATGATGATTAATTAAACTTTAATGTGGTTTAGTTACGTTAAAACAGGATTTGCGCTAAATGCGCTTTCATTAATTAATCCATACTTATCCTCTTGTAAGTGAGATTAGCACTAGTTCATCCCAATGGTTAAGTTGGCAGAAATTTTGGAGGCAACACCAAATGTTGTGGGATTTCTAAATTTGGAATGTTAACTGGCAGTTTCTTTAGTTTTGGAGAAAATTTGGGGTAAAGTTGGGTTTGGTCATAACTCACTCAAATTTCGACCAAATTGAGCTAATTAAAAGTCATTCCTAGATAATTTGCATGTTAGGAACTCAATGGAGAAGTTTGCAGAGGTAGAAAAGGTCATCTACAAGTGTTTTAGTACATTTGAAGATTTTTGAAGGCTAGGGCCAACAGGTCTTGGGGTCATTTCCAGAGCATCCAGAGTCCAATTACAGCAAACAAATAGTCATTTTTGGGAGATTATGATGTTATAAACTCATTGGAATAGGTTCCAAGAAGTTCTAAAGCTTGTAACAGCAATTTGAACAAACTTGAAGCTAATATAAAGGTCACACTATGAAGCTGGACCAAGGAGATGTAGCCCAGGAGGGGTGAACTCCTTTATCAAAATTCTCTGTGTTAAGCTTTGTTATATGTGCTTGTTGTATTTACTATTTATTCTATTCTGTCATTTAACATTATGATTTTTAAGCTTATGACAAACTCATAATTTCACTAAGTACACTTCTTGCCAATCACATGCTCTTAAACAAACTCATGAAGGATAAGTAAAATGATGCAAAGAAATTTTTATATCTGAAATGAAACTAGCACAGCATTAACTAGAAAGTAATTTCAGATCAATGATGGTCATAAGGATCCTCATGAGCAATTGACTCGATGGATTGAATCTTGGGGAACAAAACCTTAACCAGAATAGATGCACATGTTCTTTCATTCCTTGGTGATGATACCTCAGCACTAGTATCAGGAAACTGAGCTGCGTCATGGAATCATGGATTGGAATGAGATCATAGAACAATTATTATTAACATATACCTTCACTGAGGGTGGGAAGGCATTAATGAGGGCCTTAAATAAATGAAAGTAGGAGTACTTCACATTATTAAGGAGCTAAAGACGTTGGTTCATACTGATTGGACAAACCCAACCAAAAATATTTTGTTGGGAGAGGATATTGGTGCATACCGAGGTGAACAGACACAGAAGGATTCTACTGTAGGATGGCTCCAGCACAGTAGGACTATTGCACAATAGACTAGATGTAGGTGCAACTGGAGGTTACAGTGCGAAGGAAGGTCAGACTTTGCTGAGGGGGTGAGTCGCGCAGAGTCCGTCCAAAATGTGATTGTTGGAAACAATTAAAATCGATGATTAAAAAAAAACATGTCTGTTAAAAGGAGTGGGCGGGATGTAATTAATGGGCATATCTAGATGGATCCACCACCAAATAGGTATTTATGAGGGTGATATAAGAGCGATGATGGGATTTGAATTCAAATTTCCGTATAAATCAGAAATCTCTCTCACAATTCGAACACTTTGAAATATAAGTGTTAGAAGAGAGAATCACCATCTACAAGAGAGCCAAGCAAGTTGTTGCATAATAGAGTATAGTTTTGCAGCATTGAGAATAGAATTGATTGCAGCAGGGATCGGCCACATAATCTATCTAGGAGTAGATCACACCATGACATCCACATCACCAGTAATAGCCACAGAGCTGAGTTCACCCATAGGACAGAAGACTGTAGGTGTAGCTTCCTCTGCAAAGCTAAAGAAAACAATCATCAGGCAGTCTCCCCAGAAGAAAAACCCACTAGAACAGTGGAGTAAGGGAGATCAAGATCTACAAAAAAATCCCATGGAGATAGAATCAGACAACGATGAAGAAGAAGAAATCCATGAAGAGATTGATGCTGAGGAGGTTGAGCCTCTTTCTAGGCTACCTCCATGCATCCTGCCTTGGAAGCTAGAGGCTAAGAAGCCGATTAAATAACCCGATGCAATAAATTACAAAGTGTTCACATCATTTATTCCAGATGAGGCACCGGTGGAAGGATATTTGCTGGGCAGGGTGGCTCAGCTCAGGATGGAAGATTGGGATTTTAACGATCGAAGCAAATACCCATAGTTTGAGCCCAACAGATATTTTTTCCAGCATACCTACAAGGGAGGAATAATGTGCTTGGAGCCAATGAAATGGGTAAAGGGTATCTAGGAGGTCAGGATCCTCAATATGTTGTATGTACCCCAATTCAATTTGATTTAGATAACTTACCAAGATTAATGGCTAAAGAGGATTCTCTAGAGACCAATATATATTTTTTTATCATCAAGCTCTGTTTGTATTACTGTGAGGCTGAACATATTTGTTTCAAAATTGGTGGAAGAAATAAATCTTGGGCCTATTTTTCGAGCCATTTCCCAAATCATGAATTTTTCTTCTATTTGTGCCTCCTGTGGAAACAACATTAATTTCTTCCCCAAATTTTCTACATCCCTTTCTTTAATGAAACTATGCTTAACTGTCAATGCTTGTTCTCCAAAATATTTTGGTTGTGCTTCATCAAGAGTTTGTTGTACTTCCTTAGTTAGTTGTTTTTTTTCTTTCTCAAAAGCTTCAATGTCAGTATATTCATATTCTTTTTCTTTAACTTCTTGTTCTACCTCTTCTAGCTGTAATGCAACCGATTTTATTTTCATTATATTCATCGTTGATACAATCAGAGGTTCGGTAGGCTCTACATATTTAGCTTGAATTGTGGTTGGAAAAATGAATTGATTTTTCCCTTCATCTCTACACATTCCATATTTACATTTCTTAGAGGTCCCCTGCATAATTGTTTGTTCCTTGCTATTTTGAGGCAGAGGGAATCTATTAGCCATTTTTTCAATTTCTAACCTAGGCTCATGAACATAAGAAGATAGACCAACTTGATTATTTAATCTAATTATGATGTCAAGATTATCATATTTCCAACATACATTATGCACTAAACCAAGGGAGAGCATCTATTTTTCAATGATATCAATTGTTTTTTTAAGCCTAGTAATCAGATAAAAAGTTGCATATGGAAATTGAAAAGTGTCTTCTTGTTTTTTGAAATAAAACAAAATTCATTGACAATAAGCCTTTGATTTAATACCTCATAAGAAAATATTAAAGGAGTGATAAACTTAGGAAGGTAGAAAGGTTCCCTCTCAAAACCATAAATTCTAATAACATAAAAGTCGGGGAAGAGAAAATAGCTTCCAATATTCTCTTCTTTAGTTAATCATAAAATTCTTATTTGTTCCTCTAATATTCTGTCTCAGGGTTTTCTTATAGTAATTTTACCTGTAGGTAAAAAAGAGAAGTGATGAATAGACTGAATATAGCTACTAGGGACTCATCTAGGATATAGAATACATGTTTAATATTAGACCTTCTTTTCCATCCCACTTTTTGTGAAAAAACATACTACAGTATCTTGGTTTATTCCTCCTACTTGATTTAGATTAATACAAGTTATTTTCAAAAATTAGATTCAGAAAATACTGAAATAAACACAACTACAACCTACACATGCAGATCATTTCCTGAATAATATGCTCATACAACAAAGTGACACATGGATTTTTGGACATAAGTCCCCAGACAAACCGAAAGTGGGGAAATTGGTGTAGCAGATATGAGTGTTATTTTATTAAGTAGTTCCTGAGTACAGTAAATCTCGGTTCCAGATCTAGAAAACCTGACAGAGAATAAAATAAATCAAATATCCAGCTAATCTGATGTTCTAGTTCCAAATATCTGACTGATCCACACCCTTAAACGGGATTTACATAACTCAACCCGGATCTGGCCCTAGAAACCCTCAACGTTTCCCTTGACACCTCAGCGTCAGCCCTGCTAGCCTCAGAATGCCACTGCACTGCCCAAAGAGGGACTGCGTAACCCCCAAGAGGGTGACGCAAGCCTTACATTGGCCCTGGAGGCCCTCTGAATAACTTCTGAAGCCCCCGGGTGCCTATGCGTTGTCCTGCGTAGCGGCTGTGCGCACCTGCGTAGCTTCTTCTCAGCTTCTCTGTGTTGTCCTTTTTGCTACTCCTCTGCCTCTTAATGACTCTTGGCTCTGGGATCAGATCATCCCCTTAGCCAATACTACCCCTCACTGCAAGAAATTCCTCCAGAAATTCTTAGCAAACCCACCCTATAATTCTAGATCTATTCCTCAGCTCTACAATTGTGTGTCTCTCCAACTGACCCTCAATCCTTTCTCTTATACTTTTTCATTCATCTCATCAACAGTCGAGATTAAAAAATTCATCAATGGTTGAGATTAAAATACTACTTGATCCATGTATTTTAGAACATTTCAGCACATGTGTTAATTAATTCACTTTAATTATTTCATTTTTCTAAGTTTAGACTTAGGAAATCCATTAAAATAATTAATTATCTGAATAACTTGAACACCAACTGAAATTTCACAAAACACTTTCTGGGTTTTGGAGATCAAGTGTGTCCTAGCCCCTCCAAAAATTTGCAGGGCTAGAGCACACATGATGATACACCAAATATACAAAATCTCAAATCTCCCTCTTAGCACAGAGTGTGCTCTAGGAAAGTGTACTCTATCAATGCATCCACACTATGCACTACAAGATCTTGAAGCTGGATTCTGTGCTGCTGATGCTTGGCCTATTGCCCTCCATCAACTGCACTGTTTCTCTCTATACTACTTCTCATTCCATTACCACTGACACTGCCACATATGTACTATAGCTCCCTCTCAAATTGTTGCATCATGCTGCCCATAGCACTGCCACTGCTAACTGTTGCACTATAACTCAGTTGCAGAGAAGTAAGAAATTGAAGGAATATGCCCAGTTGTTTGACAGATAATTCAAGTTTCCTTCCATCACTGAAGCTACCTAGATGTTGATTTATGTTGTCTTCTTAGAGACATTGTCATGTTGCAACACTGCGTTGCGTGAGCACAACTTCTCTGCGCTGCTTCCTCCATGCTGTTGCTACCTCTGCATTACGCTGCTCCCTCTTTAACTCATCAGCTCCCTTTTCTGCTTCAATGTGGCCTCCTGCAACCATCTTTCAGCTCATCCCTCTACTCTCTTAAGTCTCTCATAGCTCGTATGTGATCCAAGAGTAGGGCTAACTCAAGGATCCCGCCAATGTCTTTAGATGCTCTACATATCCATGTCACCCCACCTCTTCTCTCGAGGTACATGAGTACTCATGGTTGCATTATCATCAAGTCCATCCTCCTTTCCTACTGCAGCCTTGGAATCAAAATATCCTTTGTCCTTCTTCTTAGGACAACTGTTGGTGAAATGTCCAAGATCACTACAGTTAAAGCACTGAACCTTGGTAAGGTCCTTCTTCTTCTTCCCTTGATGCAAGGGATGCATCCTCCTCCTCCTTGAATTTTGTCTTTCCTCTTCCTCCACTGATATATTTCTTCTTGGTGACCCTCCTGATCTCCTCTTGGCAGAGGATAGCCCACATGTGAGCCCGAGATGGTAACGCTGCCCTTCCCAGAATTCTTTGGACAAATGTTTCCCAATATTTTGAGACTGAAGAGCAGTCCTCATTAAGAACCTCTCATCTAGTGTAGAAATAGTGCCAACCAGTTGATCTCGAATGGCTTCAAGCCTGAAGAGGAATGGATCTATCTCTTCACCCCTTCATCATTTGGAACAACCGCATCTGGTTCTCCAGAAGCACTCTTCTTTGTATGGAGCCTCCTTGGTATGTCATGTCCAAGGCTACCCACATGTCATTTTTTGTAGTCTTCCCAACAATATGAGGTATAACGTGTTCCTTAACTTCATCTATGATCAAACACTTTGTCCGCACTTGATTTTCTTCATACTTCTTGAGAGGATCTACATAGGTTGGTACAGCAAGAACCTTCTATGCATGATCTTTGAGACCATACTCATCCAGAACTAAAAGGATTCCGGCCATCCAGATAACATAGTGGGACATGTCGTCCAATCTATCTTGATCCCTCAGTCCATATTGAGCCATCTTTCTCAGATATGATAGAAATGGTACTTCTCCCTCTGGGTCTGGGTTTCTTGGTGACTAGAAACCCTCTAGTAGCTACTTCTATTGAAGACTGATTTCTCTCTTGAAAATATTTCACCCAAACAGAAATGGATAGCACACTCCAATCCTCCTGGTCGAATCTCAGATCTCTTTGGCTCAGATCTGCTTAGTAACTTTCTTCCTCCCACCTTTGTTGACTTCGCTAGGCACAATTTTTCACCTGCAGAATATCCACCCCACGAACACTGTTGAATATATGAAGCACTGCTTTCAAATCTTGGAAAAAATTTATGCAACTAGAGAAATGACTCGACTACGTCTCACTAACTGGCCTAGCACAGCCTCAACATTACTCAAAATTGGATTGCGTAACCCCAGACTGGGTGACGCAGTCCTTGTGCTTCCCTGGGGAGGGTCTGCGTAAGCCTGATGGCCTTCTGCAGCGTCAACGTTGTCCTCTTCTAGATCTGCGTTCTCTTGGTGTCAAGATGCCCTTTTCGGATCTGATACTACTTATGTCACCCTGCAGAAAAATATTTCTTCAGTTGTTTGTTGGAGATTCATCTTGATCAACTATCGCTCTGTTACCATGTGAAAAATATATTGCAGTATCTTGGTTTATTCCTCCTACTTGGTTTAGATTAATACAAGTTATTTTCAGAAATTAGATTCAAAAAATACCAAAATAAACACAACTACAACCTACAAATGAAGATCATTTACTGAATATTATGCTCATACAAAAAAGTGACACATGAATTTTTGGACATAGGTCCCCGAAAAAATCCAAAGCGGGAAAACAGGTGCATCAGATATGAGGGTTATTTTATTAATTAGTTCTTGAGTATAGTAAATATGGGTTCCAGATCTAGAAAACCTGATAGAGAATAAAAGAAATCAAATCTGCATCTAACCTGATGTTCTAGTTCCAAATATCTTACTGATCCACACCCTCAAATGGGATTTACATAACTCAACACGGATCTGGCCCTAGAAACCCTCAGTGCTGCCCCTGGAGCCCCAGCGTCAACCCTGCTAGCCTCAGAAAGCCACTGTGCTTCCCAGAGAGGGACTATGTAACCCCTGAGAAGGTGGCACATGCCTTACACTAGCCCTGGAGGCCCTCTGCATAACTTCTAAAGCCCCCTGGTGCCTTTGCATTGTCCTGCATAGCTACTTCTCAGCTTCTTTGTGTTTTCCTTGTTACTGCTCCTCTGCCTCCTACTGACTCTTAGCTCTGGGATAAAATCATCCCCTTAGCCAATAATACCCCTCGCTGCATAACATTCCTCCAAACATTCTTAGCAAACCTACCCTAGAATTTCAGATATATTCCTCAGCTCTACAACTGTGTGTCTCCTCCAACTGTTGGCGAGAAAGAAGGTCTTTGAGTAAGATCCAAGTTCAGGAGAGAGGCCAACAAGGTTTCCACAGTAGTATAGCACAACGCCGGAATTTTTACCCTACTCTGAAGAGCATAGAGTCTCACTCGAGGCATGTCGTGACCTTAGTAAGGTTAGGAATAGATCAGATAATATGATCGACCGATCACAGCTATAGAGCAAAGCAGAAAGAACTAGGAACCAAAAACAGATTTAGCTACCTTGCACAAGATACTACTCATGAAGCATATTTAGGATGAAAAATTAAAATTTAAAAGTGGGCAATACATTCACCATAACCAAATGCTTAACACGGAACTCAGGACATCAACATAGGTAGAAGTGTATTTCAATATCAATAGAAGACAGTTACATTACTCCTCAGAGTTGATTACAGAAGGGTAGATTACAACAGTTACAGAACATAACGAAACAAAGATCTCCTGTGGCTCTCTTCCTCAGCCCTCTACTGGACTAACCTCCCATCTACGCTGGTTGATTGCCTATTTTTTCCTTTGCCAACATGACTATCAGTTTTCCCTCCTTTCCTCCTTTGTTGTTTGTCGCAT
This sequence comes from Pinus albicaulis, assembly GCA_034641835.2. NCBI lineage: Eukaryota > Viridiplantae > Streptophyta > Pinopsida > Pinales > Pinaceae > Pinus > Pinus albicaulis. The sequence continues at coordinate 269,555 of JAXQQM020058467.1, forward strand.
CTCCCTGATCACTGGGAGTTCCGCTGCCTGCCCTTGTCGCTCATCCCTGCCATCTATGCTAGTTCTCCGCAACTGCCGCACCACCTGTTCTCCAGCTCTCCGTAACCGTGACAGCTCCCTGTCTACTGTGGTTGTGCTCCACCACCTGTTCTCCGCGACTCAAAACCATTTCATTTTCAAAACAAGGGCCCCAACAGGCCCCCAACACATGTTATTGACTCGTCCCGAGTCAATCCTTTTCTGTTGCCTCTGTGGCTGGCTCTGTCTTCTCTGTTTCTTCTCCCTATCCAAACAAGGGCCCCAACTCGAGAACCTTTTCCAACACTAAAGATTTGAGTTCGGCGAAGTCGTTAATGGCATGTTTCCATTCCTTCATGAGCTAGTCCATTTCTATGGAAATTCGTTCAGCTTTCGTTTCTCCTGCAACGACTGGAAAATTGTTGAATACTTCTTTAATTTTGATTTCAACCTCAGCGGCCATTTGTTGTATTTCTTATGCAGTATGATTTACTGGTTGTCTCAGTTCTTGGAGGACCTTCTTGGTGGAAACAGAATGCTCTTCGATCTTCTGTATTGTGGTCTTCAGTTACTCTGCTTGATTATACAACCGGTTAATACAACAGGGTATGTGGCCTCCTTTGTTTCTCGTGAAACCTATTGCATTTGTGCCGAGATTGGTTTTTCCTTCATATTTAACGAGGTTGAACACTCGTGCAAATTTTTCAGAAGGTTTTAAGTTTCTTTCACCATGGTCCCCAGGATTTCCTGCATCCCGGTTTCTTGTTTCTGCTTCTCGGTGACCTTCTTGGTGTATATGATAGCAGGATCTGGTAACGTAGGTATGGTTGCGAGTGCTTCCTTTAGTTCTTGATTCTCCTTGCTGAGATTGGCACAAGCTATCTTCACATGGATAGACCGTTCGACTATAGTGCAATCTGTTATGTCCTTCAGTGTCTTGTCATCCTGAGCTATTACTGTTGGCCATAGGTCCTTGAAAATATTCGTCGCCTTCTCCAGTTGTTCGTAAAGACTGTCCTTTTCTCCTTTTAACTGGTTGCGCTCTTCAGTAAGTGCATTGATTTGCAATTGTTGATGTTATAACCTATGTTGGAGGTCGTTATGTAGTCCTTCTTCCTGTTGTGTCATACGCTGGATGAAATTGTACAGTTTTTCTGTGCCCGAGGTCTGCATACTCTCAGCCCCAGACATATCGTGTTTTGGTAGTCTCTCTCTTAGTGGTTTATCGCTGGCTATTTATCTAGCTAAGTGTTCATGTGGTGACGTTGGTTAGTTATGTTGCGATAGCTGATTCCCTGGGTCATTCATGCTTATGGTTGGCTGAACCTGTTGCAGTATCAAATTTTCTTGCTGAAAAGGGTTCAGCTCCTTGGGTGAGGGCGTTGTATCTGCAGTAAAGGATCCCCCATGAACTAATAGGTCCTGGAAAGTGCTCTGTCCAACTATAGGTTGGTTAACCTCATGTACCAATGTTGTACTCAAGTTAACCTCTGCCTTGTTGTCTCCATATGTTTTTCTTTTTGTCTTGATTGGGTCTAAAATGGTTGCTGATGTGGATTGAGTGTAGGTGGAATGGTCTTTAGAAGTGAATGACGTGTGAGGTGATGAATGGTGAGTGTGAGGTGAATATGTATGAGTGTGGGGTGGAGATAAAGTTTGAAAATTTAAAACTGAGAATGGACTGAACACAGGGAGTTCGGAGGTGACCTCGGTGGCCACCTCTGACTCCTCTTGAATTGGTGCTCCCGTATCCATAGGTTTTGTGTGATCTTCCTCAGTGAGATAAACTATTTTCCTACGAACCATGACTCTTATTTCTTGGCCTTAGGAGTGGCTATGGGTGGTTTAGGTGCTTTACTCTTTCTGACTGGAACTACTATGGTTACTGGGGGTGAATTAAACATGGTGGATGGTAGGGTCGTGACTATGGGTTCAACTATGGAGGGTGATGCATAATTTGAGGCCTAAAATTCTGAAAAAGTAGGGAATAGAGGAGAAGCACTAGTGAGAGTTTGCATTACCCGATTGAAGCCTTTTACTCTCGCGTCTAGCTCCTCCAGTATTGGTATTAACTACAACCGAGACACCCTGCTCAGTGTCTCATCCGGTGTCTCCCCTAGTAGAGGTCTTAGCAGCATACCCTTGAATGAGTAGTGATGGATTCTGTCTCTAATCTCCATTCCTACCCCCGACCAGGAGCAGAATTCAGTGTGGAATGCCTTGTCGTCAACTTGAAACTTTAACGGTCTCATTTTAAACGTTGTTTCATCTACGCAGGTGGGCCTGATGTATGTCTACTTGTGGGTGACCCTGAACCATATCTAAGAGAAATATCTATCTAGCAGACTCCTTGGGACCCTTTGTTGCCTCGCCACTATGTCCACCGTATGCCTGTACCAGTATGTGAATGCCTCTTCATTTACCTCCTTGGTGCTGGGGTCTCCCGCGATCTTCCTAGGCGTAAAATTCATTGCCATCTGCTGACCACTCATGATTTCTGTGATCTGTCTCACCCCCGAGTGAGTCCATTTCCACATTGCAAACATTATGATGAGGTAGTTGTAGATGAACCCAGTGGTTCTCTTATAGTTATCTTCGCAGGCTTCAAACATTTCGTTCAGCAGAAACATACACCAATTCAGCTGGGTTCCCTGGAGGTAGTGTTCCTCAACTGAAATGGTGTCGAGGGTACATTCACCCTTCGTGTAGTGCCTCATGGTCTTGCCTGCAATCAAGTAACAGGAAAATTTAACTACTGGTTTGTTTATGAGGTCTATCTTCGCCCCCTTCCCTCCTCTTTTAGTGTCATATTTCTTGTAATAGTCACAATCTCCCGCCTTCTTTACTCTCTTGGAGACTATCTAGAATGCCATGGAGACATCCATTCCTTCTTCTGATAATCCTATCAGCCTGTGAATATCTTTTTCATGTACCGATATCTCCCTCCCTAGCATAGTGACCCGTTCTGGATTTTTCTCAGCAGGAATTTGGCACACTGCATCGCTGCTCCTGTGGTTCCGAACACTGGGAGGTTCTTGAGGTTCAGTGTGGTAGACTGTTGGATACATCTGAACTCTGGGTTCAATCTTGTTGCTTCCTCTCCTACTTTCGTAGTGTAATTTTCTATGTAAACTTGCCTCTTCATCGCTGGAAACTGGTAAGAATCTATGAAGTCTGTGTCGATCAACGACGCATTGTCATATTTTCCCACTAGAGATTCCATTCTCTGAATTCTCTCATTGATCTCAGGCTCGAATATTGTTGGCGCTACTGTTGGGGTTCCCATGTTTTGGCCAGGTTGACGAGAGAACAAAATATGAGACAACATAGAACCACTTTCGGACCTAGGATCTAGCCCTCCTAGGTCCAGAGAGGGATCTCTCTATATAAGTCAAATGATATGTCTTTGAAGTTCTTAGGTTATGATTTTAGGCTAGTTGTAGGCACATGGTTGTCTGTTTGATTGTTTATGTTTGGCTGGAGGGAATCAGGAAAAGAAGGACCAATATAAGACAAGGGTGAGCAAAGAGGAAGCTTAGGTAGAGATAGATGACTCAGAGAACATCAAAGCCATTGGGCTATGGAGTCAAGAAAGGATTTATTTGTAATCAATGTGCAAGCTTTCGGTTGGGCTAGTCATCTAGAGCTTTTGGATATTAAAGGAGATATTTGGAATGGGACATTAAGGACAGAAAATGAAAGGGGAAGAACCATTCAACTCTATCTATAGATCAGGCCAAAGGTCTTTAACTCCAGGCCTGCTTGGACAGAATTGAAGGCAATACAAGAGATCTTGGAAAGGCCTAATTAAGGTGGAAAGATCCTAGTGAGGAAGATATGGGATTTTAGACCTCCCAGTGTTCTCAACACACCCAAATAAATCTTAACCAAAACATCTAAATATAGACTTCATTAATTCATACATCAGAGAGTAGGAAATACCATCCACTACACTGGTTAAATCAATTGAAATCAACATTCAGATACACATATAAGCAGAAAACATTAAGGGTTGGGAGAGCAGCAGCATAAGGTACCTATCAAGGGTAAATCTTATGCCAAAATTCTGATGCAAGCCTGAAGAAACATAATGAAATGAAAGCAATTCAATCACAAATACAGAGAGAGGAAAACATCACCAGCTGCTTTAGATCAGGATCCAAAGAAATATTCTTGTCATATTAAAAACAACACCAATCAGGTACATCATAGCCCAAAGCTTGAACATTCAATCTGAATACATCTAATCTCAGCCTATCTTACAATATTACACAGAGAACTTGTCCCAAGAGGGAAATGCTTGTGTTTTACTGATATCTCATCAACAACCTTTACAATGTTTCTTTCTGTGTTTTATAGCAGAGGATGAACAAAAGATAGACTGAGGGGGTAGGTGAACACTAAATGTAACATTAAACATAAAAATGAATGCAGGGCCGAAGCCCATTCTGTTTGAAGGCTGAGTATTTAATTTTTGTCATCTCTTTCATGAAAGAATGATCTTCCCTGGATATGACTTTGACATATTTCGGCTGTGGTGATCTGCTGTACTTTGTGGTGCCTAAACAAAAAGCAAATGAACTGCGAAGTATGCTATATAAATGTTAAGCGGTCTCGAGCTTGTCATTAGGGTGGAAATTCCTTGGGGGCGTTGTGCATAATAAAGGTTGTATGGGTGCCCTTTACTTTGATGAAGAAACATTCTGTTGATTAATAAACCCTGATGTTACCCTTTGCTCGTGTTCGGGACCTTTTGATCGATCCTTGGGGTCTTCAACCGATGCTCTACTTCCTAAAATCCTTGAGGAGGCGCGAAAGTATTCTATTTACTACCTCGAGCCCTATGATGTTCCAGTACTGTCTTTTTTCATGCATTCTGAGCCTTAATGGCGCCGAAGATTTCAGATTTTAAATCTGTCCTTTGATGGAGAAAACCACTCTGCTGATGTATAACACCTGCCATTCATTAACTCCTTTACCCCTGTCAGTGAGAAACTTGTTGTTGCCTCCATACTGTGCAATTATGGTGGCGTTTCAACCTTTGTACTCTGCGGAGAGCTCACAACTGTGTGAGGAAAATCGATGCAAATGAAGACTGGTGGAGCGGAGGGTGGAACATATGGTGGTGCAGAGGCGGCGGAAACAATGATATTATGTGAAATAACAGTGAAAATGCAGTGAAGTGGTGAAATATGCGAATAATAGGGTTTGGTGGTGATATGCAGCGCAGACCATTAGATCCTGGCCTGGAGACGAAGATCGACGGCAGAGACTGACCTGCGGGCTGACCTAACAAACATAACGAAACTTTAGACTTTGGCGAAAAAGTATGGAAATGCAATGAAATGAATGTAAGAAGTGGGACCCGACAGAGGCGGAGGGCAATTAGAACTTGACCGTCGGATCCAGGGGAGGATCAATGACCACGATCTAATCGGAACAACCTGCGATCGCAATGAACAAGAAGTGACTGCGATTGAAAACTGTGATTGTGATTGGGCAGGAGTTGCGATGGCCGTCAGATCAGCGTGGAGGATGGACAGTTATGATTTGATCGGGAGACGACGGGGAAAGCCTGCAATTGCGATCGGAGGTCGGGACACGATTAAGCGTGATCGTCGGATTGGCTGGGAGATGGATGGTCGGGATGCAATCGGGTATCGGGAGTTAGGACTTGTGATTAGCGATCGGGCGAAGGGTGCGATTGGTGCTGGACCGTTCGATCTGCAGGGAGAATCAACGGTGGAGAGGGAAATCGGGGGATCGCAATCGCAGCGGGACAAAGGGGTAACGTAATGGAATTTCCGATTGCGATTAGGCGAGGAGTTGCGATGACCGTCAGATCGGCGGGGGGAATGGACGGTTGGGAACTGATCGGAGCAATTGCGATCGGGGAGTGCGGAAAAGGGGATGCGATCAATCAGAGGGGCACGCATGAACTTTGCGATTGCGATTGGGTGGGGGTCTGCGATTGGCGCTCCGCCATCCGATTGGAACGACAAATCAACGGCTGATAACAAGTCGCGGGACTTTGCTTAATAAAACAATCACATCGGGTTTTTTTTTCGACAATGCAAAGGAATTGCACCCGCCTGACGTTCCGATTGCGATTAGCACTGGGGACTTAAGCGCTTGGTCCCAGCGCACGGGCATGTGGGGGGAAGTGGTTAAGGGACTTGAGGTAAGGGATTAAACCCTGTTATGACGTCAGAAAGTGGGTTTTTAACCCATTTTAGTGGATTTTGAGGGCTCCAAACGGAAACGGTAAGGGGAAAAAGGGGGTAAGGGTGGTAACTCATGGGGATTTTAGGGAGAATTTAGGAGGTTGATGGGAGTATTAGGGGGAACAAGGGGCCTTGGAAAAAAGTGGAAAACAGGACAAAATAGGGGAATTTCTGCAGGGGAACAGGGGCATATAGTGGCCTTTTTGAGCAAAATTTATCATTCAGCAAGGCTCATGGATTTCATAACAGCAGAGGGGAACAGGCAAAGGCAGGGAAATATAGGAAGGCTTCAAGGATGATGTGTTTTCAAGGGAAATACATTCCTTGAAGGCTCAACAACAATATTAGCCCCTTGTTTTGCTTGTCAAAAATTTCATAGGGGGGGCTAACAGTGGCTCCACATGGGGATGGCTTCTTCTTGAAGGAGTCAAGAAACCAGAGATGATCTTTGGAGTAGGCCAGCTGCCTGCTGCTTAGCACATCCCTTTCTTTGATCGACTGCCCCAATATGAATATGATACATCGACGAACATTTTAATCAAATCTACCTACCCAAACTACAGTCCTAACAATTTCCCTTTGGGTGCATTTGAGCTAGCAGACCCTTTACATTTTATTTTCAAAACAAAAACAAACCTACTCTAAATCTACTCTTATTTCTCCATGAGACCAGATTAGACTGTTGGCCTCATATGCTTCTCTACCCAATCTACCACCTGTTGGGATTAAACTGTCCAACAGGTTTCTTCTCCTACATTCTAAAACAGGAAATTGAAAAACAGCCAAGCCAGGATTAGACTGTCTGACTTGCTGGACTGAAGACTTGTAGAAAACTGCAAACAAAACTGTGAAGGCATGAAATCTGCAGTTTTGAAACATCCTTCTTTTCTTGTGACTCAGGTTTTGAGCAAATTAGAGTCACTTCCTTTGTTCATTTCAGCTCTGGTTTTGGACATGTTAGAGCTGATTCTTCTTTCACTGTTGGTCCAGGTTTTGAGCATATCAGGACCATCGGTTCTGCTTCTTTTGGCTCAAATTTTGATCATGTTGGAGCCATTCCTTTGTATTTCGGAGGTTCATGTTTTGAGCATGTCTGAACCTCTCCTTCTCTATTTTTTGGAAACATTTGCTCTATTTTATTTGAAAGTAAAACTGCAATGGTATGCACAATGGAAATGGAACTGGAAATGAGAAATTATCATAAATAGTGTTTGAGCATCTTGCCATTGACAGGACCCCCAAACAACTCTGTACCATCAAGTTCTTGTAAGAAAAATGCATTAGGACCCACAGTGGCCTGGATGACAAATGGACCTTGCCACAAGCTGTCAAATTTGCCATGTTTGCCCTTGTCCTCTCTTCTTGAATCCCATCTCAGAACCTTGTCACCAATTTTGAAGTCTGAAGATTTGGTTCTTTTGTCGAATTGTCTCTTAATGTTTTCCTGAATTCTGACGGCTCTACTATGTACCTGCTCCCTTGTTTGCTGAAGATGGATCGTTTCATTTATTCTCCTTATCATGCTGTCTTCCTCTGACTGGATTTCCTGGACAAGTTTGATCACTGGTATTCTAAGGCTAGTAGGAAAAACTGCTTCTGTCCCATAAACCAGCTGGAATGGTGACATGCCTATAGATTTCTTTGTGGTGAGCCTTTCAGCCCACAAGGCATGTATCAACTTTTTATGCCATGACCTTTTGTTCTCTTCCAGCAGCTTCTTAATGATTGTGACTAGGCTTTTATTTGATGATTCAGCTAGGCCATTACCCTGGGGGTAATAGGCAGTCGAATGTCCAAGTGCTATTCCGTACCTGTGACAGAAATCAACCATTCTTTTGGATCCGAAAGCAGCAGCATTGTCGGTGATTATTTTCCTTGGACAGCCAAACCGAGATAGGATGAAGTCTTCTAGGAACCTAATAATGACAGAATCGGTGGCATTCCTAGTGGGTATGGCTTCTATCCATTTAATGAAGTAATCTGTGGTGGTTAGGATCCATTTGTGCTGTCCAGAAGAAGAAGGGTGAATTTCCCCAATAAATTCTAGGCCCCATTGCAGAAATGGACCTTCAACAGTGATGGGTTGTAAGGGAAGGGGGAGGAGTTTCCTTTTGCCTTCAAATATCTGAAATTTGTGGCAAGTGTTTGTCATTTTATGGACATCGTTGAACAGTGTAGGCCAATAATAACCATACCTGAGTATTTTATTTGCAGTGGCTTTCCAACTCAGGTGGCCTCCACACTCCCCCGCATGGAATTCCTGTTTAACTCTCTCAGCTTCAGGTTCAGACAAGCATTTCAGCAATAGGCCATTTGGATTTTTCCAGTATAGATTCTCATTCAGAATGCAGTAGTTTCTAGCTTTGAGCTTTACGAATCTGGCCTTGGTTTTGGACAGTTCTGGAGGGGCTTTGAGGTTAGTGAGCACGTAAAGGATATCAGTATACCAAGGAGATTTTTGAAACTGCTCCTCGACAGTCGGATGGGGAAATCCTTCCTGCTCGTCTAAGGCATTTATCATATTAATGTTGAGGGCCTGCAAGTTGGATTCTGCCATTAACTGGGCCAGGCCTTGACCTTTGATCAGTTTAGTGGGCTTTATTTCAAGTTCGTATTCCAAGATGGTAGCAATCCATTTTCCCCTTTTCCCATCAGGGTCTTGGGACGAGATATCTTTGACCACTATATTTGGCATGTAAGCAATGGTGTGAGAATGCAGAATGTACACCCTAAAGTGTTTTAAGGCCTTTACCAGAGCATAGGCCTGTTTTTCCATGATGTTGTACTTTAAGGGTGCATCTCTCAGCGCTTTACTGAAGAAACCTATAGGCTGTTCATTACCTTCTGAATTTTTCTGCAGCAAGACTGCAGCTATTGTGTGTTGGGAAGCAAATGAAAAGATCAGAAAATATTTTGAGAAGTCAGGGCTGATAAGGAGTGGGGCCTGAGTGAGTGCAAGTTTTACTGACTTAGAAGACTTCTTGGCTTCAATAGTCCACTTAATTCCTGCACCTTTCTTTAGCATTTTAGTCATTTTTCTGAGGTGCTCAACAAGGTTGGGAATGAACCTCCTAAGGAAGTTAATCTTCCCAATGAAAGACTGTAACTCCTTGATGTTTCTTGGGTGTGTGATTTGGAGTATCCCCTCAACTCTCTGTGGGTCTATCCTGATACCTTTCTCGGAAATAATATGGCCTAGAAGTTTACCTTCTTGCAGCCCAAACACAATTTTCTTAGGATTTAAGGACAGGCCATACCTTCTACATTTCTCGAAAACTTTCCTCAGATGTTTTAAGTGTTCTTCTTCAGTTTTAGAAAAAACAGTCAAGTCATCCAAGTAGATAACTATGAAGTGTCCTATCTCCTCTGAGAAAGCTATGTCCATCACTCTTTGGAAGGTGGCGCCAGCATTCATCAGTCCAAAGGGCATTTTCACATACATGAAGGTGCCCCATGGAGTGGTAAATGCTGTTTTGAGTTGATCTTCTGGGAGTACCAGAACTTGGTTATATCCTGAAAAACCATCAAGCAGGAAGATTCTTTTAGAGCCTACTACCTTCTGTAGGATATGTTCCATTCTAGGCAATGGGTAGTTGTCTTTCAAGGAGGCTCTGTTGAGGTTTCTGAAGTCTATGCATAGTCTGGTCTCCCCTGTTTTCTTCCTTACAGCCACTAAGTTTGACACCCAGTCAGAAAACCTTACAGGGACTATAATTCCTGCATCATACATCTTTTTAATTTCCTTTTCTACTGCAGGCAATTGTTTTGGATTAATCCTACGGAGTTTTTGTCTGAAAGGCTTCTGATTTTCCTTTAGTGGTATCTTGTGTTGTATGATGTTGGTGTCATAGGCTTTTAAATCTTCATAATTCCATGCAAACACATCAATAGATTCTTTAAACAGGTCAAGGTATTTGTTCTTCATGTTTGCAGGTATAGACTTAGCCAGTTTTATCATTTTGGGCTTATCTTTAGTGCCTACGTTGCATTCTGCTACATATGATTCAACATGTTCTATTGTGGGCTTTTTTGCTACGTCATCAAAGTCAAAAAGGTCCTCTAAGGGTGCCAGGCCTCTGGGTATGTTCTTATCTTTGGCCTGCAGCACCTCTACCTCTTCGGTATCTGCGTTTTCACAATTTTTGGTTGGATTTCCAGTTTGCTCAGAAAAAAGAATTTATTTCTATGTTACAGGGTGTCTCTTGTTCATCTGGGGGATCCTCACTTGGGCAGCTGTCATCAGAAATCGAGTCTAAATGAGAAAATTCAAACTCATTCCTTCCCACCAGGAAATCTTCGATATGTTTGTCTCCTTCAAAGACCTGCCAATATTTTTCATTGTCTGGCACTGCAGGCCTGAATTTGGTCTGAATGATGATCTGTTGGTCAACTGGGGTCTTAGGATATGAGCTAGCTAGACAAGCTAATCCATTTGCAATTGCATTTTGACCCCTAGGAAAGAACGCTAATTCATATTCAACAAACGTTTTCAGCAAATCCAGAGTGTCATTCCTGTATGCCCTAATCCTGGGGTGTTTTTCTGAATACTCACCATTCACCTGTTTGATAACTAACTCATAGTCTCCTCTCACAGCTATCCTATGGGCTCCTAATTTCTTCAATAAATTCAGACCCAGGATGAGAGATTCATACTCTGCAATGTTATTGGTGCATTTGAAGTGCAGATTCACAGCATGGCTCTCTGCATGATCGTTTTCTGTGTTACGTAGCCACACCCCTACTCCAGCATTGTTTCTAGTACAGGACCCATCGAAATTCATCTCCCACGGGGGTTCTCTATTCACCTCGCCTTCATTCCCTTTCCTACAGCTGGGTTCGCCATTATGTTGTGTTGGGGGGTCTGTACTAGGTGGTGGGTTGTCTCGTTCTTCCCGTGATATGTTAGTTTGAGGGATGTGACTAATGGGCTGACTGCATTGCGTTCTTGGCTCATTCTGAGTTAGGCCCCCACCGCATATTCTACAGGTTTCACTACTGTTCTCTTCTTCAATTTCTTCTAGGGTAGCCATTATGTTCAGGTCTGTGCTACCGGCCTCTACGTTTGTACCCATGTTTCCAGATTCTGACTCCCCCAAGGATTGGTCGTTATAAAGAATGAAAGAATCCAGGTCTGTGTGCACAGAGTACAGTGGTGAATTCTCAGGCTTCTCGGGGCTACTGACTAAGAATTTCATCTGGGATTCTCTATACAGTCTTCTAAGTTGGCCAAAGATGGGGATAGTGGCGTATGAACCATCCATCTGCATTGTTCCCTGCAGTTTAGCTCCCCATGATCTAGATAGCAGCGTACCATACTTGGGTGGCACATCTGCCACCACCACATCCATGACCATACATTTAGCTGGGATCTGGGTCAAGCTCACACACAAGTCTTTGATTAGGCCTAGGCATTTTACTCTGCTAGAGTCAAATGAGTATAAGTCTTTGTAGGGTCTGGTAATTTCTAGGCCTAGCCTTTCCATCACTACCTTAGGCATTAAATTGTGTGATGCTCCAGAATCATGCATGGCATTATGGAGTATTTTGTCATGAATGTTGAGACTGATGTAAAAAGGTGGAACTACTCCTTCCTGAAACTTTCCCTCGATATTTGGAACAAACAAGAGGGCTGGTTGATCATCATTCAAATTTACAGTATCATTGTTTTCCCTTAAATTCAATGCTTTCAAAATTTGGCCTTTATATACATTCTGAGTGGTCAGTTCAGATAATGGTACAGAGATTTTGATTTTTGCAATCTCGCTCTCTAAATTGAAAATGGACTGGGTCTTTAGAGTGCTCATCTCTGTTTTATTTGCTATTGCCTTAGTAGCTGAATCAGTTTGTGATTTCTCACTATGTACAGGGTTGGGAACAATTGTATTAGGAGTACTAACTGAAGTGCTAGTACTGCTGGTTGGTTGACTTTGTTTTTCAGTGTCTTGGTCGTCCTTATCCTTATGTTTACCAGAACTTTCAGCTGTTGTTTTGTTATCTGCAACAGATGCTTTAGAGGATTTATCAGGTCTTTTCTTGATGGTTACCTCAGGATTTTTGGCTTTGGGAGTATCTTGGCTTTTCTTGCTCCTAAGTTCATATTTTTCTCTGACCTGTAACATGGAATTTTCAAATCCTAATATGTAATCCTCAGTTTCCAACCATTCCTCATCCCAATAAGAGGGTGAGGGTTGGTCTTCCCCTGAATCACAGTTAAGGACCGAGTCTTCTGTTTCAAACATGTTAATTGCATCCCCTCCAGAATCTTCTATAATTCCCTCATCTTCATCTAAAATGTTTTGAAATGAGGGAATGACTTGCTGATCTGATTCCTTTTGTCTGTTGGGAGCATTGTTGTTCCTTCTAAAGTTTTGGTTCTGATTCTAGTTTTGGTTTCTGTTCTGATTGCTAACTGTGAAAACCATTTTTTCCATCATCTGTTGTAGTCTCTCCATGTTTTTAGACAATTTTTCATAGTTTGGATCGGATGTGGAAGCTACATTGTCATCCCTATAGGTTACCCTCCTCTCAGACCTCAGTCTTGCTCTTTTCTCAATCAAATTGGCTTCTATGTTTACAGCCCCTTTCGGCATGTCTTCCAGTGTGGTGTATTCTTTGTCCCTAAGCTCATAGGCCATGTCAGCATCAAACCCATTAGGGTATTTTGCTAAGGCCATACCTTGTGGAGGTTTCATATGTGGAGGGAGAGCATTGTAAATGTTGTTAAATCTTGTTGTGTAATCATGGACACTCTCTCCTACATTCCTTTTAAGGGTCAGGTATTCCGCTAGGAGTTGACGAGGGTTTGCCCTAGTCTCCCATTTGTTCATGAAGGTCTGATATAATGTAGGAAGATCAGGGATACTGCCAGGAGGTAAGCCCTTAAACCATTTCTTTACATCACCTCCTAGGATTTGGGCAAAGATTCTCATTTTGATTGATTCATCGTCAATCTCCATGTAATCAAAGGAATCCTCCATTTTATCTACATGTTGCTGAGCTGTTATGGACTCTTTTGTAGTAAAGTGCGGGATTTTTGACTGATAATCATTTGGTAAGGGTAACATAGGCTGAGGTAAAACCAGAGGTGCATACCAAGCTGCCATGATGATATTCTGATGGGGTAAAGGGTTAGCTTGAGCAGCTGGTATATGGATGACAGGGATATTAGGACCAGCAGAAGTCTATTGAGCAGATCTAGGGTGAGAGAGCCCCAAGTTTTGAAGGAAGTGCAAATCAGGTGGTGTAGATGGAGGGGTTTCTCTGTTCCTAATGTTTTGACCACTGTTAGATGGTGTGTTATGAGGCTCAAGGTCTTGCTAGTCTAGGTGATTGACTGACCTGGTTCTTGATAAACTGTTAGGTAGGTCTAAGTCAGGGAGAAAAGGTGCTAGAGCTGTTAGGTTTTCTGGTACAGAATTAGCTCTGTGAATGTGCCTGGAAATAGTTGGTCTGTTAGGTGTAGGAGCTCCTTTGAGGATACTCTCTGGATTGTCAACTATTTCATGTGGGTCAGGGTTGGGATGAGCTCTCGTGTGAATGGTTCTGAAAGCCAGAATTTAATACTTCTACCTAAGCAACTTAACCCCACTTGTTACTTTGGTTGTGGCTAACGTTGTTTTGAAGGTCGGTCTCCTAGTGGAGTCTATTTTGAAACCAAGACAATCAGCAGGCCTACTGATCACCAATGGAGTCTTTTCATTTAGGAGCAATGGAGTCGCCAGGTGGAGGGTTTCAAGGTATTTCTAAGGGATTACACTGTCCACCACAGTGCTCAGGCACTATCACCTTTCAGGAATCTCCTCATGACAGTAAACTCCAACCAGAGATTGACTGGGAGGGCATTTACCAGATATGTCACCTCCTAAAGAGGATGAGATCTGGAGGCTACCTGGCCCTTTCCAGGCTCTGTCTAAGAGTATGGTGGTTATTCAATAATGGAGGTCGATTCAAGAAAGGAGTGAATAACTGTCAACCTAACCAGAGTTCTAAGTTTCTGAGCCTCTAAGACTGTTTAAGGTGAAATGCACTCAGTTCCCCAGCGGAGTCGCCATTATGTTGGGGTTCTCATGTTTTGGCCAGGTTGACAAGACCAAAATATGAGACAACATAGAACCACTTTCAGACCTAGGATCTAGCCTTCCTAGGTCCAGAGAGGGATCTCTCTATATAAGTCAAAGGATATGTCTTTGAAGTTCCAATTTATGATTTTAGGCTAGTTGTAGGCTCAAGGTTGTTTGTTTGTTTGTTTAGGTTTGGTTGGAGGGAATCAGGAAAAGAAGGTCCAATATAAGACAAGGATGAGCAAATAGGAAGCCTAGGCAGAGATAGATAACTCAGAGAACATTAAGGCCATTGGGCTATGGAGTCAAGAAAGGATTTATTTGTAATCAATGTGCAAGCATTCAGTTGGGCTAGTCATCTAGAGCATTTGGATCTTAAAGGATGATTGGTGGGATGGGACATTAAGGATTGAAAATGAGTGAAGGAGAACCATCCGGTTCTGTCTATAGATTAGGCCAAAGGCCATTTAACTCCAGGCCTGCTTGGACAGAATTAGAGGCAATACAAGGGATCTTGGAAAGGTTTAATTAAGGTGGAAAGATCCTAGTGAGGCAGATACGGGATTCTAGACCTCACAGTGTTCTCAACAAATCCAACTAAACCTTAAAAAGAACATCTAAATATGGACTTCATTAATTCATACATCAGAGAGTAGGCAATACCATCCACTACACTGGTTAAATCAATTGAAATCAACATTCAGATACACATATAAGCAGAAAACATAAAGGGCTAGGAGAGCAGCAACATAAGGTACCTATCAAGGGTAAATATTATGCCAAACTTCTGATGCAAGCCTGAAGAAACGTAATGAAATGAAAGCAAGTCAATCACAAATACAGAGAAAGGAAAACATCACCAGCTGCCTTAGATCAGGATCCAAAGAAACGTGCTTGTCATATTAAAAACAACACCAATCAGGTACATCATAGCCCATAGCTTGAACATTCAGTCTGAATACATCAAATCTCAGTCTATCTCACACTATTACATAGAGAACTTGTCTCAAGAGGGGAAATGCTTGCGTTTCATTGATATCTCATCAACAACCACAACAATGTTTCTTTCTGTGTTTTATAGCAGAGGATGAACAGAAGATAGACTGAGGGGGTAGGTGAACACTAAATGTAACATTAAACATAAAAATGAATGCAGGGTCGAAGCCCATTCTATTTGAAGGCTGAGTATTTAATTTCTGTCATCTCTTTCATGAAAGAATGATCTTCCCTGGATATGACTTTGACATATTTCGGCTGTGGTGATCTGCTGTACTTTGTGGTGCATAAACAAAAAGCAAATGAACTACTGAGAAGTCTGCTATATAAATGTTCTGCTGCTCTCGAACTGTCGTTAGGGTGGAAATTCCTTCAGGGGTGTTGTGCATAATAAAGGTTGTATGGGTGCCTTGTACTTTGATAAAGAAACATTCTGTTGATTAATAAACCCTGATGTTACCCTTTGCTCGCGTTCGGGACCTTTTAATCGATCCTCGGGGTCTTCAACTGGTGCTCTGCTTCCTAAAACCCTTGAGGATGCGCGAAAGTCTTCTATTTACTGCCTCGAGCCCTATGATGTTCCAGTACTGTCTTTTTTCATGCATTCTGAGCCTTAATGGCACCAGAGATTCATATTTTAAATCTGTCCTTTGATGGAGAAAACCACTCTGCTGATGTATAACACCTGCCATTCATTAAATCCTTTACCCCTGTCAGTGGGAAACTTGCTGTTGCCTCCATACTGTGCAATTATGGTGGCGTTTCAACCTTTGTACTCTGCAGAGAGCTCACAACTGTGTGAGGAAAATCGATGCAAATGAAGACTGGTGGAGCGGAGGGTGGAACATATGGTGGTGCAACGGTGGCGGAAAAAATGATATTATGTGAAATAATGGTGAAAATGCAGTGAAGTGGTGAAATATGTGAATAATAGGGTTTGGTGGTGATATGCAGCGCAGACCGTTAGATCCTGGCCTGGAGACGAAGATCGATGGCGGAGATTGACCTGCGGGCTGACCTAACAAACATAACGAAACTTTAGACTTTGGCGAAAATGTATGGAAATGCAAAGAAATGCAATGAAATGAATGTAAGAAGTGGGACCCGACAGAGGCAGAGGAAAATTAGAGCTTGACCGTCGAATCCAAGGGAGGATCAACGATCACGATCTAATCGAAACAACCTGCGATTGCAATGAACAAGAAGTGACTGCAATTGAAAACTGCGATTGCGATTGGGCGGGAGTTGCGATGGCCGTCGGATCAGCGTGGAGGATGGACGGTTATGATTTGATCGGGAGACGATGGGGAAAGCCTGCGATTGTGATCGGAGGTCGGGACACGATTAAGTGTTGATCGTCGGATTGGCTTGGAGATGGACGGTCGGGATGTAATCGGGTATCGGGAGTTAGGACTTGCAATTAGCGATCGGGCGGAGGGTGTGATTGGTGCTGGACCGTCCGATCCGCAGGGAGAATCAACGATGGAGAGGGCAATCGGGGGATCGCAATCGCATCGGGACAAATGGGTAACGTAATGGAATTTCCGATTGCGATTAGGCGAGGAGTTGCGATGACCGTCAGATCGGCAGGGGGAATGGACGGTCGGGGACTGATCAAAGCAATCGTGATCGGGGAGTGCGGAAAAGGGGATGTGATCAATCGAAGGGGTGGGCTTGAAATTTGCGATTACGATTGGGTGGGGGTCTGCGATTGGCGCTCCGCTGTCCGATTGGAACGAAAAATCAACGGCTGATAACAAGTCGCGGGACTTTGTTTAATAAAACAATCGCATCGGGTTTTTTTTCGATGATGCAAAGGAATTGCACCCGCCCGACGTTCCGATTGCGATTAGCACTGGGGACTTAAGCGCTTGGTCCCAGCGCACGGGCATGTCGAGGGAAGTGGTTAAGGGACTTGAGGTAAGGGGCTAAACCCTGTTATAACGTCAGAAAGTGGGTTTTTAACCCATTTTAGTGGATTTTGAGGGCTCCAAAAGGAAACGGTAAGGGGAAAAAAGGGGGTAAGGGTGGTAACTCATGGGGATTTTTGGGAGAATTTAGGAGGTTGATGGGAGTATTAGGGGGAACAAGGGGCCTTGGAAAAAAGTGGAAAACAGGACAAAATAGGGGAATTTCTACAGGGGAACAGGGGCATATAGTGGCCCTTTTGAGAAAAATTTATCATTCAGCAAGGCTCATGGATTTCATAACAGCAGAGGGGAACAGGCAAAGGAAGGGAAATATAGGAAGGCTTCAAGGATGATGTGTTTTCAAGGGAAATACATTCTTTGAAGGCTCAACAACAATATTAGCCCCCTGTTTTGCTTGTCAAAAATTTCACAAAATGGGGCTAACACTACCTTGGTCATCTTTGATCTTATTTTGTACATGCGGTAGTGCTACCCTACTCTTTCTACATAAATTCCCGCTACTAGATTCCTTGGTCTCTTCGATGAAATTTCACTTGTCACTATCAAGTTTTTTTCTTGTTCTAACTCAGAATTTTTTGGCAATCTCATGCTTTCTTATTTCATGAGGGTTAAGTAATGTAACCAGCACAGATGAGGTTGATAAGACCCCATAACTAATTAATTATTTTGTCTCCCCCATGGCTATAATCATGTGATTAGTTACCGCGATGAGGTGTATTCTGAAATGGTTGACTGTGACTTCGATATTTGGGTAGACGTGATGGGTAATGGTTATGGCATAATATGGAAAATTTATTACGATATGGATGTTACTAATTATGGCAGTTAATTCTGAAATCTAGGTAATCCTATGGACTGACATGGGTATCATGGGTCATGATGATGGAATGATGTTCAACACGTTTGGCTCTCTGACATGGATGACACGCTGGACACTATCCTCCCCTCAACCACAATTGGTTGCGATGCGGTCTCTGCATCGTAACTGTAAGTTTTCTCTGTTATCTCCATTTATGATTTATTGGGATTCCTATCTATTATCTTCTCATGTGCGAGAGAGTTATTGACTCTATCTACTCTATTCTACCCTATTGACTCCTCTCATTTGCGAGAGTTATTTGAAAAGGAAATAATGAAACTTACTCATGACATGGCTTCAGGTGTATGTCATCACCCATCCTAGTAACACTTGGCCATCTAGTTGTGCTAACCGAACTACTCTTGAATCTTGGATTTCAATCACATGGTACGATCCGAGCCAATGCATTCTGATTTTACTTGGGAACTTTTGGAACTTGTTGTCATATAGTAAAACTTTTCCTTCGACCGTAAACGTTTTATGTTTGATATGACGGTCATGCCAAGCTTTATGTCTGTCTTTTTGGATAGTCTGATGAAACTCCGCTAGAAACCTATCCTCTTCAAGTTCTAGTAGCTCATGTAGTCGCTCCTTCAATGAGTCTTCCTCTGTTAAATGTAGTGTTGACACGATTAGTAGGCTCGGTATGATAAATTCAGCAGGTACCACTGTTTCCCTCCTATACACTAGCTGGAAAGAAGTCTGGTTGTTCAGTCATTTCATAGTTGTCTTGTATGCCCATAATGTTGCTGGTATGCACTCATCCCAGTCATCTCGATTAGCATTGAAAATCATTGTTAGTCCCTTTTCAAGAATCTTAGTAAATGCTTCAACTGTTCAATTTTCCTGAGGATGGTACAAACTTCTCTTATGATGTTGTACCATAAAATTTTCTAACAGAGATTTGATTGTTGGATTGATAAAGTGTGTATCATGATCGTTGGTTAGAATTCTAGGGCAGCCAAATCTGCTAATGATATTTTCAAAAATGAACCTAGCTGCTATTTCTGCCATGCAATCCCTCACTGGTACCGCTTCTGCCCATTTGGTAAGATAATCTGTTGCGGTGATTATGTACCTTGCCTGTGAATGTCTTGTGACAGGTGCTATTGGTCCTATAAAATCAATGGCCCACTTCTCAAATGGCTGCAATGCTCTTACAGGGTGAAGTGGTAGCTCATCTTTGTGTGATGGACGTCCCATTCTCTAGCAGACATTACATTTCTTTACAAATTATTTACCGTCCTTCTGTACTGTGGGCCACCATAAGCCTGCTTGTAATATCTTTCTTGCGGTGGGTTTTGTGCCGACGTGCCCTCCCGTAACTTCACAATGACACTCCCACAATATATCCTCCATTTCATTGTCCATTACACATCTCCACAAGACTTGGTCTAACCCCATATTATAAAGTTGTCCCGCTATTAACTGATACTCAGTTGCCCTTACTACAAGATGTCTTCTCTAAGTCATTGTATATTCAGTCAGGCACTATCCTGTTGCCAGATAGATCGCTATCTGGTCTAAATAGTCTAGGATGACTTATACTCTAAAGATATCAGCATCTAGCAGTTGATCATCCAGGGACCCTCCATTTTCTCCATTTTCCAACCTTGATAAATGGTAAAGACCCACATTCAGTATTCCTTGTTTCACTATCACTTCAAAGGTGAAATCCTGAAACAGTAGGAGTCATATACAGATCCTTCCTTTAAGGACCAGTTTGTTAACTAGGTACTTCAATGCTGAATGGTCCATGAAGAATTTGAACATACCTCCTAATAGGTAATGTCGAAACTTCTGAAGGGAATATACCATTGCTAAATCTTCTCGTTTTGTTGTTGTGTAGTTCCTTTCAGCTGTTGATAACTTCCTGCTTGCAAAGTAAACTGGGTGATCAACTGAAGTTTCTCCTAGTTGAGCCAGAACTACTCCTAGCACAATGTTGGAGGCATCAATATGGACGTGAAATTTCTTGTCCCAATTAGGATGAACTAATATGGGTGCACTTGCCAATTTTTCTTTCAGTGTATTGAGGGCAGTAATACAATCGTTTGTCCAAATTAATTGCTTCGATTTCTGCGACAGCTTCTCTAATGGGGTTGTTATCTTTGCATAGTTTCGGATGAATCTTCTGTAGTACCTAGTATGGCCTAACAGTGATCTCAACTGTTTCACGGTTTCTGGTGCCTCCATATTGATTATAACTGCCACTTTTCTTGGATCCACATAAACACATTATTTGCAAACAACATGTCCTAGTAGTCTCCCAAAAGGTACTGCAAATATGCACTTCTTAAGATTGAGAGAAATCTGGAGTTGTCTGCGTATGTCAAATATTATCCTTAACAAGGTTGCATGATTCTTCAATAGGCTGTAAACTGTCCAGACATCCATATAAACCTCAAGTAATTTGTGGATATATTCTCGAAATGTTGTTATCATGATCCATGAAAATACTGTCGATGCATTTTTCAACTCGAAGGGCATTACATGATATGCAAATGAGTCCCATTCGGTTGTGAAGGTTGTTTTATTATTATCTTCTTCAGCTATCCTCACTTGATGGTATCCCGAAAATCCATCCATAAATTAATAAGCTTCATTCCCTGCAACATTGTCAAGCACCTCATCACTGAACGGAGTTGGGAATGGGTCATGTATGTATGCGTTGTTGAGGCTCCTGTAGTCAACACATAATCGAATTTCAAACTTTTCCTTTTTACTTTGTATGACTATAGGAGTTACCCACTCTGCTTCTTCCACCGGAAAAATCAACCCTGCTTTCAAAATTTTATCAATCTTTGCCTTGAATTTCTCTTTCACTCTTGGATTCAGACAGTATGGTCTGTGCTTTACTGGTCTTGCATCGGGCTTCAAAATTATACACATTTCCCCCATGTCTCCTTTGATTCCTTTTAGCTCCACTACTGAGGATGGGAATAAGTCTTCATATTCCTATAGAAGATTAAATATCTTTTTATTCGTTTCTAAATCCTAGTAGTCGCCAATTGACGCAAGTTTGGGCTTTTCTGGTGTTTCAATGTTCAGCTTCTTAGTCTTCAATGGTAGCAGATGAATTCCCTCTGTTGTAGGTTCATCTTGTATATCCCGCTCCCCTTCCTTTTCTTCAAAATATAAGTTTCTAATATTTTCTAGATCATCATCATCCATTTCACTATCTATATTTTTGCATGCTACTAACTATTGGATACTCTATTTCGAGAGAGGTTGTTCCTCATCTTCCTAAATTTCTGGAAAGAATAATACTCTTTTGATGGCCTATAGCACCTGTCTGATGGGTTTTGTTTCTCCTTTAAAGGAAAGGTATTGTGTAAACTTATCCGCAACTTCTTTCCAGGTGTCGGCTCCTCTTTTCTTCTCTTCAGTTAAGTACCAAGCTTGTGCAACTAAATCTAGTGAATGTATAAAATTGTGCGTCCACAAATATTCTAGGTACCCTACTTTCTTCCATTGGCACTCACAATTTTGTAAATGTTTAATGGGATCAGAATCCCCTTGGAAATTTTCAGTGAATTGTGGTCCTTCCTCTTCCTTGAATCTGGCCCTCAATGCTACTGTAACCCCCTCCCATCGTGACAGAGATTTGCAGTGGTTTCTCCACCACCTTGCTGACGTGGATTGTATAGCCACATCCATGAATGGGAATCTATGTTCCACTAGTAGTTTATCCTCTATTTTTGCAAAAAATGTATTTACAACATTCATATTTGATAAATTCGGATATTTTCTTACCTCAGTTCTGATCCAGTTGATTCTTCGGATGTTAGCACATCTTCTTGTATTGGTCTCATATCCTCCCTACTGCCAATCATCCTAGGCTATTTCTGAGCCCAAGTATGAGATTTGAACACTTCTCCAGCTTACAGTCCCCCCTGTTGTTGGGTTGATATAATCTTCTCTTTTCCCTGCTGTCATCTGATAGAGATGACCAAGAAGTTGAGCATCCTCTCTATTGTCAACAGTTTCTGTATATCGTGGTCCTTGATATGGGTCCAGTGGCTGAGTGACCTTGACTTCCCCATCTTCAAATATCATCAGTTCCTTTTTCAAATTGATCATTGCATAGTTCTTGAAAGCCCATTCTATCCCCAATAATGTTGGGTAGGGATCCTTATCCCCCATAATGTTTATCACCTCAAAGTTTGTGTACATCTTTACCCTCGTAACATCGACCTTGACTTCTTCCAGCCTGCCTATAGGCACAATGCAGTATTATTTTTCCATGTGGAGCTGGATTGGTGAGTATGTCACCTTTGGTCTCCCCAATGCTTCCCATGTCTTCCTTGGCAGAATGTTGACATCTGACCCTAGGTCAAGCATGGTGTCCTTAATTTGGAATCCCCCGACTTGAGTGTTTACACTGAATTATTTTCTTGTTCTTCTCTTATTTCTTCTGATTCTCCGTATATATTTCTGGGTTGAGTCATGTGACTCCTTTGGCTCTGTGTTTTCCTGCACCACCATCTCCAGATTTTTTTTCAATTGCTCCAGCATTAGTGCATTGGTTACAATTTTTAAAAATAGTCAGAACCATTATTCAGTCATTGTTCTTGTATTAGTCTATTTGTCCTTGTCTACCATTGGCTGTGGTAACTAAATGCCTTTGCTCCCCTCAAGTTGGGAAAATGTCTCCACTGCTTCTTTAAAATATTGTTTCTATCTATCTGGCCTGAACACTGGCTTTGGAGATGTTGGCTTTATCAGCTTTATTGGGTCTATATTCTGTGCATATTCCCCCATTCTCTTTCCTCCCCATGTTACTATGGATACATTTTTCATAGCTTGAGCCTCTACTATTCTTGGCTCTGCATTTACCAGGTTTTATCCTCTTTGTCTGGCTCTTTCTTCCCATATTTTAATTAAATATGGGCGGTCTTTAGTTGCGTTTGTATTGACTCTACACTGAGAGCACCATGGTCTTCTGGGAGGTAGACATTCCCTCGCTACGTGGCCCTCTTGGTCACAATTGTAACATCTTACAGTTCCTCTTCCTCCAGCTCTGCCTCCTCTCATTCCTCCTCCTCGTCCCCTGAGAGCCTCATTCACTCTATATGATGGCCTATCCAATTGTTCTGCCAGTGCATCCAGGGCTCTACACTACTCTGTATTGTGTGTTGCGGAAGCACATAACTCACAATATATGTCATTTGGAACGTTGGAGTATTTTTGAAAAATTGAGCATAGGTGGGGTGCATGACCAAAGCTTTTGCATATTTCGCAATATTTAGTTGCAACCTAATTTTGTTATGCAGGGAACCCCGGGAAGTGGGGTTGTGGTAGATATAGGCCTTGAGTGTTTATCTACACAACTCCCCCTACTAGTGGAGTCCCTTGTGTCCCTGCTACTGAAGCCCATGTATTATTTCCCCGCAACCTTGGACATTTGGTGACCATGTGTCCCTCCATCAGACAATGCGTACACCATACATTGGGTCTTGCAGGTTGTATTGGTTGAATATCCTTCAAATTTTCTGTTAGACTGGCTATTTGATGTTGTAACCCCAATATGGAAGGGTCTTGAGCTGCTACTCCTCCTTTGAACTCCTGTGGATACCCCACCATAGCCTCTATCTTCATAGCTTGCTCCAATGCATCTTGTAATGTATCGATCTTCTGCTGTGTTAGGGGAGTTCTTGTCAATGGAAGAAGGGACTTGATAAACCAATCTCTCTGATGATTTAGATCAATTAGGGAACTCAAATTTCTAATCGCATCCTTGAACCTTCTCATCAGACCCCATGCAATTTCACCTTCTCATTGTTTAATCTCCCACGTCTCTGATAAACCTTGCTGATCTGTCTGAGGTAACTTGAATTATTTGACAAATTCTTTCTTTACATCATCTATCATTAGATTTGGATGTGCTTCGGACCATTTAATGAACCAACGAAGAGCTCTCTCTCTTAGATTAGTTTGAAACTCGACTAATTTAACTGCCTCTGGTGTCTCCCGAGCCCTCCATATTGCTTCACAAAGATACTAGTGATGCTCCCATCGTCATTTCCCCTCCCAGAGAACTCTGGGTATCGAGTAAATGATCCTGCCATACTTCTTTGTGTGGATGGTACTAGACTAAAACCTCTATTTCCTGGCTGTGAAATTGTATTACTAGCACTATTGCTAGTAGATATTGTTGTTGTAGAAATTTTCAACTTGCTAAACTCTCGTAACTTAACAAAAATTTCACCTAGTGGCTGATAGAGTACTAGGGGAAGGTCGGGACTAGAGCTACTTGAACTTTGGGGAATAGGGTTACCTTGAGTTATGGGTGTTAGCCCCTCTCGGAATAGCTGCTCCATCGCAACATGCAACTCCACATCGGACATCTCCTCGGGGTGTGCATCCTCCACGTTGGACTTTTCTCCCTTTTCTCTTTGGGTTGGGATCCTATACACTTGCCTGACTTCCTTGATGGTCCCTCATATTCCTTGGGATACCATCTAACCTTCCATCTCCTTTGTCATCTACGATGCCTTCTCCTTGTCCTGTCGACTACTTTCCTATTTTTCTAACTCTTTCATCACCCTTTCTTACCACTTCTCAGGGATCTACGCCCTCCGATGTGCTCGTCGCTCTCTCGACCTACTGGAGGTCTCGGAATCCATATCTCTATTCCCCCTTCCAACTTACTTGTAGCATCTCTCTGTCAGCTCCTTCCCCCATTACTGGAGGTTTAAGTCTCCATCTCATATTTTTGAAATTCCATCAATCCCTCGTCTACCATTAAAGCTTTGATCCACAAAGGAATTTCCTTCAACAACTCTCCCCGCAATCCAGATCTGAATACGTCCTCTGCTTTTGAGAAGGACTGCTAACACTCAGCCACGAATTCCGCTATATATCCTTCCAAGGTAGATTGTACC
The DNA here is from genome assembly GCA_034641835.2 of Pinus albicaulis. Taxonomy (NCBI): domain Eukaryota; kingdom Viridiplantae; phylum Streptophyta; class Pinopsida; order Pinales; family Pinaceae; genus Pinus; species Pinus albicaulis. The sequence continues at coordinate 294,530 of JAXQQM020058467.1, forward strand.
CAGAAATCTACAGCTTGAATCAGTATCTAACCAATGGAGTGCTACCATATCCACGTGCAACCACTTGTGACAGATTTTACGTGACCTTCCTTGGACTGCCTTGACTTGTAGTCTCTGCAAAAAATTATAGAGTTCCTCTAAAAACTTTCCCCAGAAAATTTCGTATAGGTCACTTGCAGATTCAGAGAATAGAACCTGATCCTTAACAATTTTTTCCCTCTACTATCTAAACTCAGCTTTCTGCGCTATGAACTGATCTAAGTGGTTATCCCATCAGCTTCGTATTTCTCTCTCGAATATCCGTGATACCATGATCTAGCTCCTAAATGAAATTTTAGGTCCTGGCAACAGAACCATTTATTGGTGAGAAAGAAGGTCTCTGAGTAAGACCTAGGTTCAAGAGAGAGGCTAACAAGGTTTCCGCAGTAGTCTAGCACAACGTCGACATTTTCATCCTACTCCAAAGAGTAGAGAGTCTCTCCCAAGACGTGTCTTGACCTTAGTAAGGTTAGGAACAGATCAGATATCGACCGGTCATAGCTATAAAGCAAAGTAGAAAGAACTAGGAACCGTAAACAGATTTAGCTACCTTGCACAAGATACTACTCATGAAGCATATTCAGGATGCAAAATTAAAATTTAAAAGTGGGAAATACATTCACTATAACCAAATGCTTAACACGGAACTAAGGACATCAAACACAGGTAGAAGTGTATTTCATTATCAATAACAGACAGTTACATTACTCCTCATAGTTTATTACAGATGGGCAGATTACAACAATTACAAAATAGAACATAACAGAGCTCTCCTGCGGCTCTCTTCCTCAACCATCTACTGGACTAACCTCCCATCTATGCTGGTTGATTTCCTATTTGTTTCTTTGCCAACGCGACTGTCAGTTTTCCCTCCTTTCCTACTTTGTTGTTTGCCGCATCTCCCTGATCACTGGGAGTTCCCCTGCCTGTCCTTGTCGCTCATCTCTGCCATCTGTGTTGGTTCTCTGCAGCTATCGCGCCACCCGTTCTCCAGCTCTCCGCAACCGTGACACTTCCTATTTTTCTGCCTTTTCCCTGGATTAAGTGAATTCCTCATCAAACTTATTTCCCATCATGTATATACCTGTGGCAAGTAGATTCATCATTTTAGAAAATGTAGCTTCAAATATTTCAATATGGTTATTTACTACAAAAGTAATCATTTATCAAGAGGTAGTCTCAGAGTTCATTTTAAGGTTACAATATTGGTGTTCCATACCTCAGTATCCTTAATCCTGGTAAATTCATTGATATAAACCTATTTTGATGATTCCTTGCACATTTCTACAATGTTAGGCACAAATTATATTCAAATTGAAGAGAACCGCAAAGATAATGACTTGGGTACTTACCTGGCACTGATGGAATAATTGGGACGAGTTCCAAATCTAAATCCACTGTGCAATAGAGGACATAGGCTTTTGATTCATGCTCGAACTGCACGCAGATGAGAAGGGGTTCTATCAACGGGAATTCAGAATCTAGTTGGCGGAGCGAGGGAAGGCGTATTATGAACGCAACACTAATACATTATATAATATATTAATTAAATTTTGATCAATAATATTTAATGTCACTTAGATTTAGACAATTAGATTTCATCATGTGTGGAAAGAGGCGTTAACATTTGTTTTTCTTGGATAAGAGTCGTTGGATAAAATGATATTACGCATACATGCATCATTGAGTGAAAAAGAAATGACTAAGATCGATGACTATTATGACATAATATTTGTTGATTTGGTGTCGACGATCGTTTGATCAAAAACTCAAAGTGGCTGAATAAACCATCAAGAGAAGGACTAATTATTAAATATGATATTAAACCTATAACATCATTTGATTGTAATAAAAAGGGGTGGCTCGATAACGGTACCATTGATATAAGAGCATAGTAGAGTTAGACTAATTTATATCCATTTTCCATGTATTTAATTTTTCTCGAACTTCAAGACTTAAGCTATGATAAGGATGGTAATACATTGTCAGGATAGATATAGTCATAAGGAAGAAATAAAGTAGTCAATAATGGAACTATGGTCTTAGGGGGAGACAATATCAGAATGGAAACATAGTAGTAAGAAGGAAGCATGGTTCAGTCAAGTCAACGTGATCATTCAAATATAGGTTATGGAGTCTTTGTATAATCATGTTAACCCATAATCATGGAAGTTTTCATAAAAATATATGATCCTTTGCATTTATTTCAAACGTGGAAAGATTTAAAATATATTGATATAGAGGAGAGAATGCTTGTATCAATAGATAGAGCATCTTTTCAAGGTGAAATTTTTGTTGTAGGTTTGACATCAAATGACCATGAATGCCCGATGGTATTTCCATCAATAGCAAAGGGGGAGATTTTTGTGCATTTTGTTGTCATTGGTGACAAAAAAATGTCATTGATGTCAAAGGTGATGTCCAAGATAGCAGTAATATCATTCATAATTCCTAAGGAAGTAGCGATACTCTCTATGAAGTAGTATGCCAGTTAGGACTCTTACGGGATCTCATCAAGTGAAGTTAAATTTGCTTGAATTTATTTGAGTTTTTTTTGTATTTATGGTGTCATAATTACCCTATAAATAGTATGGTTGTGTAGGTCTCGTCGATTCCTTTCCAAAAGTATATCCTAATCTAAAAAATCCATCCTTGATGAGAAGTTATGGCTACTTGAAGATTAGTATTAAGCAAAGGACCTAAACTATAGTGAAAAAAATCCTAACACCAAATTTATTAAAAAGTGTGAATATTTCATGTGGATTCATGGCTTAGTATTTTGGCCAACAATGGATTTCTAGCAAACATGCATGAAATTTAACACTGTTAAATGTCGAGCAACTTTTGTATATCAGGTAGATCAGACAATTAGGTTAAATGATTGAATGGTATATGTTTTCCAAAGTTTCATGATGATTAAACAAACCTATGCCCAACCAAAGAATGACGTGGCAACATTTCATAAGACATGATGTGGCCCCTCCAAACTAACACTTGGAAAGTTTATATTTGCGTGAGGTGGTGTTGGGGTTCTGGATTTGGCAGATTGGCATGCCATGGACAAGTAACATGCAACCAAGCTTTAGAGCTCTAGGATTTAGCCCTCCTAGTCTCAAAGAGGGATCTCTCAATATGTTTATAAGGATGTGTCTTGAAAGTTTTGGTAGTTGATTTTAGGCTAGTTATGATGGTGCAGGGTTATTTTTTTTGTTTGGTTGGACAAATATGTTTCATTTAGTATGGATAGAGCATAGGAATCTACAAGCCATTGGGCAATGGAGTCATGTGAAAATCCAAATAGTTCTGATTGAGAAGGAAGGGAAACCAAAGGGAAAATCTAACTTGGTCAAGGATCTGTAGAATAATATAGGTGAAATGAGATGAACATTAAGGACTAAGAGTGAAAAGCAAACTAAACCCTTTCACAAATGAATTAAAGGATTCGGGGAACACCCTATTTCCTCCAGTAAGCTCACTGTTTTGGACTTAATCAATATAACACTCAAAGAAAAAGAGAAATGCAAACTAAAACCCTCTTAATGAATTATAGGATTCGAGGAATGCCCTATTTCATCCTATAAGTTCATTGTTGAGAACTTAATCAACAAAGAAATACAATTGCATTCAAAGAAGAGGGAACGCCTTAGACATCTAGGACTGCAATTATAGGGACCTTAAAACACAATAATTGCAGTAAGGAACAGAGGGTATGATTGAAACAGACCTCTCTGTCAAATTGCAAGCATTAATAATTAAAGGGAGATTTCAGATACAATATTCAGTGGAAAAGAAAGAGGGAATGCCTAAACAGTCTTTGGGACAGCTGAAATAACTATTTATGAAATAAACAAACTAAAGGTCTCAGAGAATTGTTTAAAACTACTCAATAAAAACTTAGTAGACGAAAACATATAAACAGCGAAGGATAAACAGGTCAGAGGTGCTTCTGAGATACATTTCTCTGCCTAAACTTTTTATCCTACTGTAAGCAAAGCATGATGGAACAAAGTGGAAAACAGGAAATAACATTAACAATAAGAAATACTTCACCAAAACCAGGCTCAGGGATCCAATGATCCAGCTTCCTTCATCAACATAAAAACATAGACCTCCACACTCCTGAGAACACTAATGCTTCTTCAAAGCAGTAATCTATGTATTACTTTAGAAATCACCAAATGCCTACCTTTTACAATGAGACTTCAAAGAGTCTTTATAGGGGAAAAAGAGGAAGAGTAGGTGAGGAAAGTTTTAATGAACATCAGAGATAGGAGAGGGTATTTCGAATGCTCCATCCTGTGTCATAAACATAACATTAAATTCTAGATAGGATCAATAACTTTGTAGCTTGTTGAGACTATTTTGATATGATAGAAATCACCCACAGAGTGTCCTTGAGAGGAAAAACCATCTGGAGTGGTACTGTTATCTTCTTGGTGTGAGTTAAGTGAAATAATGGGCTATGAGGACTCCCATACTTATAAATAACTACTTCTGATAGTTTGCAGTAGCTTCTTTGGTGTAATAACTGCTTGGCAGGCTTGTGTGCATGGAGATGGGTAATGTCTGTGTCAGTCAACTTCTGCACCAATAACTGATCTGTACTTCAAACTGTTTTGGCTCTGTTTATGATTTCACTTTGCTGATGGCTTGAACTACTTCTGTACTGATGTCTTCAAAGGTTTTATTAATCTTCTATGTCGTGTCTTTTGCCAGTAGATATGTGATCTTCACCATTTTCAAGTGTTATGTGTACAGGTGGAGGGTTTCGTTGAGCTGGAGGGTCACTGAGGGTTCATGGATCTGATCCATTGATTGATATGATCTCGCCTTATGTTCTGGTTCTCTTTGGCAATGAACCTTAGCCTTGAGATAATTTTCGGAGCCTCTATGTCACCTCTAGTGACTGTGGAGAAAATTCATGCTTCGTCAGTCGTGAAAACCTGTAATCATATTAAAAACTATTATGAAATCCTACGGGCTTGGTTTAGACTGCTTGTAGAGGCTTGTGAGGGTGGAGGAGCAGTGATGAAGAATGTGATTGCAGTATAAAATCGGGAAAAACACTGGCAGAGCAGCTTACCAAGTCCAGTGAGGGTCTCGGTGTGATGAGGAACGTGGACCGTTAGATCAGGATGATCTACGGTGGAGATCTCTCGATGAGCGTAACGGGAGAATAGATGAATGGCAAACGAATGGGGTTACGATATAATATGAGTCGTTCAATCTCTGAGATCGACGGCTGGAATTAAAAGCGAAGGCGACGTTGTGGAGAGCATCGATATGGCGGAAAAACGAAAATGGTTTTCGCGCAACAAAATGGGGGGCGGTAGTAATTTGCATTTGGAACACGATTCCATATATCGGGTGACACATGGATTCTTAAAACTGCCCATTTCGCAAAATTTTGGAACGTTAATCCTTGGGCATACAAATTTTGCGAAATGGAGCTTCAGCCATCGGATCGTGCGGTGTTGATCGAACGGTGCGGGTTGCATGCAATAAGTGGCAATGTGTGCAGGCAGAGGAACTGGTGGGCTAGGTAAGTGACGTGTTCTTTTTTCGTGAAGCAGACAGCGGGGTGGTGTCGGGTTATGCGTGAACCATTAGATCTACGAGATCAACGGCGGAGGTTACATCGGGGGTAAAACGTCGGGTGAAAAATTTATAAAGAAAAAGGTGCATTCGCAGAGAAATATGAGGAGAGGAGGGCTTAGGGATAAGCGCTCGGGTGTGGTCCCATGGAGGGAAAGAACCAGGGCTAGCGGGTGACTTAAGCCCTCGGGGGCTTAATACCTTTATAGAGCGGAAGACTTGTTTTTAGTCCAAAAATAGGTATTTTAAGGCCAAATGAGGGTTTCGGTAGGCTAGAAAAAGGATTTTTAAACCAAATAAAAGGATGATATAAGGTTTAAAAGAGGGTTAAGGTGATTTAGAGGTGAAATGGAGGGGTTTTGTGGGATTTTTGAAGGAAACAAGGATGAAAAATGGAGATTTTGTGGGAGTGAAATGGAGAGGTAAATGGTGGGAAGTGGAGCATTATAAGCAGTCCCTTTTGGTACACAGCAAGGTCCTTGAGGGTTAATAGTGAAACAGCAGTGAAGATTAACACCAAGGATAAAGAACCGTCATAAGACTTCAAAGATGATGGATTTTCAAAGGAAATATATCTCTTGAAGGCTTGACAACAAATTTAGCCACCATTAGGTATATCAGAATTTATAGGTGGCTAACAGTGGCTCCACTCGGGGAGGACAGCTTGCCCTTTAGGTGTCCAGAACCTCAGAAATCTCTATATTTAGCAGACCAACGCCATTCCATTGGGAAAAACTCTTCATTTGACAACTTTTCATTATCCTGCAGCAAGAAATCCATTTGAACAACACTTCTACCTATCCCAAACTATTTGTCCTAGCATTGTTTTCTTCTTTGAGTGCACTTGGACTGGCAAAATCTTTTTCCAACATTTTATTCTGCAAACAGAAAAATAAACCTATCTAATGCTACCCTTATTTCTCCATGAGTTCAGATTACGCAGTTGAAATCATAAGTTTCTCTATCTAAACTAATATCTGTCAAGATTAAACAGTCTGATAGATTTTCATTCTCTATATTCTAAAACAGAAATTGAAACACAGCCAAACCAGGATTAGACTGTCTGATTTGCTGTGGGTCCATGGCATAAATACAAGCTGCACATGAACTGAAACTTGTAGAAATTCAAACCAAAATCTTGAAGGCTGAAGATTTGAAATTCAGAACGTTCTTCCTTCTTATTGTGACTCAGATTTTGAGATTTTTAGAGTCACCCTTTTTTCTTCATTCCAGCTCTGGTTTTGATCTTGTTAGAGCTATTTTCTTTTTCTTTGCTGGTTCAAGTTTTGAGCATGTTAGAACCGGTTCTCTTCTTCTATTTGGCTCAAGTTTTGAGAGAATTAGAGCCATATTTTCCTATGATTCTAGGTTCATATTTTCAGCATGTTTGAACCTTTCTTTCTTCTATCCTAATCTGTTCTACTGATAAGCCAAGATTAAACAGTTTGGCAGATCTTTTTCACTATCCTATCAGCAGTAAATTGAAATCTGCCCAATCATGATTAGGTTGTATGATTGGACAGTAGTGCTCCTTAAAGTAGTGGCATTTGAGCTTGCAAACTTTCATATTTTTGTTTCTTTTTGGTATGGGGCTATACCTTTCTTGTTTTATTTCTACCCTTTTTATATTTTTTATTGTTTTTATATTTTTCTTTCTATTTTTATTTATGCAAATGGTATGTGCAATGGATAAAAACTCTGAAACTAAGACTCTTGACAAAAATAGTGTTTAAGCATCCTTCCATTGACAGAACCTCCCAACACTTCTTCACCATTTAGTTCTTGCAGGAAAAATGCATTATGCCCTCTTATGGAATGAATAATGTAGGGCCTTTTCCATAGATTTTCAAACTGACATGTTTTCCTTTCTCTTCCCTCCTTGAATCCCATTTGAGAGCCACATTTCCAACTTGGAAGTCATTTGCTTTAGTGCTTTTGTCAAATAACCTTTTGATGTTTTCTTGGACTGTTTGAGTTCTCTGGTAAACTTCTTCTCTAGTCTGCTGCAAATGGATGGTCTAGTTGATCCTTCTCTGCATATCATTTTCTTCAGCTTGGACTTCTTGAAGGAGTTTCATGACTAGAACTCCTAAGGATGTTGGGAAAACAGCATCCATGCCATAGACCAGATGATAGGGGGACATGTTGATTGACTTTTTGGTGGTTAACCTATCAGCCCACAAGGCATGAACAAGTTTACCATGCCATGCTTTCTGATTCTGCTCCAACAACTTTTTGATGATGTTGATCATGCTTTTGTTTGAGGATTCAGCAAGTCCATTTCCTTGGGGGTAATAGGCAGTGGAGTGGCCCAAGGTGATCTGATATTTATGGCAAAAATCAAACATCCTCTTGGATTTAAAGGAAGCAACATTGTCTGTGATTATTTTTCTCAGACAGCCAAATCTAGACAATATGTTGGTCTCAAGGAATTTAATAATGACAAAGTTAGTAGCATTCCTAGTGGGTATGGCCTCTATCCATTTGATAAAATAATCAGTGGGTGTGAGGATCCATTTGTGCTGGGATGAGGAGGATGGATGGATTTCCCCTATGAAGTCCAAACCCCACTATTGAAAGGGTGCTTCAACACTAATAAGTTTCAACGGTAAGGTCAAGAGATTTCTTCTAACATTAAAAACTTGGCACTTGTGGTAAGACATTACTAGTTTGTGGGTGTCTGGAAAAAGGGTGGGCCAATAATAACCAGATCTGAGGATCTTGTTTGCTGTGGTATTCCAATTTAAGTGCCCTCCACATTCTCCTTCATGCATTTCATGCATGATTTTTTCTGCATCATCCTCAAGTAAACATTTTAGTAATATCCCAACATCATTTTTCTAATATAAAACTCCATCTATTATACAATAATTTAAAGCCTTTTGTTTTACAAATCTGGCTTTTGTTTTTGACAAAGAAGGAGGAGCATTTAAATAAAGCAACACATAAATGATGTCATCATACCATGGGGAGTTCATGAATGTTTCTTCAATAAATGGTGTTGGGAACTCTTCTATTTCTTCCAAGACATCAACCATATTCATATCTAGTGCTTTGAAATTAGACTCGGCCATGAGTTTTGCTAATCCTTGTCCCTTGATGAGTTTGGTAGGCCTGATTTCTAAGTCATATTCAAGAATAGTGGGAATCCATTTTCCCCTTTTACCATCAGGATCCTGACTTATAATATCTTTAACTACGATATGTGGCACAAAAGCAATGATATGTGAATGTAAAATGTACACGCTAAAGTCTTTTAATGCTTTTACCAGTGCCAAGGCTTGCTTCTCCATGATATTATATTTGAGTGGGGCATCTCTTAAGGCTTTACTGAAGAAGGATATAGGTTGTTCTTTCCCCAAGCTATTCTTTTGCAATAATATTGTGGCTATTGTATGTTCAGATGCAAAGGAAAAAATATAGAAATCTTTGGTGAAATCAGGACTGATAAGGACTAGTGCTTGAGTAAGGGCTTGCTTTACCAGTTCAAATGATTGTTTAGCTTGGATTTTCCATTTAACACCTACTTCTTTCTTGAGCATGTTAGTGATGTTTCTTAATAGCTCAGCAAGGTTGGGGATGAACCTCCTCAAAAAGTTAATCTTTCCAATGAAATACTGTAATTCTTTGAGATTTCTAAGGTGGCTGATATTCAGTATGCCATCAATTCTTTTAGGATCTATTTTGATCCATTCTTCAGAGATTATGTGACCAAGAAGTTTTCCTTCCTGGAGGCTAAAGAGTGTCTTTTGGGGATTTAAAGACAAGCCAAACCTTCTACATTTCTTGAAAACCTTCCTTAAATGTTCCAAATGTTCTTCATTAGTTTTGGAGAAGACAGTAATATCATCAAGGTAAATGATTATAAAATAGCCTATGTCTTTTGAGAAGGCTATGTCCATGGCCCTTTAGAAGGTGGCCCCTGCATTCATCAAACCAAATGGCATTTTGACATACATGAATGTCCCCCAAGGTGTGGTAAAGGTTGTCTTATGATGATCGCTTGGGAGAAATAACACTTGATTATAACCCGAGAACCCATCCAACAATGATATTATTTTTGAACCAACTACCCTTTGAAGAATGTGGTCCATTTTTGGCAAGGGGTAGTTATATTTCAGAGAGGCTCTATTCAGGTTTCTGAAGTCAATACACAGCCTAATCTCCCCTGTCTTCTTCCTAACAGATACTAGATTGGAAACCCAGTCTGAGTATCTGAGAGGAAAAATGATCGATGTATCATACATATTTCTAATTTCTTTTTCTAATGCAGGAAATAAAATAGGGTTTATCCTCCTTAAACATCTATAAACTCTTTGAAGAATGCTATGTATTGATGTTTGATGTGGGCAGGAAGGGTGCTAGATAACTTAATCATTTTAGGCTCAGTTTGGCTGCCTATGTTGTGTTCTTCCACATTAGTTTCCAACGGTTTCTGCTTTTGGTTCCTTAGCCACATCGTTGAAATCAAAGAGTTGTTCTAATGGAGCAAGGCCTTTGGGTATGGTATCACCTTTACATTCTAGAACTTTGAGGTCCCTTTGGTCTGGATCATCAGATAATTTTCCCTTGAAAAGATGATCAAACTGATTTATATTAGTAGGAGAGGAGGACTCTGTTTCAAGAATTTTTTCCTCATCTAAACATTCTTTTTCATGGCTGAAACTTGGTGATGCTGTGGAAAACTCATTTTTTGACTGCAGGAAATCCTCTATATGTTTATCATTATCAAATACTTGCCAATGATCTTCTTTATCAGGCACTGTTGGTCTGTTTTTCACCTTTATAATGAAATTTTTATCTGGCAATTACTAGCAGCAAAAGCCAGTTCGTTTGCCAAGTGATTTTGGGCTCTTGGTATAAACATGAGTTCATATTTTTCAAAACATTTCAAGAGATCTAACACAGTGTTTCTATATTCTCTGAGTCTAGGGTTTTTGGTTGAATATTCCCCTTTTATTTTTCTAATGATTAACTCAAAATCTCCTTGTACTGATATCCTTTTGGCCTTTAAATCTTTAAGTATGTGCAGGCCAAGGAGAAGGGCTTCATATTCTACAATGTTGTTAGTGCATGAAAAATCTAATCTGCAGGCATGTCCTTTGTTTGTGTTGTGTATCCATACACCAGCCCCTACACTATTTTTGCTACAAGAGCCATCAAAGCTCATTCTCCAAAGTGTTTCTGTTTCATTCTCATTTGTTTTGTGTTGCTCGAGGCTACTGGGAGTTGAGATATCTAGAGGTTGAGAGGAAGACAATTCTGAATGCTCTGGTACACTAATGTCCTACTCATTTTCCTTCTTTTTTTGGGTGACTTCATCTTCATTGTATAAAATGAAGGAATCTAAATCTAAATGGGTGGAATAAATAGGAATGTTGTGAGGTTTGTCCTTGCTGCTCACCATGTATTTCATGAGGGTTTCTATATATAATCTTCTGGTTTGACCAAACACTGGTATGGTGGCATAAGACATATCCATTTGAAGGGTGCCCTGAATCTTAGCTCCCCATGATCTAGACAAGAGCATGCCATATTTTGGGGGAATGTCAGCTACTACCACATCCATTACAAGATTCTTGGTAGGAATTTGAGACAAGCTAACACACAAATATTTAACTAACCCCAAGCATTTGACCCTTCTAGAATCAAAGAAATACAAGTCTTTATGGTCTAGTAATCTCTATGCCTAGGCTTTCCATTACTACCTTGGGCATAAGGTTGTGTGATGCTCCCGAATCTAGCATGGCATTGTGTAAGATTTTGTCATGTATGTTTAGACTGACATAGAAGGGAGGCACAGCCCCTTCCTAATATTTTCCTTCAATTTTAGGACCAAACAACAGCTCTGGCTTGTCATCTGTCAAGTTCAAAGTAGCAGTATCAACATTTATATTCAGAGACTTTAGGACCTGGTTTCTATAGACTTCTTGGGTCACTAATTCAGCCAGAGGTATGTTAATTTTAATCTTTGCAATCTCTCCCTCCAAGCTGAAAGGAACTATTGATTTTGTCATATTTACATCTGTTTTTTCAATTGAATTTATTTCAGCAATTTTGATTTGCTGAACTTTGTCTGGACTGTTATTTGGGACAGTTTTACTAGGGCCACTAGCTGAGGTGTTAGGGAAAATCTATTCAACATTTGGTTGGTTGCTTTTCTCTTTGTTTAAATCTGTTTTCTTAGCCAAAATGTTGGTTTTCTCTGCTGTTTTCTTAGGCTGATTTTTTGTATTTTTCCTAACAGCAGAGCTAGTGTTTTTTTCATTTGGACTATCTATGTTCCCTTTGCTTCTTAGATCATAGTGTTTGTGTACCTCCATGATTGCATTCTCAAACCCAAATCTATAATATTCGGACTCCTCATATGTATCTTCTGTTGGTTCGGAGGAGAAGAAACCTTGTTCTTCTTCAGTGAGGAAAACATCATCCCCACTGTCTGATCCAATCAAGTTTACATGGTTTTCTCCCAAAATTTCAATCTCCCTTTCTTCCTCTTGATCTACGTAGTTTTTTTGGAAGGGAGGCCTAATTTGTTGTTCATTATCTCTTTGCCTATCTTGATTGTTTTCTCTCCTAAATTTCTGAATTCTATTTCTATTTTGGAGGTTATTTTGGTGTTCTCTTGGTGGTACTCTACCATTCAATTTTATCTTTTCAAGCATTCTCTCCATTACCTTCACTAGGTTGCCAATATTGGTATTAGAGGATGAGGTTGAGGGTGCAGTATCATCTTTATAAGTTACCCTCTTCTCTGATCTCATCCTAGCTCTTTTCTCAAGTAAGTTTGCTTCTACACTCACAGCTCCCTTCTGCATGTCTTCTAGAGTTGAATAATCTCTCTCCCTTAGTTGATAGGCCATATCAGCATCGAAGCCTTCAGGATATTTTACTAAGGCCAAGCCTTGGGGAGGTTTCATGTGAGGTAGAAGAGAATTGTAGACACTGTTAAACCTAGTGGAGTAATCATGAACACTCTCTCCCTGATTCCTTTTAAGATTGTTATACTCTGCTAATATTTGGAGAGGGTTCTTTTTGATTTCCCATTTGTTTATAAATGCTTGATGTAAAGAGGGAAGGTCATTGATTCTATTAGGAGTTAAGCCTTTAAACCACTTCTTTACTTCTCCTCCTAAACTTTGAGAAAAGATTCTCATCTTGATGGTCTCATCTTCTATTTCCATATAATCAAAAGCATCTTCCATCCTATCTACATGTTGTTGAGATGTGGTAGATTCTTTTCCAGTGAAATAGGGAATTTTAAACTGATAGTCATTTGGTAAGGGGACCATAGGTTGTGGTAACACTAATGGGGCATACCATGCTGGCATCGCTGGACAGAAAGGTGGATTTACAGTGGGTGGATTGACAAAAGGGAAAGTGGGCTGAAATGGAGTGTTTTGGGCAGTGGTGGTATGGATTGGAGTGGAAGAAACACTTGGGCCAGAAAACTGGTTTTGAGCAGATTGGTTATGAAAGAGGCTAAAGTGGTGAAGAAGCTGTGAATCAGGAGGAGTAGAAGGTGAAGCTTCTCTACTAAAGCTCTGTTGCAAACCTATAGTTTCAAGATCAGTTTGGTTTAAATCACTTTGAGATCTGGTTCTAAAAATGTTCTTAGTATGATGTAAGTCAAAGTGTAAATCCTCCAAGACAGCAAGGTTTTCAGGGAGATATTTCGTTCTTGGAATGTTCCTATCAGTAGCCAATTTTCCAGCTCTAGAAGTCTGCCATAGAATTCTCTCTAGATTTTCAACTATTGTAGGAGGATTAGGGTCTGGATGGGATCTAGTGTTGATCCTATGTGAAGCCGGACTGTTTTTCAAAAATGAGAGAGGCTGAAGTTTGTCGGAAATGTTTTGAAAGTTTTGCCTCTTAGAATGTCTTATCTAATATGGGACTAGGCTTCTCAATTTCTTTAAGGCTGGTTAACACAGTCCTAAAGAGATCTAGAGGCCTAGATGGGTAATAGGCCTACTGGGCTAATGGAGTCGCTAGGTGGAAGTTTTAGCTTTTTGTGAGGGTAAAATGTTTTATGGTTCCACCACCATGCTTATTATGAAGCCAATCTGAAATATTTTTGGATCTTGTACATTTTTTATGGTTATGAGAGTGTCCTATGTCTGATCTTAACACTTAGCTAAGGTGCTCAAACAAGCAGAGTCTACTCTATGGCTTACTAACTGATTTTCTCATAGATTTGTAGGACTAAAGAGTGCACAAGAGTTAGCTAGACTATCATATACTCAGTAGGTCCCACCGTGATTGCCATTATTTTGGGGTACTATGATTTGGCAGATTGGCATGCCAAGTGACAAGGCAACATGCAAACCAAGCTTTAGAGCTCTAGGATCTAGCCCTTCTAGTCTCAGAGAGGGATCTCTCAATATGTTTATAAGGATGTGTCTTGAAAGTTTTGGTAGTTGATTTTAGGCTAGTTATGATGGTGTAGGGTTATTTGTTTTGTTTGATTGGACAAATAGGTTTCATTCCATATGGATAGAGCATGAGAATCTACAAGCCATTGGGCAATGGAGTCATGTGAAAATCCAAATAGTTCCGATTGAGAAGGAAGGGAAACCAGAGGGAAAATCTAACTTGGTCAAGGATCTGTAGCATAATATAGGTGAAATGAGATGAACATTAAGGACTAAGAGTGAAAAGCAAACTAAACCCTTTCACAAATGACTTAAAGGATTCGGAGAATGCCCTATTTCCTCCAGTAAGCTCACTGTTTTGGACTTAATCAATATAACACTCAAAGAAAAAGAGAAATGCAGACTAAAACCCTCTTAATGAATTATAGGATTCGGGGAATTCCCTATTTCCTCCTATAATTTCACTGTTGAGAGCTTAATCAACAAAGACATACAATTGCATTCAAAGAAGAGGGAACGCCTTAGACATCTAGGACTGCAATTATAGGGACCTTAAAACACAATAATTGCAGTAAGGAACAGAGGGTATGATTGAAACATACCTCTCTGTCAAACTGCAAGCATTAATAATTAAAGGGAGATTTCAAATACAATATTTAGTGGCAAAGAAAGAGGGAACGCCTAAACAGTCTTTGGGACAGCTGAAATAACTATTTCTGAAATAAACAAACTAAAGGTCTCAAATAATTGTTTAAAACTACTCAATAAAACCTTAGTAGATGAAAACATATAAACAGTGAAGGATAAATAGGTTAGAGGTGCTTTTGAGATACATTTCTCTACCTAAACTTTTTATCCTACTGTAAGCAAAGCATGATGGAACAAAGTGGAAAACAGGAAATAACATTAACAATAAGAAATACTTCACCAAAACCAGGCTCAGGGATCCAATGATCCAGCTTCCTTCATCAACAGAAAAATAGAGACCTCCACACTCCTTAGAACACCAATGCTTCTTCAAAGCAGCAATCTATGTATTACTTTAGAAATCACCAAATGCCAACCTTTTACAATGAGACTTCAAAGAGTCCTTTATAGAGAAAATGGGAAAAGTGAGTGAAAATTTTAATGATCATCGAGTAGGAGAGGTGTTATTAGAATGCTCTATCTTGTCATAAGCAACAATAATCTGAGCCAGGACACAGTGACCTCGTTGCTTGTTGAGGTCCCTTTGACATGAGAAATCACCCATGAGTGTCCTTTTGGGAGGTACTATGCAGTAGGTATTTTTATCTCTGTCGGGGTGAGTATAAGTGAAATTATTGAGACTCCATACTAAATAATTGCTTGACATTTATGGTAGCTTCTTTAGTGTAATATACTTTGTGGCTTTTTAGGCATGAGATGAATATGTATACATGTGTTAGTCAACATTCTACACTAATAATTGCTCTGTCTCTTTGTACTTGTTGTTTAGCTTTGCTTATGCTTTATCATGGGTGCTCAAGCTTCTTCTATGCGGTAATATTTCAAAGGTTTTATTAATCTTCTGTGCAGCAGCTATTTGCCTTACTGAATGTACGATCCTCATCTTTACGAGTGTTACGTATGCAATTGGAGGGGTTCACCAGTGAGCTGGAGGTCTCACGCGATTATTAGATCTGATCGATTGGTGTGTGACCTGCGCCTTAACATTAGGGTCACTGACATTTTGTTCCTATATACAGAGACAACTATAAGGCCTTTGGTAGCTTACTGTGACTGTAGAACGTTCATCCTTCCTTTGGCTGTAGGCTGCTTTGCCAAGCATATGGTATTGTTGGCTGAACCACCATAGGCAGTTTGGGCGCACGAGGAGGCTGCAGGGGTGGTGGAGAACCGGTGACGAAGGGAGGTGGCGATTACGGCGAGAAATCGGAGGAGAAAAAAACTTCGTGAGAGCAACTAATGGTCGGTGGGGTTTGAGTGTGAAAGTGACAGACCGTTAAATTAGGATGATCTACGGGTGGAGATTATTGATGAAGTGTTGGGAGAATGAATGAGGCAATGAATGGGGCAAATATAGCACAAGCCGTTAGAATCTCGAAGGTGTGGTAGTTAGCAGAGAATGATGTTGAGAGGGTAGCGCTATGCAGAAAAAAGTGAGAATGGTTTTCGCAAAATGAGCGTGGGGGAGAGGGAGTGATTTTGATGATTGCTGGCCGGTGCCACGTGGATTTCTCAAAACTTCCCCATTTCGCAAATTTTTTATGTGGTAAACCTGCGAAAAAAAAAATTTGCGATATGAAGTGTCGACCATTGGATGATGGGCGGCAGATCCGACGGTGCGGATTGCACACGATAGGCAAAAATGTGTGGGCGGGTGAAGATGAAAGCACATTATGAATATACGTGGTCACATATTTGCGAGGTGAATGTGGTTTAAAAATGTGAACCATCGGATCTACATGACCGAACGGAAATTTGAGATGCATTGGAAAAAATGATTAAGGACTGGTGGATGAAAAAATTGACGTGCGATTAGATGTTGGCAGGGTAGATGGAAGAATCGACGGTCGGGAATTAATTAGTGAAGATGAAGAGGACTGCAAGAAGAAACATGGAGACGATCTGAACATATAATTCTTGTGGATTCGGCCAGTCGAGATTAGAATCGGAGGTGTTTATTCCCAACCCTTAGTAACGACACGAGTACCTAAAGACGAGCAGGTCACGATGAGATTAAATGGTGGCAAGTATGTTAAATCCATCCGGTAAAGGAAAAGGTGGTGAAACGCACGTATATTTAAACCAAAAAAAGATAAATAGCACTAAGTGATGAGCGGAACAATAGTGAACGTCTAACAAGAAGAAAACGTGGCTTTACGGAGTCGTGTCTCTGGGGAAAAGGCCTCGGATTGTCTGTGGCCAGTGGTGGTGGGGGTCAAGCCGTGGGGAAGGAATGAGACCCTTACCCCCATCGGACACGACACGCAGTAGCGGGGAGT
Organism: Pinus albicaulis; assembly: GCA_034641835.2. Lineage (NCBI taxonomy): Eukaryota > Viridiplantae > Streptophyta > Pinopsida > Pinales > Pinaceae > Pinus > Pinus albicaulis. The sequence continues at coordinate 311,526 of JAXQQM020058467.1, forward strand.
AAAACACATTGAGAAATAAAATGACAAAGGTTGGTGTGGAATACGTGTCTCGTGGTGGAGTTAAGGTGGGCCCACATCTGAGTGAAGAAAGACAAGTGTTGGTCCGACAAGGGGGAAGTCTACGTGTTAAGAATTGGATGACGCATATGGAACAGCAGTAAGGTAAGTCCATTAAGTGGTACTAAACCCATCTGACTTTAAACCCGACACGGGCGCCCACCTACATCTGGATGCAATTTCCATGCTGCCCCGTGTCTCGATGTAGGTGTCCTTCTGTACTTGCCCTACGATTCTCTTACATTTTCTGCTTTCTTTAAACAGGTCCTCCCAAATGGTGAAAACTCTCGTATTCCTCTACGGTAAATCATTTGGAGTGTGTTTTCTGCGGCGATTACCAAGTAGGGAAACGCCGGGTTGTCCAAGTCTTGTCACGGTTCCCCTCGTCGCTTTCCCAAACATTGTCACCCTACGCTCGGGTAATCATTTTCTCGTTTTCATTTCATTGTTTTTCATATCATCGCCAGCGAGATTGTTGAATAGCGCCATGGGAGAGGGACGCCCAAACAGCTTTGAAACTCCTCAACTCCCGCAGGTCTAGAAACCTCCTAGTTTTGAACCTCGACTTGCAGGCGTGTCAGCAACCCAAAATGCCCTTTAAATGCTCGAAACATCAAAGCCCCTCTTGTTCGTACCTTTAAAAGTGCGTCGTTCCCGAGTTGTACACGTAAAACGGCCATCTTTCACCCCCCAAGTCCATTCCTGTTAATGGAATTTGTTATTACGGCTTAGAGACTCCTCGATTCACATCGTGATACCTTCATTCCCCTCGGTGGCATAATCTTCTCCCTTCCTACGAATGTTATCAGGCGAGGCTCTCCGTTTCCTTCCGGTGATGCCTACTTCGGTTCAAAGATGAAACTTGCCATGGGTTAACCAGCATGGGGAAAGCCGCGCGTCGCCACTTCGTGCCATAACCGTTGAGTCGGGCGATAGCCCCTGCCTCGGTGGAACCTTTCCCCATTAGGTACGTTTAATGAAAGAGGTCCGACCAGTCACCGGCTCCCCTCATCACGGGCCTCACGGGACGGGGACCCACGAAGACATTTCTTGGGCAGGCATTCGGTTCTTGTGGCCCTTGATTGAGAATGGGGTTACACGGATATTCCGAGTTTCTGTGTCTTTCGTAGGTTAATTTCGGGAGCTAGCCAAGGCCCGAAAAGTTTCGTTTTGTTCGTTGGTTTTCTACCTCTTCTGTTCCGTGAGACAAAGTTTAATCATTGAGGGCTGGGTGGGATGTGGTCGGCCAGTCTTATTTGAAATTTCTCCGTTCGTCAGCCCTTCTAAAGGAGAGGTTACATCGATTTTGGTGAATACCTTCATGTGTTGCTTACCATCATTCACGACACCTTCCCCTAGGGTTTCCGGAAGATAGGCTTGTTACAGTGCCGGAAACCTGGAGTGTGCGGCGATTGGTTTCTGGAGGGTATGCGCGTCATGCTATGGAGCCGAAGTAGCCTACGGCTCCCGACACCGCTACTGTCAGCAGTCTCGCCCCTTGGACCATCCGGCAAGCCCTCCAAAGTGGCGACCGGCTTCATTTCGTCCCCATGGAAAGGCTGCGTCACGCAGAAACTAGACAATATTGGCCCCTTTGTTGTAAGGTCTAGATATGCCCTCCGATTATTTGAGAAAATATTGCGAGAACTTGGATGCCGTGGGAGGAAGTTGAGCGCGACCCGGGAAATTGTCTCAAACAAAAGAAAGAAACGAGTGTGGCCCTCTCGTTCGCGAATCGGTGCATTGCGGGTGAAGGCTAGTATGAGGTCGACTATGTTTTTAGCCGGATGGAGACGGTTCCGTCGCACGGGAGAAAGAAGAGGTGAAAAAAAGGAGACGACGGGCGGGAAGGCGAGGCCTTCGAGAGCGCCACCACCCAAGAGGCAAAAGGTGGCCACTAGTGGCTTGGTCATCGGGGAAGGATAGTTACGGAGCCCCTCCCGAAATTTGGGAAGGTTTGATAAAACAGCGAGGATAGTGTGGTTTAAAGAGATAAGCATCGCCTCCTGGCAGCTATTTGTGATCACTAAATTATCTCCAGAAACCTCCTCCTTCACCAAACAAAAGAAAGAACTGTGACCAATAAAACACGTCAGAGACAAATAGGACGGGCTAGGAGGTTTCGTTGAGAAATGTCACACGAGAATCTACCCTTTCGGTTAATGCGAGACACGAAGACACCGTGCTTTCTGCACGTAGAGCTGTCACAGACCCGGTCGGTCCCCTATTACGAGTGATTGAATTGGTTGTCGACATGAAGAAGGTTCCGGTACATGACACAGACAGCCTTTCCGAGACAATACGACATGATGAAGGATAAAGATTTCGCAGGATCACCCTTGCCTGAAGACGAGCGAGAAATTCGACGACACAGAGACGACTCTTTTTCCGCGAACGATGGTTGTGGTGCTAGCACATGGTGCGCGTCCTTAGAAGGCAGTTAAGAATTCAGACGATGGAGAAGGGAATGCAGCGGCATTAATGGCTGAGATTGGAGAAGGACATTTGAGCGGCTAGGAAACGATGCAGCATCTGGGCTTCACATCCGTCTGGAACCGATGAAATGGTGCATGTGGAGGAAGGAGAAAAACGAACGATGGCCAAGCTTTCCGGAGAGAGAGAGGAGAAAGAAAAAATGGTCGGAAGAATGGAAGATACGGAAAGCCGAGCTACCGAGGCTGCCAGACATTTGAGACACGGGTGTCATGCGGTAAAGGACATCAGTAGGACGGAGTTCGGCCATGACGCCTTTATCACGAAATTTGTGTTTGAGATAGAAGTGGGGAAATAAACAACGACGACCAAGAAAGGTGGAAGGCGGGAGAGCGCCTGGCCGGAAAGATGGGGCTTCAATGAAAATTGCGAAGAGAAGTTCGAGGAAGGAAAGAGAACTACGGCGAAACGTAACGGAACCATCAAGGAGCGAAGTAAGGTGAGAAATATCACCACGGCGAGCCGGAAAGCCTAATGCGGTGGGATATAATCGTGGCCGTGGCGAAAAGACGTGGAAGTTCCTGAAATGATAGGGAACTCAATCTGCCTTCCATACTAATAGGAGAGGTTACGGGGAGGTGGGGATAATGTCCTGTCGACTCGACATGCCGGAATTTATATATCTTTTCTCTATACATGAGAGCAAATGACGTGGTAAAACATGACATTCCCGGCAGGTTGTAAATCAGATAATAGGAAAATTATAGAAAGAAGGAGAGCTCGATTCTGTAACCAAAGAGGCTATGTGGTCGCGGAGCCATGCTGGAAACAGTTCAACAAGGTGTGGAGAACGAAATCATCCGCTGTGGCCTCCCCTTCATGTTGGGAACCAAACGCTCGGCGGCTCATGCCCCCGATGAAGTATACGGCCGCCTGAAGGCAAGACGGGTCGGTCATTCAGAGACGGGCAAGGAACTCGGCTTAAGGCTACCATCATCACGGTGCTACGAGAGGAGTTTAGTCCTCCCAACGATCGGTATCGTCTCCACCCATGCGGACATTCACACCGCGGCGGCCGAAGGTGGAGAGACTCTCGAAGATATCGGGGCCCGTCCGGAAAGCAGTGGAGGTTAGCAGTTCGACTCCGGCCGTGGGTCCTCCATGAGTGTACCTCCCTCCGGGCGTCTACTACGGCCTGATAACATCGTCGCGACACCTCGCGCATCATTCCTGTGGCCCTACTTGACCTTTACTTTCATCCAGTTATACTTTTGTTCACGGTGGGTGAGTTTTCCTCACTCTTTGATACACTTTACCTTGAACAATGATCTACATTTTGGTTTTTAAGTTTGGCCGGGGCTGTTACGCATGATGGAAGAGTTGTTTTCCCCATCATGCCATTTGACGGACTGACAATGTTGTTAACAATTTTGATCACGCGAAAAGATATTTCGAGAAAATATCCTTTACGACGAAAACGAATGGAATGCTATATAATACGGAAAAAGACAAAACAAAGTTTCCCACTTCTTCGGAGAAAATTGATTGTATTAGAATTTCTGTGTATGCTTTGTGAAAATTCGGATACTTCCCGGAAGGTACATGGTCTCCAATAATAAAAACACGATATGAGATTCCGGACAAGTTGTATGGTAGTGTGTGTGTCTCTCTATTGTTAGTTTCTCCATATCCCATTTCTCTTATATTACATCTAGGTCAGTGTCTTTTGTCTTTTGATATGAACTTATCGTACTTGATACTTATGTCGATGGCAATGGCTTTAATGCTTTCAGGGAGTATGCTATTGTTCTTTATGCATTTTCACTAAGTATTTCTGCTATGTTGGTTGTATTGAAATATTATTGGTAAGAACTCTTATTATTGTGGATTCTTAGATATTTTAAGCCCATTTGTATAACGAAGTTCTCTTAGTATCATCTATGTGACGGTCGATATCCCCTTCTATAGCTATCTGACTTCGCTGTTTATACTTACTTTCTGCGCCATATGTCATGAATACGTACGATTATGTTGATACGTCACCACAATTGTCGCCGATAGTATCGAATATTAGCATTTCATTTTGTTCGTGTTATTTAAGAAAGCCATAAAGCTGTACGAAGTTGGTTCCATTGTGGCTCTCTGTTGTTTCAAAAGAAGTAGTGTAAGAAGCTGTCTGTGTTAAAAGGGGATGGCTTTATCACCAATATCTGCTCTCTACCTCATAAGATATCCTGAAACCTTTGGTCTATAACAACTCTCGTGTCTCTAGAGTTATATCTGTAGAGCGCCGTTGGGGATCGAAGTTGAAGGGTTGGGGTCACGGGCCTGGAGAAGCAAATCTTGCTCTTCGATTTCGGTGGGCACGAAAGGGTTGGCCAGGTTGTCCATACCCACCTTGACGCTCACATTTATGTTTCGGATAACCTAACGGTCTGAAAACAAAGCCACACTAAGGTCGAGATACGCACGAATTCGAGAACACATGCATGTCGGCCCCGGAAAACGAATCCTTCACGAAGGGCGGGAAAAGAACCACCGGTTCACCGTCATTCCAGGGTTTTCTCACTTTCCATATCTTCGGTCCTCCTCTTCTCGGTGCTTCAGTAAGGCTGCCTTTTATTATAAAGAATGCGGGTTGTTACTGCATTAGCCCTTGCCGAGAAGGTATAAATGTCAAAGACGAGCCGGAAGCACGAGATTTATGCTCTGTGTTCTTTTTCATCCCTGCCCACGAAGTTGGAAAGTCCAAAAGATATTTGAAAGTGTCTGAAGTGTGACCCTACCTTCTCTCAGAATCCTCAATTTGTTGCTCCTATGTCCCTTCTCATTATTCATACTCAACTCACCTTTTATCCTCCACCTCGTGACGCTCAGCTCTCATCCTACCTGCTTTCCTCCCCCCGATGGCGAATGTGCCTGACTTTTTGCAAAACGGTGCCTGCCTCTGGTACTGTGATGTTAATGATATCTTACTGAGACTATTTTGAAGATTCTACCCAGTTAATGGAAGAGACGGTGTTGATCTTTCCTGGCATATTTAGAAATCTGCATATTTCGTGAGAGAACTTTAATGTGGAACATTTGGTTGACGGATTGGAAATTTGGTAAATAGGTCCCCTTGATGAAGCTAGAAAGTGGTTTAAAGTCTCTTGATTGATTCACTCAACACGGAAGCATATGAAGAAACTTTTTGTGAAGAGATGAGAGATAGGAAAGATCATGGGGATACCTTAGCAGGTTCAACACCCTTAAAAAAGCACGTAAGAAGGGTATCGAGAATTCATCGAGAATATTTAATAAATTGTGTTAGCCTCGTTTGAAGATGGAAAAGCCCCATCGGGCCATTTTGCCAAGGTCGTTGCAGCAGCAGCATTTGATTCCGAGTTTGGCTTCTCATAAGGGAGAAAGCACGACCACTCTTGATGATGCACGGTGATGCATTGGAAAAGTGACAAACTTTGTCTCGGTAAGACCAAGTAAAGCAAGAACATGATACAAGAAGAAGAAGAAAGGAAAAGTATACTTCAGAATCGAGATAGAACCTAAATAGTGATGAATCGAAGAGATGAATAGACGATCAAGAACACCTCTCTGTAAGTTGGTCGTGGGAATGAAGCAAAAATTACGCAAGAACTTTCGGAGGCCAGCAGCAGAGGGTTCAACCCTCAATGGAAACCTCCATGCCGGATGCGCGAGGGGCGAGAGAAGGAGCCACAGACCATCATCTACACACCTTTGTGCTTGGAAGAAAGACAAATGGAAGCTGAAAGACTCCTGCATGAACAAAATCCGGAACAAAACACGGTTTTCTCGAGACGGCCGGGCGGCATGATGCCTGTCCGGGCCGGGGAGGGATGCCGTGCAACACTCACTCGGTGAAGGATAATGAGGATGCGGGAACGATAGATGACTACGCAAACGATTTTATTTCGATTCCTTGCAAGCTCGGTTCAACGAAATGTGGCTTCTGGGTCCTCCGGAAAAGGACCCACTCAAGATGAAGAGGAAGATGCGCCCCGGCCAGCACTGCACGGAAAGAAGCCAATACCCAAGAATCTTCGATAGAGGTAAGCCCTTTAACCTTTGCAAGATGATAGTCACACATACCTTCCTCCTCTCAGTAAATTTTGTGTCTCCACCGTAAATAAAACTCTGTTAAAGAAGTTAAATGCATGCATGCCAGGCAAGTCCAAAGAAAAGTCCAAATAGAAAATCCCTCGTACGCAACCCGGTTTGCAAAGACTTGAAAAAGTTAAAATCCCCATCCCTCTGTACGAATTAAACGCACTTATAGATGCCAGTCTCCTCTTTCATTAGAAAAGTCACAGAAGTCCCACACATTAGGACAGTCTTGCTTCCCCACAAGAAGAAAAGGCCACACTAGTGGTGTTTGGCCCCATGTTGAGGGGCTGGACCCTCCCACTCCCCCTTTCTGCCATCCCTAAGTAATCACTTGATTTACTATTACATAGCTGTATGTTGATTCGAGCATCACATTTGATGCCCACAGCACGTATGAGCAGGCTGGGTCTCCAAATCACTCGCCCATAAAGATCTCTACTCACTTCCCCCGGCTCCAAAAGTCGGTGGCAGGCATGATCAGGGACCTGAGTCCGCCTTGGCTGATTCACTGCCAAGAGTGTGATGACAGATCACTTCCTTAATGGGCGACATCCCCGGCTCGCTTCGGCATCTTTGTTATCTGATCTTGGGGACGAATGGAGGGTCAAATCAAAGTTTTGGATACATCATACGCCACCATCCACATCTTTACAGCAGTCAAAGAAAATTGTCCGAGAAACTAGGTTTGTCAAGACGATCCTGCATGAGAGATTGGTGACTTCTTGATTCTGATGAAGATGGAGACACACTGTCTAATGTTGAAGATCGGAGATTATGCCCAGGCCCTCATCACCCTTGCGTTAGTGATCTCTCAGTCTGAGACCAGCTCAGACATTTGGGCCTCACTTTGATGGAGAAAATTTCCGAGAGGAAGGAAACGGGGCTGGGTGTTGCTTTATTTCACCCATGGGTCGATGGGTCCCCCTACTCTTCAAACTAGAATATGAGGCCACGAATAATGGCCGAATATGAGGGCACTCATATTGAGGGTTACAAACAGCAAGAAGCTTGTGAAGATCCGGGGTCTAAAGGTATTTGAGAGACTCGAAAAGTTGGGCAAGTCGAACAAGTGAAGAGAAATCGGTGTCAGCGAAGCTTGTCCAGGGCTAAAGGCCTACGAGAAACGAAGTTTGGGATCTTGTGGAAAATTCTCGCTCGGCATTTAACATTCGGTTTATGCCCGAGAACACAACGAATGGCGGACTCATGGGCGGCGAGCTGCTAGTACATTCTCGCCCACCTCGAGAACCCTCTTCGAGGATACGAAGGTCGAGGTAAGATCTGGGCGCGAATTCCACAGTAATGTCAAAGCCTTTGGCAGACAACCGAAGATAGGGAGCGGTCGAGGTTTTCGTGCTGAGGAGTTTTAAACTAAAGGAATCGACAATTACTAAAAAGGAAAAGTCGAAGACATCCCGAGAGGACAATGAAGAAGATGACCGGTCCGCCGTTCCTACGATAAAGGGAAATGTCTGTTCCCGGCGGGCTGTGGAGAAAGTGGCTAATAAGGACGATGTTATTCAATGCAACAAAATGAGTAGTGAGACCCGGAGTTGAAGATCTCAATGCGGGCACGAAAGAAGATCCAAAGATTGTGAAGGCGTCGAAGAAAGTCCCAGGATGAATATAAACCGTGCACCAAGGCTGACTTTCAGAAGCCTACCGAGGCAGTATTTGCAGTGGTAATAAGATTTGAAAACTAACACAGTGCCAGGCGTGATGCAGCACAAAATTCATGAAAGCTGATGCAAAACCCCTGGCGAAAACTCATGATAATCACCTTGTTATATATAATCGAACAAAAAATAAAAATTTAAGTAAATTATAGTTCCTTTAAAATTTGAATGGGTGGCTAATTTAGTCCTGAAGTACGCAAGAAAACGGGTAGAAATCAGGTTGTGTGTGGATTTGAAACACAGGCAGAGCATCTCTAAAAGACAACCTCTACCAAATGGATGCATATTCACTGCAAAAAATTGGTGGGAGCATACGAAATGTCCATGATGGATGGGTTCTCGGGCTATAATCAAGTGGCGTGTTCCCGAAGGCAAGAAAGAACAAAACACCACCATGCTGAGGAACATTGTGCAGGATGCATTCGGGTGATCAATCGGGGCTGCGTTTCGAGGGGCGATGGACACTGCTTTCGGAAACGAGGATAGGGTTGGTGGGTATACCTGAACGATATAACGGTCTTTTCAAGGATGAAAGTGTCGACATATTCAGCATTTGCGAGAAGACTTTTGAGAAATACGAAGGAGGTATGGACTCTCTCTTAACCCTCAAAAATCTTTCTTTGCATTAGAGGGTAAGCACTCTAGGACATGTAGTAACTAAAGATGGGGGTAAAAATCGATCCTAAAGGGTGGAAGCCATAAACGGGTATCTCTCTCCCCGAGAAACAAGAAAAAGTCACAGATATTCACTGGACGGATCAATTTTCTTAGAAAATTCATTCAGTATACACGAGAATAAGTTGAACCACTCACGGATATGTTAAAAGGACAATGAGGTAAAATAAACTTTTGATCCCAGGCGATTTTGCCCGGAGATCAAGGCGCATTTTCTGCAGAAAGCTCCGGTGTGTAAAACCCCCGGCTGTGAACCTTAACGATTTTCTTTAAATACTCACGGTGGCGGGGGTCCTACTACGGAAAGATGGAGATGGGTGTGAGCAACCCATTTCTTTCTTTAGTCAGTTCTTCCGAAGCGAGCTAAATACGTATGCTTAGAAGCAAGCTTGTACTTTGGTAAAGTCCTTAAAGGCCTTTCGCATGTACATTTTTACAATCTCATGTGGCTTGCTTTTGTACCAGCGGCGGGTTAAGGACATCCTAGTGCGGGGGAAGACGATGAAAGCGAAGGGCGGGTGGATTAGAAGATACGAATATGACACAGGATATAAGGCCCATAAAGTTAATTAAGAGCGGGGGCTGGCAGTTTTGTCGAGAATCAAGCCTTAAAACTCAGGCATCCCGCCTCCGCAGTCGCGGATAAACCTCCCGGGAACGAGACGGGGAGGCTTCAGAGAGTCGAAATGTTCTCAAATGCGGTGAAATACCTTACTAGCCTGCGGTGTACAAAAGTATTTGAATACCTCCGGCCTCGTTGCCCCAGTGCCGTCGATCAAATACGACCTTCGAAACCGATATAAAAGTGTCAGCAGCTAATGGTCGGTTATATTGCGGAAAGTCAATTGGGCATCTGCTTTTATGTCTCATCGAAGAAGGTGGGGGAGTATCTGTAACGAATTCACGAAGGGATCATGGAGAGCATTATAGGCGGAAGACACAGCTCAGAAAATTTTGAAGAAATTTTGGTTTCTCTTGGCCTAAAGCTGTCGGAGATGTCTTCACTCGGGTCGAGGAGCATGTGACAGAGTGCCAAAAGTTTAACGGAAAAAACGAAGCTAACCGGCCACCCTGGATTCTGTGCCGGTGATGAGCCTTTCAAGCAATGGGGTATTGACTTCATAGGGGAGATCACCCACCTCCGGTGAAGGCGGCAAATGGATTTTGTTGCTACGGATTACTTCACAAAATGGGTGGAGGCCATTCACCCGCACCAATGCCACAGTTACGATCGGTCATAAAATTCACCTAGGAAGGCATGTCTCCGAGTTTGGATGTCCTGCAGAATAGTCACAGAATAATGCTCTCCGCTTTCAAATGCGCTGCAGATGGTGGTTGCATCAGCAGTACGACATCCTGCGGGTCACTCTGACTTACTACCCACAGGGCAATGGTCTTGCCGGGTCATCAAGCAAAATGCTGGTCGGAAGGCACTAAAGACAATAAATGAGAACGGTGGGACTCTCAGCGGGATTTGCTCTGTGGGCAAACGGGATAAGTAAAAGAACGCGGGGAGTAGCCTTCATTCGTCTGGGATGGCGGCGGTATTCCCCATACGATTCCAGCTCCTGCAGCCTCGGCTGCGTTCATGCGGGAGACTCGGGAAGAAAGGCTGATGGCACGGCCCGAAGAATCCGTCAATTGATTGAGCCCGGAAAGCAACAACGTATTCGAGGTAGACAGGCGGTGGACTATCGGGGAGAAGATAGAAAGAATTGGCTGACCAGCACACAAAGACGGAAGACGCGGTGGGGGGTTGGTGCTCGAGGTGGGATGTACGCGAGCCCCGACAAGGGCAAACATGGTAAGTTTGACCCCTTTTGATTCCGGTCCTTTCAAGATTAGGAAGCGAGGAGGAAATAATACATTGGTACGGAGAATTTGCAAGGGGGATCAGAGCCTTCACTGACGAACGAACATTCTCCAAACCATATTTCAATTAGAAGAAGGGCGAAGGCACAGGGCGCGTGTCTCTGTGATTTCTTTGTTTTGTTTGCATTATCATCAATTACGCACGTGTGCGAGAAGGATACGTACGAGCGAAATAAAGCCGGAGGTGTTGTTCGAAGAGAAGATCTACGAACGATGCACGTAGTTCTCGACACGTTCGAGGACAAACGTGCGGGTCCCCGGAGTGGAGCCAATGTTGTTCAACCCTTAGTAACGACCACGAGAGTACCTAAAAGGCAGAAACGAGGTCACGATGAGAAGTTATAATCAAGTGGCAAGTGTTCGTCAAATCGAGCCGAAAAGAGAAGGTGGTGAAAACACACGTATATTTAAACCAAAGATAAATAACACTAAGTGATGAGGGCGAACAATAGTGAACGTCTAACACAAAGGAAGAGAAAGGCATTGGCTTTACGAGGTCAGCATATATGGGAAAAGGCCTCGGGTTGTAAAGCGAGCGGTATTGGTAATTCAGAGAATTGGCTGAAGTAGAGAAGGAGTGAGGCCCTTACCCTCCCCGCGGACACAGAAGGACACGTGGCGAGGTAACTTCCGACAAATAAAATGACAAGGTTGGTGAAAACGGGACTGCGTGCGTGGGGTGGAGTTAGGTAAGGCCGCTCGAGTGAAGAAGACTCGATGTTGGTCCGACAAAGGGAAGTCCTCGTGTTAAGAATTGGATAGCGCATGTGGAACAACGGTAAAGGTAAGTCAGTAGGGTGGGCGGTACTAAGGCCCGTACATGGCCAAACCCCGGCACGAGCGCCTACATCTGGAGCCCCAATCTCCACGCGCCACGTGTCTCGGTGTGGGTGTCCTTCAGCACCCTTTCCTGATGCTCTTACCTTTCCGCCACCCAGCCTAAGAATCCTCCCAAATGGTAGAAACTCTCGTATTCTCCTGCGGTAATCCATTTTCGGGTAGGTTTTCTCAGCGTTACCAAGTAGGGAAAGAACGTCGGGTTTGTCCAAGTCCATGTCCGCCGTTCCCTCGTCGCTTTCAACATTGTCTTATACGCTCGGAGTAGTATTTCCGTTTCATTTCCTTTTTTCCCCTTTCTCTTTTCCCGAATTGTTGAATAGCGCCATGCCAGGGAGGGACGCCCAAGAAGAACGAACACGGAAACTCCTCAAACTCCATGGTCTGGAAACTACGGTTTCGAACCCCTTGACACGGGCGGACCTGCGTGACCCAAAATACCCTTTCGATATACGGAACATCAAGCCCCTCTTGTTCGGCCGCCACGTAAAAGTGCTGATCGTTTCACGATTGTGGCATTGACTTGTATCACTACATGCCCCCAGTCCATTCTTATGTCGATTTTATTGTCGCTTGAGACTCCTACGATTCACATCGTGATGCCTTCATTTCCCCTCGGTAACATAATCTTCTCCTTTCTCCCGGAGTATTCTGCAAGGCGGGCTCTCCGTTTCCTTCCGGTGATACCTACTTCGGTTTTCAAAGATGAAACTTTGCTCGCTGGTTAATGGCTGTCAGGGAAGCCCGCCGTGCCTTCATAAGCTGCCTGTGGGTGTGATCGACGCTGCCCTACCTCCCGGTGGAACTTCTTTTCCATTGAGTCACGACATTTCAGCAGAAGAGGTCCGACCGATCCATCCCCTCATTACCGGCCTCCGGGTGGGGACCCTGTGAACATTTCTTGGTGGCGTTAGATTCTTGTGGCTTTGTTCGAGAATGAGGTTACAGATAATGAAGTTCTGCTGTCTTTTATATCGGGACCAATTTCGGGAGCTAGCCAAGGCTGAAAGTTTCGTTTTGTTCGTTGGTTTTCTACCTCTTCTTTTGTTCCGGCATGCGGACAAGTTTAATCATTGGGGGCTGGACGGGATGTATTCGAAAATTCTCGACCCGGACGGTCTTGGTGGAATTTCTCCGTTCGTCAATTGCCTAAGGAAGAGGGTTCTCGGTTTCGTGGCTCCCCTTCCTTGTCCATTTCTTGTCATTCCGCGGCCTTTCCTTCTGGGGTTTTCCCCGAAGATGAAGCGGTTACGGAGCTGGAAGTACCCGGTGTGCAGCGTTGGTTCTGTCGGAAGGAGTATGCGAAATCCGTGTCTGTGGGCCGAAGTAGCCCCCTACCGGCTCCCGGCTTGCTCGCTCAGGCAGTTCTCGCCCTTGAATACCCTTGGCGGGCACTCAAAGTGGCCATTTCATTGCGTCCCAACTAAGAAAGGCTACATCACAAAACTTCCGACAATATTGGCCCCTTTGTTGTAAATTCTAGAATATGCCCTCGATTGTTGAGAAAATATTGTTTTGGATCTGAAATTAGGGAGAGTTGAGCTTATGACCCACGAAGTATCTCCAAATAAAGAAAGAAGAAACGAGTGCAACGGCCTCGGATTTCTGAATCGGGCCATTCGGGTGGAAGGCTGAGTATGAGGTCGGCCTGTGTTTCGCGGACGGAATGGGACTCCGTGCCGCAGGAGAAAGAAAGAGGTGAAAAAAAGGGGGCAATGAGCGGAAAAACATTGCTTAGGAGTGCCACCACAAGAAGCTGCGGTGGCCACTAGGCGGGCAGGGTCATCGGGGGAAGGGATAGTGCAGAACATCACGGGAATTTGGAGAGATTTGATAAGAGCAAAGCGGGGATAGTGGTTCTAGAGATAGCGTCGCCTCCTACGCTTCTATTTTGAAGTCACTCGGTGTATCATGGGCACTCCTCCTTCCAAGACAAAAAAGAAAGAGGACGACCAATAAAAACCGTCGAGACAAATATGGGGCCGAACTAGGAGGGGTTTGGTTGAAATATCACCCGAGTCTGCTCGGTTAATGCGGACAGGGCACAGGGTGCTTTCTGTCGCAGGGCATATCACGGATTGTTCGAATGGGGCCCACTTCAAGGTGATTAGCAATTTGTTGTGAACGCCAGAAGGTTAAATTACACGGAATTTGAACCGGCCTTTTCAGACAATGCGACCGCAGTGAACAATGGACTTTAGCAGATCACCCGCCCTGCCTAAAGAAGACGAACGGTCGACGACACCGAACGGCTCTTTTCCGCGAACGGGTGCTTGTCGCCTGCTTGCTCGGTCATAGTCCGCCGAAGAGCAGTTAAGAATTCGGACGACGGAGAAGGGAATACCAAGCGGCATTAATAGCGAGACTGAGAAGCATTTCAGCGGCTGTGAGCACGGTCGGCATCACGGAAACTGCATCCGATGCGGACACCGATGAGCGGGTGTGTGTGAGGAGGAGAAAACAAGGCCCGATGGCCAAGCTTTCCGAGGGAGAGAGAGAGAGGAAAGAAAAAAATGATGGAAGAATGAGTCCCCGGAGACGAGCTGCGAGCTGCGGTCCCGGGACGCTGCCTTCGGTTGTCATGCGGCCGAGACATCCGTGGGACGGGTTCGACAACGACACAGCTTCTCTCCCCGGCTGTGTTTGGCGGTGTGGAAAGTGAGGAAGCAAGCAACGACGACCAGCAAAAGGTGGAAGGGCGGGCGCCACGGGCGGGAAAGGTGGGAACTGTGAGCCCAAAGAAAGACAGAGAAGAAGAAACTACGGCTGAGCAACAGAGACCATCTCCTGGGGTAGAAGAGTAAGGTGAAGGAAATGTCACCACTGGCCGAAACCGAAGCCTAATACGGTCGGATATAATCGTGGCCGTGGTAGAAAAGTGGGAGTTCTAACGACGAAAAGTAGAGAGACTCAAATCTGCCTGCACAGCAATGACGGAGGATGCCGGGAGCGGGATAATGCGCGCAGGCTCGAAATATAAAGACATATATCTTCTGTCTGCTTTGAGAGCAAATGAGCGATGGTAAAAAATAACGACATTCCCGGCGGGGTTTATGGAAATCAATGAATGTCGGAAAATTATAGAGAAAGAGGCTCGATTGGCGACTTCAAAGGCTCTCCAACGGAGTCGCCAGACATTGTTGAACGATTCAACGAGGTGTGGACGAGTATTATCACTATGTTTAAGCACTCCTTCATGTTGGGGAACCAGCAGCAAGCCGTACTCATGCACCCCGGTCGATATACGAGCACTTCTAGAGCGAAGCAGGATCGGTGCGATCTTGGACGAACAAGAGAACTCGGCCAAAATACCATCATCCGGTCCTACGGAAGGGTTTCGTCTCCTCCACACCATGGGCTCGTCGCCGTCTCCCCCACCCATCGCAGACTTGTTCCTGCCCTGTTGGGGCATTTACCGGGGTGGAGAAGCTACCGAAGATCTCGGGCAAATCCGACGACGGGCGGAGGTTAACACGGTTTCTGCGACTCGGCTGCCGGTCCACTCATAGTGTGCACTCCTCCGGCATCTGCAGCCTCGACCCAACGACGTTACGCTGTGTTTCATTCATGACATGGCCTAGCAGCCTTGCTTTCATTGATTTTCTTTTAAATTTCCGGGTGGGTGGTTTTCCTCCATTACTTTTGTAGACAGTCTTCATTTTAGTTTCGTTTGGCCCGGAACTTACGCTGTTCATTGTTTTCCCAACTCCTTTATTTTGTCAGTTTGTTTTAATGACTGTTAACAATTTTGATCATAGGAAAAGATATTTTAGAAATATCTTCTCGCTAATAGTGGAATGCTATAATGCAAGGAAAAAAAAGAATGAAACAGGTTCCACTTCTTGATGATTGTATTAGAATTTTACCATTGGTAATGCTTTGTGAAAAAGAATTGAAGGATCTTGCCGAGGAGCCAACAAGGTCTCAATAGCAGAAACTTCACGATAATAAGGATTCAGGACACGGTTGTGCCGTAGATGTGTGTGTCTCTCTGTTGTTAATTTCATCTATGCTCATTTCTCTTATAATGCCATCACGGAATGCGAGTGCCTTTTAAACAACACAATGTGAACTTATGTTGATACTTATAGTAGCGACTTGACACTTTAAATAGCTCGGGGAGTAATGTATTGTTCCACATGCATTTCATCGTATTTCTACTATGGTTGTGTGTAAATGTGTGTGGGAGCTCTTGGTATGTGTGGATTCTTAGATATTTTAAGCCCATTTGCTTTCCATGATTCTCCTTAGTATCATCTATGTGACGGTCGATATCCTTACGCTATACTGACTTCTTCTTGTTTATACTTACTTTCTCTTGCCATATGTAAACGAATCTGTGGTGCATATTATTGATGTCTTCAGGTGTGCAGCGCAGTAGTATGCGAATATTGAAAAACACTGTTGATTAAACTTTGATTATTTAAAATGCCTCCGTATGCAAAGTTACGGTTCCATTGTAGTCTACTTGACATTTCCAAAGGAAGTAGTGTAGGCTGTCATGTTAAGGGATGAAACTTTGTCTTAAATATCTTACTTGCTCTCTACCTCATAAGATGTCTGGGCAACGGTCTATATTCTAAGTGTCTCTAGGAGTTACAACGGGGAGGATCGGAGGAGAAAGGGGAAAAAAAAGGGAATCAGCATTAGGTTGGTGGTGGAGGCCAACCATAAGGCAAAAACGTGGTTATGTGTGGAGAATGAGGTGTGGGGGTTGGAGGGAAAGGCGCTTATCACATCGGCGAGGAAATAAAGGCCAGCAAGGAAAAGTCCGCTGCGGTGTGATTAATGATGGCTGGATTGGCCTTTGGTCATAGGGGTGGGGTGTAGAGAGGGAAAAGGCTAAAAATAAACCCTTGAGGCTTTAAATGACTTACGTGCAAGGGATCATTTTGAAACTAATGGAAGGTTTTAAAGCCAAAATGAGAATTTCGATAGATAAAAGAGGATTTTAAAACCCGAATAAGGGGTTTGTCAGGTTAGAATGGTTTTGATGCTTTTGGGGGTTAGGATGGAGAAAAAGGGAAGAGTTACATGGGGAAGAATGAATGATATGGAGGACCTAATGAAAATGAAATGGAGAGGTGAAAATGATGGAATCTTGGGGGCAGTTTTCATTAGTGAACGAGCGGTTTTGGAGGACCCTCTTGGTGGAAACAGCAAGTGAAGATTAATTAAAAGAGCCAGAGAAATCATCATAAAACTTCAAAGATGATATAATTTTCAAAGAAATATCTTGAAGCTTGACAACAAGTTAGCCACCCTTAGGTATATAAATTTATAGGTGTGTATTTATTTCTAAAACATTAACAGTAATTATTTATTTTGGCATCCAATTAGTTGGCGGGAGTCCGTGCACGAAGCCAGCGCAACAATGTTGTACCCCCTAATTTACAATTTCTCCCTCAAAAATCAAGGCGAAGGTTGCGAGGCTGACGAAAGGCTATGCTTAGAATGTGAGAAGGGTGTCGGCTCTTACACAGGCCCGACGGTCAAGATTGGTCTACTAGATTTCCCACTATCGTTGCTACAAAATCACAAGGTAAAATGGTCCTATTGCTTCTGAAGTTAAAATGAAGAAACATTTATTTTTACCATTTTTGGCATTTTATAACTTTTCGAACCTAATTGGGTTTTAAGACATGTTTTTCAATTATTTCATGTGTTTTGAAAAAATAGGTTTTACGTTTTTCTTCTTATATGCAATAGCAATAGTTTTCAGTAGTAGTGAAGTCATGGATTCTTCTTTATACTTTTCGATACGGTAAAAACACTACGACAGATTACTATAGTCATCTTTAAACTCTTCCTAACTTTCTAAAACTAAAAAGATTGTCGAGACTCTTATCGTTTTTAGTTTCATTAATGGATGCAGCGAATATCTACCCGGTATACGTTTACCTTTTGGTATTTGTGATAGGTTATTTACGAAAGGAATACCTTAGCCAATCCCCAACCAGTGGTTATTTCAGCTGTTATTTTCTACATTTTCAGATGCGCAAGACTATTTGAAAATAGACATATTGGATTTTTTCTTTTCACTTTTTCAAACTCTCTAAATATGAAAAGATGTTGAGTTCTTCCACATCGAGACTGGAGCTGGCCACGATGACATCGGACCGCCAAATCGCCGATGTTCATTGGGTTTATCATCCCTGAGCTCGTAAATGTTATAAATTGGATTGTTTTGAAGGACAAACACCACAGCCTATAGCTGTCTATCCCCTTCAAGTTTTTTTTAAAAATAATTGGAGATTTTCACTTAAAAGCAGGTGAGGAAAATAGAGACCAAACGGTTATGTTGACGTGTCGCTCTTGAACATGACACTCACTGCATTCGTGCAGTTGTATGGACGCATCTCTATTCATCCCTTTTATAAACATCGTTTGGGTAATTTTTTTTACCTCTCATCTACCTCACACACATCACCATGACCTCGGCGATCCCTTGATGTCAAATACGCAAATCTAGAGTTGTGTCGTGATATGTTCAGAGGAGCCTTTTACTCGTAGTTTTCAATCTTTCTCGATTCTCATTGGTCATGATTCACTATCATTATGTTCTTTCACCAACTCTCGTGTTGATGATGTGGAAAACATTGGCTACCTCCTTCGACAGTATTTCTTGTCAACTTGAGTTAATTATCTAGGAATTTGATCTAGAGACTCCTTGTAGGTGCCTTGTTCCTTTGAATGGCACATTCTTCGCGATCGACGACGAGGTCACATCATTGGCCTTGATCGGTAGTTACTGTTTTGGTGTTGGGTAAAAACCCACTATTACATTCTATGGATTGTGCCTATTATACCTTGAGGACCATTGTCATTATTGGTGAACTTTCTCTCTACTTTTGTTATCAACTTTCATAATTGGTGGTAATTAGGTAATTTTGTGCATGTTCGACATCGGTTCATATATTCGCATGTGATTTGTATACATAGATGAGATAAGGTGTAAGACCTACTGAATTTTGTACGATAAAAATCCAGTGTGAGATATTATGATTTATCATGACTTTATTACATGAGCTCTTTTTATTGGATGGTTGCGACCATACACGAGTCACTATCTTTTTTATCCCTATTGATGGATAGTTTGCATCCTGCCATGAGATCTCAGTTCATATATACTCTATTATGGATGGTTATTGCCATGCCACACATGTTCATATCATAGAGATATCGAAGTTGTGCTGTAACTGTAGGGTCTTAATGGTGGTGTTTGGTTTTGAATCGTTCTCGTAAAGCATTTCACTCATTCACTCTCTCCCGGACTTCTGCTGTTGAGGGAATGTTCTTTTAACATTTTTTCACTAGCAACACAATCCTCATCCTACTTTGTTAGGCTCATTTAAGTGGTTAAATAAAGTGCTTCATACCTTGCAAATACCATCATTGCATCCATATCAGGTCTAACATTGTTCCTTTGTTATTATTTCCCTAAACAAACCACAAAGCCCTTGTTTTGCCTTGGCGTAGTAGCTAGTTATGCCCTCGTAGCAATGAGCGGATTAACAGCCCCCACTAGATGGCAGCTTTGCCTCGATTATTACCTTGTCATTTTGCTGGGACACTTTTAAAAATAGGGCAAAATTTCAATCACAACAACTTTTTGGATGAGTCATAGGGAGTGGTTTCATTGAATAACCACGGCCTTCCTCCTTTGTACTCTTGTTCAACATTTTGGGGAATCCTCCCAATGGATAAGGCCTCCCTTCCACTGTAGTAGGATCTAAACTTTATCTTCTCCCTCTGTAAATATAGCCTTCCTCTGATGATGAAGCTATTAAATTGAAGATAATATAAGCAGGCTCTTGGAGAGATAGAACGAGAAGGGTCCCTCATTGAGAGAGCTTAGGCTTGTGCCTTCATCTCGTACGAATTCCCTAACATTCATCAAGACATGCTCCAAACTGAACCCAGGCTAAAGGAGGTTGTGACGTCAAAACTTGGTTGTCCTCTTTCTATTATCTGAATTATTATTGTCTAGTTCCCATTTGCGTTGATGTGTTATATTTGATGCAATATGCTTAAACCTCCTTGAGCGGTTGATAATTGTGGGCCAAATTGCATTGTTTCATATGCTACTCTTTTTTGTTGATCTTGTGTAGGTATCCAAGAATTGCTTTGACGAATGGATGTTGCCGACAGAATCGAGAGGCCACCACTACAACGGCCTAAAACAGCAAGCGTTGAATGAGGTGGGTCGATCTGCTACGTCTCTTCATTAGTGACAGTGGCTATTACGCTCTATTTTTCCTATTTTTCTAGACCCACCCTCGGAGCTAGAGAGTTGTCTGTCCACGGAAAGTTGTCACTGTGATGACAACCGTAACTTGGTCAAGATCCGCAAAGACTCAGAAGTGAGGGGCTTAGTTTGGTTCATATGAAAATTTCTTGTTCCCACCCGGTGTTGTTTTATGTTCTCTTTTAGTTAAGTACCCTTTCACATATCCTTACATTCAACAACGGAAAAATAATTTTTTTCTTTGAAAACACAAATTACGGAAAATTTATAGAATGCGAAAAATACGAAAATAAAAATTAGCAGCTTAAAACAACCATTCAACACATTTAAACACTAATAATGGAATTGGCTTGTGACCCTGGAAAACCCCTACAACTCTTGGGGAAAACCAGGTCTAGAGCTCCTTCTTATTTCTGAAAATGCTTTTTACACAGGTGAGTCGAAGTACAACAAAAATTTCAACAGCTAAACAGCGGCAACATCTCGGTTAGTGAATTCAATCGCAGGCGGAAAACGTACAAAAACGAGTAAAAAACCCAAAACGAAAATTTTACGACTTTTATGACGGCATTAAATGTTGAAGGAAATGAGCTTCGATTTTGTGCAGATGTACGGCCAATATACGGTTACATGAAGAAACCAACAACTCCTTTGTATAAATCACTCCTTTGCTAAATTTGTTAAGGCGATTGTCTACATTGCTTGTGCGGATTTCTGAAATCAATATAGCAACTTGATCTATCAATATTCTGTGCTAGAATCTACCCGATTTCAATGTTGAACTTGTTGTACGATCTTCTAGTTTCTTTTATGCCTCTCTCCCTCGAAAAATGCACACAACATACATTTAGCACAGATTTCTTTCTGCAGAAGCACCCATACCTCTTTGATGTTGTCTCGGATTCTTGAAGTCTCTGCTCGCAGTGCCCTCTTTCTCTTGCTGAAATCTCACTTGCTCTCCTTCTCTTCCTCCTCTCAATCGCTCATGAAATAATGAATGAACTTTTCCTCCTTTTCCTCCTTTAACCTAACCCTAAGTGACTTTTGGGGAATCTCTAAATCCAATGGGTGAAAGCAGTTGGATCTGGTGGGATAAATGTCATTTTAAATCTCATTTCTATTTTTAATTCACCCCACTTTAATAAGAGACCACTTAGTCATTTGTTTCCAAAGTCACTTTCTTTTTCTAATTTTACATTGACTTTATTTAAAGTCACTTTTAAATTAGACTTTTAATAACTTATCTAGCAAGTCACTTTTAAATTAAGATTTGTTTTATAACTTTATAAAGTCCCACTTTGAAAGAAAAATTAAATTCTTTTGGACACTTTTCCCTGGGCCAAAGATCAAAGCCTTAGGGAACCACCTATCCTCCCGATAGCAAATTTAACACTCCCTCTTACGAGGAAGGTGTTTGTGCTCACCCACCCTCTCTGCGGTAGACATGCTTGCCCCGTGGCAAGGCTTTGGTAAGAATATCTTCAACATATCATCGGTGGGAATATACTCAAGCTTCCATGAGCTCCCTTCTAAACATAGTCTACGATGAAATAGTATTTCGGTCCGGTATGTACATTGTCATGAAATCTTTGGATTCTCAGTGTGGTTAATGCAATACGTTATCATAGTAAATCAACGAAGGTCTCGAGGTGACCAAATAAGCCAAAAAACATTTTTGCGAATCCAAATGGCCTCATAACTAGCTAGATTGGCTACCATATGCTGCTTCCCATTGAAATCAATTCTATTTACCTTTTAGAAATGTGCATGACACCACTACCGGAACCCAACCCAGAGCAACTTGTGAGGTGCTCTTCTCTCAGGAAGCACAACCTCCCAATCGGAATGGAGTGTAACCTACCAATCTCACTCCATCTCCCCCTACACCCATAGTCCAAGCCACACAATCCCCACGTCACTGTGGAAATCGACAAAATGTGTTTTGCAGCCCTTGATGAACCTTCTAAGCTCACACATAAAGTGACTCGTGTTGGTAGCTCGACTCTTGGTCTAGTGGTGACCAAATACATCAAGGAACCAATCGGCTGTCATGTAATGTGGGATCCTGGCAATCAGGCAGAAGCTTCTTCCTGGGAGTTGGTGATCATCGATGTCGACATGGGTTTACAAAGTCCTCCCAAGTAAGTCTACCAAGGATGTCCACAATATACACCCCCTTCCCCGGGGAGAAATGCCCCTCCTCCTGCCACACTCAGGCAAAAATTAATGCATCAGAGACGTGTCCTTCGGCTCAAACTGCGCCGAGATCTCTTGCGGAACCTGGAGTCTCTATGCACCTACATGTGTCAGTCATCCATACGGCACGAATAGGCTCCTCACCTGTCACCAATAAGTAAAAGGTTCGGGTCCTCACTCTTTGCTGACACATCTTGCAAGTATGTCTATCACGTACCAAGCTCTAGGAGCTTGCTTCGAACCATAAAAGACATGTGGGTCACACCGCTTTTGGGACTCCTTCCCATGCACCTCAAAACACGCGTTTTGGCAAGTATACCTCCTCATGTGGGCTGTTAGAAATGCGGTCTTCCATCCATTTGGTGGATCCTTGACCATTTCTATTGCCTGCTCGATATAATGCAGGGTGGATCAAAGTATCGATCCGGGAGTGAAGGTCTCTCATAATCAACTCCCTCTGCACAGGCCTCTAGCCACAAACATCCATTTTGAATTTCTCAATCTTTATGCATACGCAACATGCTTTACCTTGTAAAGCCATACGGAAGTAACCACATGCTTTCCTGAGCCTCGACACCACCTCCCAAGCCTTGTCATTTCTTCACGATAGAAGAATACTCTTCCTGCATGGCCTCTCTCCGGACATTTTCTTTGGCTAACTTCCTCCTCATAGCCTAGACGGCTTGAAGTCAAGATGTTGGTAGCCAAACTGCCATATGCTTCTAAAAACCTCTCGGGTGATGCTGTTTGCAATAGATGTGGCCTCTATAAGGTGCCTGAAACCACTTGGGCTTCCTCCCCGACACCGCATCTCCCACTAGAGCATGAAACTCCTCTCCTCATCTCATGAGACACAAAAATCAAGCGTAAATTTTCTATCCTCACCTTCTTTGGTGCAGATGTTGAAATACGTGGCTTGTCCTGGTGGAGCTCTTCAGTGGCCTTTCAGCAGATTTCTGCATGCTTTACGAAGCACCACCGCTCTAACTCATGAGCCACTTCCCACTAACGGACCACACATCATCATATATGTACCTCTGGATCCTCCCACGATCACCTGCTAGATCACCTTGGTGACTCAATTATGCGAAAGTGCGGCTGATCCCGGACTCTCTAACTCCAGTGACACTCCTAAAGGCTGTCCTTGAACACCATCACACAGTATTGGCTTTCCTAACGAAGAGATAGCAAATCCAAAACCTTTGAAGGTCTCACGCGCTTCACGAGATACCTTCAGCAGTGGGCTCTAGTTTCAGTCTCTTTTCATGGGTATGTGAGTATAATACACCCAAAGATATGAAGATGACCAATATCGGGCTTCTCGACGTCCTCACCGGGTGTAGCCCCAAGGCACGATGCCGACTCTTGATACACCAAATAGCGAGTGTTGCAGGCCTCATCCCACAAAAACAGCGCGGCTTTGATCATGTAACATGACTTGCAACCCAATGTCAAGTGAATCTGTTCTTCCTCTCGCAACCCCCATTCCACCAAGGGTTGTAAGGAACAATGAACTTCCTCCTAATTCCCGCCTCCGCACAATAATTAGCAGAAGCCAGTGCACTCCCCTACTCCATTAATAGGCCTCGGGGGACTTGTTGGCCTTCCCAACATCTATGTCTCCACAAGAGCCCAAACTCTCACAAAACTGGCAAGCCTCACTCTTGGTCTTGATAAATCCAGTCCTCTAGAGTGATGTCAATGAATAAAACATAGTACTCATATCACTCGAAAACATGAGACATCCCGAGCACGCTCACATCGGAATGAATCAAATCAAGTATCCCGGTCGCTCTCTTGTCACTACGGGAAAAGGGGATTTGGAGAAAGCTTGCCCATCGCACATCCTGCGCAAGTATCAAAATATGATCGATCTTGAAATACGGCACACACCATCGGCGGTCTCCACGGTCATAAGGCTCATGATACATATGCCCCATCACATGATTGCCAAATCTCATACATCTCGGAAGCTGTGGCTACTGCTTTGTCGGTACACTGTAAATACCAAAAGGGGCTGGAAATACAACTTGTACATACACGCCATGGCACACCCTATTATCTGATTAGATGGTGGACGCCCACGGGATATCGACACTGTCCTCCCACACAGACGAGTATCTCTATCCTCCCTCCTCCAAGGCAGAGATGGATAGGGACACATATCCACAGCACTAAAACATACGGCTGACACCTTCGAGAGGTTTAGGGTTCTCTCAAAATGTAGTTTTCCCATCTCTGAGCTTCTCTAACAACTCTGTCGTCACCGAGTGCTACTCTATATCGGTGCCCTCTGAAAGCTGCGAAGTATACGGACTCCTATCATATGACGTGAAGCCCCACTTTGTCCACCTGCAGGATACGAAGATGCTTCGCCGGTCGGGGAAATGCATGCTCCCCTCTAAACCTGCGTAGCGGTGATCTGCACTAGAGGACTCACACGCAAGGGCAAACTCCGGTCAAAGTGATACGCGTAAAGTCCTCCTTCTCTGTGAAATCTTTGTCATGCTCTAGTTCTTCCCCTTCTTCTTCTTATTTTGCGGACACCCTTGTTGCACTTAGTGTCCCATCTTCGAAAATTCAGCACTTGCCTTGGAATATTCATACCGTGTTACCAATTTGCCTTCCTTTTCCTTTGCCCCACACGCGAGCTTGCTTCTTTCCTTTTGCCTTTCTTGCCTCACCTTAGCAGTGCTACATCCTCATCTGCTCAATGGCTTGGCTGCCCCAAGCTGACCCTTCTAGATCTCTTGTCTAAATGCGATCATCCCAAAACCTCTCCCATGTGGAAGGTCAGTACTGGCTTCGTAGCAAAGTTCATCCATGGGCCCAGGGAGGCCATTCTTGCCAATGCCTCAACTCGGTGGGTGGAATGACCTCTCCAAGCACTGCCAACTCATCTCTCGCAGTAGTAATGTTTGTGAGATATCCGGTACACACTATCGATTCTTTACCCATCTTAATGGTTTCTGACTTCCTGTGGGACCATTTTACTGGTTCTCATTGGTGCCCTGCGGGCGAGGTGGTCAGTGCGTCCATATCACAGGCATTTCTCTTTCCTGTAGAATGTAGAGTAGTATGTTGATTCCATCTAGAATCAGTCTCTTACCCTTGTTGTTATTTCTATTATATGCTACTAACTAAACAACATCATTGAGCTGTTAACGAGGTTAAATGTGGTACTTTGGTGTCCAGACTAACCTCCTCAGATGCTCTACATTCTCCCCTTCAATGACGCAATTGGTATGCCCATCCAACCTATCCTCCACCCTCAATCCAAATGACATGCTGCTATCCTAAAGCAAAAGCCTTTGTTTAATAGAATAAAAAATTACGTGAGAAAAATCCAGCTTGCTAGAATTTACGGTGAAAAAATCAATGATTTGTATTTTCTTCTTGTTATCTGGCTTGCACTTTTAGCACTTAAACTCATGATACCATGAAGAAATTTCTTGTTTTCCACACGTGGTTTTCAGTTTCACCTTATTTCTCCTTTTGGTTAAATGCCCTTTCCATATCCTTACATTCAACAAACATGACTTTTCTTGAAAGCACAAATTGAAAAATTTTAGGAAATACTTGGAAAAATACAAAAATAAAAATCAACAAACTTAAACGGCCATTCAACACATTTAAACACTGATATTTTTGCGTCCAACATGACCCTGGAAAAACCCACAACTCTTGGGGAAAACCGATGCAGGAAACTCCTTCTTATTTCTAAAAATGCTTTTTATAGTGAGGCGAGAAATTACAACAGAAATTTTAGCAACTAAACAATTGTACTTATCTGCGATTTACGTGCATTCATCGCGGGAAAATGTACAAAACGGTAAAACCGAAAACATAAATTTTACGGCTTATGATAGCATTAAATTGAAATAAACTACTCGATTTTGTGCCCAGTGTGCGACCGTCTTCTGGCACAGCCTAGAGCCTATTATGACCATAACTTCTTCTCCTTGAAATGCGTACTCTTTGCCTCGAAATCTGCAAAACGGTAATGCTACGGTACAGTGTCTGATTTCTAGAAATCCGTACCATAGCGGTTGTCTCTCTCCTCAATATTTGACTTTGAAATGTTCCAAATTAAACGCTAAACTTGTTGTATGGTCTTCCTTGTTCTTGTCTGCCTCTCTTCCTCGAAAAATGTGCCCAACACTTGGCACATGCGGTTATACCTTACAGAAACCATGCCTCTTTGCTGTCTGTGTGGATTTTTACGGAAGTCTCTATCAGCTGCCCTCTTTCTCCTCTGCTGCTCAAAAATCTCCCTTGCTCTCCTTCTCTTCCTCTCTCCAAATGCTGCTCTTGAAAGAATGAATGACCTTTTCCTCCTTTTCCTCCTTTAACTAACCTAAAACATTGTTTTTGAGGAATCCCCTAAATCTGATAGTAAATAATTAGATCTGAAATTTGAGATTAAATGCTCATTTAAATCTCACTTTCTATTTTAATTCACCCCACTTTAATAAAGACCCACTTAGTGTTTCTTCAAAGTCACTTTCCTTTCCTAATTTTACATTGACTTTATTAAAGTCACTTTAAAATTAGACTTTAATAACTTTATCCATAAAATCACTTTTAAATTAGATTTAGCTTTACTGTATAAAGTCACTTTAGAAAAATTAGATTCTTTGGACACCTTTCCCTAGGCCAAAGTCAAAGCCTTAGGAACCACTTGTCCTCTTTGGTAACCAAATTTTAACATTCCCAAATTTCTGAACAAAGTAGGAGTGATTGTGAGGGCACGATAGCAAGGATGGTCAAGGAATGCTAACACATGTCCAGAAAATGTCAATTCATAGGCCAGACAATGTTAGGAATATTAGGGCATATCAGGAAAACTAGGTCAAAAAATGCATGGAAAGAATGAGTAAGAGTGTGTGGCGGTGGCAGCAAATTAGTATGGGGCCAAGTGTGTTAGGAAAATTTTATAATAGGATTTACGGGAGAAAGCCTAAGGCTTGTTATACGAGGCTTGAAATAGCACCGATTTTAGACAAGGAGATCACTTTGTGCTAGGCACAACATTGTTTTTCCTCTGGCAATTATTTTATGAGATGTGGCACACTTTGGATACATGCTCTGTTTTTTTAAACTACTTCTAGGAATATTTTGTGTGCATTTTGTGTATAAGTTTTGGGACACTCATCTTGTGTCACCTTATATTTTGTGTGCCTTGTGCATCTTGGGGTTCTTGCAAACTCTCAATTAATGTTCTACTAGCCTATGAGCCGGAACATACATGTGAAATATTAATTGTGTAAGCTATGCTATGGTTTAATTTCTCTTGGCCATGGCTGCAGATAATTTAATCCTTCGCTGAATAATGACAGATGAACTGGACATGAGTTTCATAAGATGAGTGTAGGATTTCTTAGGTGAACCATGCACAATCTTCTTGTAGTAGGTAAGAAATTGGTCAATTTGTTATGGTTTAGGAGCCAATATTGTCACATGAACTACGGTAGCCAAGGACTTGATTGGGTTTTACAAGTTGTAAAGTAAAAGGCTATGTTTGTGAGGAAATGAGTGCACGAAAGGATGCTAGGGAATGCTAATATATTTTGAGATAGTGCGAAGGCACGCAAACATGCTACGATGTTCTAGTGATAAGGCATGCCAAGATATTGCAAGGGTGTGTCAATGCGTGTGAGAGGTATCGATAAGAACAAAGGGAGAAAAGAATTAGCTTCTAATGAAATGAAAACATAAGAAGGTTAATAAGTCTAATAATTACCTTTTCCAAGAGGGCATGCTAGGCACACCAACACTAGGTGACAATAGGTGCCAAGTGAAAAGTCTTACTGCATTCTAAGTGCCAAGTCTTCCTTTTTTGTTTCTCATATGCTTTCCAACAATTGATCTTAGATAAATTTAATATTGAACCATGCCAAATCATATCAAGGATGTAGTATTCTTTGTACTGAGCACCTGCTTTCAGGCAGTACAAGCAATATTTTTTCGAGAATTTGTATACATGTTATAAGTGGAAGGGAATGTTGAAAGGTGCTAAAGTGTGCTAAGAAGTGCTAATGCATGTTGAGGAGTGTTAAGCGATACTAGGAAAACAGTAAAGAGGAGCACTAGGTAAAAATGTGCATGGAAATTAATTAATATGAAGAACGTATGCCGAAATTAGTGTTAATGAGTGCTAGTTGTCAGTACCAAGAAGAGTGACGAAGTATACTAATCATTGGTCGCCCATTTTACAGGGAATATCAAGGAATGTCAATAATTCCTAGTGTGCTTAGGAGTTCCGAGGGTATGATATATGTGCCAATTAATAGTGTCAAGATATTCAACCATATCAAATTTCTGGGATGTGCGGGGTCTCGGTATGCGAATATGTAATCAAGGGAACAAAAGGAAGAACCAACAAGAAGGTTAATTCAGACTTTGTCTCTTTTTCAAGGAGCACTGGGCACTAATGACAGATTACTATTTGTACCAAGTGGCATTGTGTGCCAAGGAGTGCTAATGCATGTCAACATTCAATAAGGTGTAGACTTGCTAAGGACTACATTCATGCCAACTTATGCTACGTATTCCATGTATAGTGCATGCCACCATGTGCTTAAGTGTCGGTGTCATGACAGATGTTCCTAGGTGCAAAAGATGTTCCCAGGAACATGAGAGGTGCTAAGAAATGTTTGTGTGTTGCAAAATTAGACTTAATATGTGCCCAAAATCGTTGGGGAGTGTTAGGTCACTTTCTCATTAATAGAATGGTAGAGCTTGATTATGTATTAAATAATATATTTCTTACAAATACTGTGAACTTTATCTAAAGGGAACTTTCTATATAATAAACTACAATAGATATGAATCATGTGTTGACTCATAGGAAATCTCTATTTTACTAGTCATTAATTGAGGAAATTATACACACTAATTACTTTAAAAAATTTACTGAATCTAACCACAACATGGCCTTGAATAATATAAAAAATACTACACAATAATATACCATTACGTTGTCTTTTGACAACGAAATGCCATGACCATGAGGCACAGCAGCATGTCAAAACTCGTTGGAATGATCAATGATGATGAAAAATTTTTTAACCGTCTGCAAAAGTAACAAAAGAGTATAGTGAAAGTCATTGAAATTTCGTCATAAGTGTCACCAAAGAGAGAATTAGTGATGGGATTTTGCCAACCACTCACCAAAAGTGTCCTTTGAAAATGGCTTTTGGTGACGAACATTAAAGGACCATCACTATATACACTTATAGTGACGCTTTCTTAAAATCACAGTCACCATATGTGATATTGGTGGTAGACCTTAAAAAAGGGTTGGTCCTGGCTTGTAATGCCTCACAAAATCATTTCTTGTAGTGATCGTCCCAAATTTTCTGGTTGTTTTTCGAGTGTGGTTGGCTTGCTGTTAGCACAGATTCACGAATTAGAAACCCTTGAGTTTTTTTTTTTTTAATTTCTATACTGTGATGTTTTATGTGATAAAAATAGCGCAAACTTGTACAGGATTGCAATTTAATTTGGTGCACATGCGTGCTACCTTGTTGACCTTTGTGCACCCCACGAAATTTAAAAAAATAATAAAATTTTCTGCTCTCTCGGAGTCAAATAAAAAATTTCTTGAGGTTTAACCTAACTTATACAAACTCTTAGGTCGTAATGAGGCTCTTCTCGTGCCTTGAGTCTTTTTGATAGATCATCCTTTGCACATTTGAGTAGGGATTTTCACTGATTTGATAGGTTGTTGTTTTGAAAGAAAATAGATTCATTTGCCTGAATCCTTTGGTTTTTTCATTTCCCTCTAAAGCTACCGCTTCGGTCTCGTTAGCCTTTATTGTTTGAGTCATTTTTCTTTTCTCATTTGCAAAAGGAAAACTTCTGAATTCTTTGAAGTGTGATTTTTCTCAAAAGTAGTCTTTTATGCAATTGTTTAGCAGTAGTGAAAAAAATATTGTTTTTCTTTCATCTGAGGAAATTGTAAATATACTCATAGGTATCTTAGTTAGGATTATTAGTTTAAAGAGCTTTAATTTTTGAAAGTTGTACATTTTTTAAAGGTTTTATAGTTGATTTTTCTTTTGAAAATTGTTTGTTCAATGTATATTTTAGATTTGTAATCATGACATTTTCATCACAAGGTGGTATTGGTCATGCTTAAAAATGAAGTGTTCCTTACATTAGTTATTTTGCTTGCCAAGTTTTGACTACTTTTATTACTGTCTTGATTACTCTGATGCTACGGATGTCAAAATTCCCTAAACTTCGCATTGGCTTTTCTTGATAGCACTTGTGCGTGGCTAAAACTTATCTTGCTATTTGGTCATTGTTATATTGTGACTGGATAGTTATATTCCTTGAGATTTTTCCTCGGTCAAACTGTGAACAATATTACAGAATGTATTGCAGTCATTGAGGTATTATTTGATATCATTGTATTTTAATTCGACGATTGATTGTTGATTCAGTTTCTGGCATCATTGTATTACATTTGAATGGTGTTTATGCAATGCAGTATTTTGTGAAAGTTTTTTTTTTTAAGGGTTTGTTTCATGGAAAGACAATTTGAATACATTGAATATCAACACATTTAAAGAAATTTGTTAATACATTAGTTGATGGTGGCTAATCATGTTTTAATGAATATTCAACTTATTCAAGTCTAAATATGAGCAATATTCAATCCATATTGAACAAGATACATAGATCCAAATTAGTAATATCATTAGGTAAATAGTTGTGTGTCAAAAAATATTACAACGTCATAGGTTTCAAACACCTTATGATGTAAGATGTGTATTCAAAAAAAAAATGTAATAAATCGATATAGCTATCATGATGATGATTATGGTATGATGTGTGCCTTTGTGTTGCAAAAATGCTTAAATGGACGAAACCGGTCATGCCTCACCGTGTCACAGAAAATCATCATTCAGGTCTACAGGATGTCATTGGTCAATCTCTATAGGTTTTTATTCCAACTCTCGGGGACCTTTTCTACATTAAAGTCGGTGGTGGGAGTTGTGTGTAGTTTGTGCTTCTCTGTCATCAAAACAACGAAACACCGCTGGTCGTGTTGGCCCAACATCTGCATTTTGCAATGTTTTTTTTTCAATGTGGATAGTTAAAAAATCAAAATAAAATTTGGATATGAAAAAATCAATTCGAGACTTTTACGATGCATCCCCACGTACCAGGAGTGGGAGTAATGTGTCGGGGTCACCACAAAAATCAACCCCTACATAAGGAAAATCCTCAGTCATGATTTATCTTGAAGCGATATGAAAAAAATAAAGATGCTCGGACCATGGGACCACCATCACCACCATGACGAGCCATCGGTCGAACCCATCACAACATGCATGGTTCCCTCGTGTCCATGGATCTGCTGTCGATGGCGGCAAGGAGTTATTTTCAGGCGAAAGATATGAGAATGGATCCATAGCCAAAGTTCTAAATACCTACATGGGCCACTGCAACACGAGGTTATTTCATATTGACCAACACTCCTTCACACCAGTTAAATAGTGTTCCCTCGAGAACACTCAACAATCATCATGCTTTGGTAACCAACGAAGGAGGTAGCACTTCCACACAATAAAGTAGCTTGTAAAAGCAATGATTTTAAAGGTCTAGTCGTTCGATGGTCTTTATACCAGCCACGACCATCCTTCAATTATGGAGTATACGTACAATACAACACCATATAGGAAGCAATAGGCAACCCCACTGCTCATGTGCCTAAAAATGAAATGTCTCATGCTCTTCTGAAGGGGAAAAAAGGTAGAGGAAATAAACATCCTGTCTCCAATCACAGCACAGTGTATTGATGAAACATTGTTCCTAAACATCAGGCTAACCAACTTGGTCACCAGAGTTTACCTTTCGCCTTCATTCCTTGCTTTACGATTATTATAAACTCCTAATTATTTATGCCACCACGAAGGCTGATTTGCTAGACGTAATGGCTTCATTTCCATGTGATTCATGTCACTGCTCACTCAGCATGATTGATTGCTAAAAAAATCATTTAGGAACATTAGAAAACTTGTGGGATAATTTAGAAAGTTATTTGAGGAAAGAAATTCAATTTTGAAAACCCACGGCGCTTGCCCATGATTTTGTTCTCAAACAAATAATATTTTTTGTAATTTATGTATAAAAGCTATGCTTCTGATGATTTTATATATTAAAAAATCATCGGGGTGTCTTCAGTTTCGCCATAACCTGCTCACCCAATGTTATCACTCTCAATAAAATTGAGCTTGTATATATTTTTGATTTAAAGAATATTAGAGTTAATACAAACCCTTTTTAAGCCTTGGGATCTAGCCTTTCCTAATGCTCGAGAGAGGCTCTCTCTGTAAATTTATCTTTGTTTATGATTTTGGAAGAGGCTAGTTATGATTACATGGAATTTTGATTTTAGGGATTTGGTTTGGTGGTGGAATCGATTAGTTCGGATGGATAGATGTGAAGTGCGAATTCCATTGGAATTCTATGGTAAATGTATCAAGAAGTGTTGGTCCGGAAAAAAGGTTCTAAAGGGAAGTGTTCACGAGGACAAGATGGTAGGTAACTTGATCCTTAAGGGCGGTGGTGAAAATGGTTTAAGCACGGGATGAGGAAAGTCAGGGTTCTGGATGCGGAGTAATGAGTGAAAATACAAAGGTCAATCGAAACTAGGGAGAAATTAAGAATTCCTAATCTGGATATCAATAAGAAAACATGAAAATGACATAACGAGTTCAAGACATAGTATTTTTAAACATATTATGAAAGAACAGTCCTGTTATAACAGATTTAGAAAACATACAAGTATTAAACTTTAGATAAAAACAAAGAGCAAATTGAGAATACTTCCTTTGAAGTGGCCAACAAATAGATCTATAATATAATCTATTTATTGTAAATCCCATTCTCTTGACTTTGAAAATGGTACAAAGAACCCTACATTTGAAATAAATACATCTATAGAAGTGTTTGTAATCACAATCCCTCGATACTTTAAAAATGTGAAGCATTTATACAAAAATATCATAAAATCACAAAAGAAAATTACACAGTTAATGGGGAAAAATCGTAATATCTTCATGCAAGAAGATAGAGACAACTATCTAACTAATGCAAGTTGTCCCTTCTTTTATTGAATTTGATGTTTTGTTGTCTTTGATCTTTTTGTTGATTTATCTCTTTGTTGTTTTCTCAATTAAGCATTACAGAGTGTCTTTCCATTGGCATATTTTCTTGATTTGACTTTAGCCTTTTGAATTTCATCTAATACACTTTAAACTGCGATGCTCTTTGGTAACTTCTTTTGTAGTTGCTCATTGTAGTATTGCCTCTTGTTTTGTAACTATAAAGCTATGCCTGCGTTTACCCTTTTCTTGTTGATATGTTTTCATTTGTTTGTACCATGTTCCTATTATTTCCACATTAAATCATCAGTTTCTCCTAAAATTCCACCTCTCGTAATTTTATCTTTATCATCCTTACGAAAACTTCATCTACCTCGATAATATTTTGAAAATGTAGGCTTGGCTGAAGTAAATAAGTATGTTTTACCTCATGTTGCGGGTAAAATATATTCTCCAAAACTTTGCAGTGTTTTCCCTATTGGAATTCAGCCAAGAAAGGAATGTTACAATAATCATGGATACTTATCATTTTGTATCCATAATCCTCTTGTTTCATCAATGTTGTCATGAATAACTAGAGGATTTGTGTTCTTTGCTTCAGTATCAACTTCTCCATGAACACAGTTCGAGCCATCTCTCCATGTTTGTGTTCTTCAATTGAATCATTAAATTTCTCTTAGAAATTACCTTCGTAACTTCTAGGATCATTTTTATATATCATTAATTTGAATCTCTTCTAATTCTTGTTTTATTCTTCCAAATTAAGAAATTTTATGTTCATAACTCTTCTTGTTCTTGCCCAATTTCTTCTTTGATTTGCAGATGGTTTCATCTGTTGCTTTGATTAAATATTTTTTTCTCGATAACTTTGGTTATGGCTACATATCATTAGCTTTATATTCAATGACAGTAGCTCCATAGTTATTTGTAGCTTGTACCATTAAAGTTTCTTTCAATGTTAAATATTTTACTAGCACGCAATTTTCTCTTGTATCAATATGTTTGTATTTGTACTTCATTTTATACATGAAAAGCACGAGCAAGTTTTTTCATCCTCTAAAATTTTAGCTGTTATTCTTTAAGTCTTATATGATTTCATAGCTCTGTGATTAAATATTCCTACATTGATTTTACTAGTTTAGTTTCATCATAAATGGGTTGTGTTGCTGTTGTAGATGACTATAATTGATGAAGTTGTTGCGTGTGACGAAGTGTTGTAGCTAATGGAACTATAGGGGCCGGTGAATGCCTTTAATGTAGAAGGCACATTAGTAGTGACTGCGGAATAATAGTATTGAGGACTTCTTCTTAGGCGGCCTTTTTCTCACACTCTTATCCATTTCATTGTCCATTTCTTCAGCTTCAAGAGTTAGCTTGAAAATTAGAATCATCATCTCATCTTTTTATTTGAATTCTAAATTTCTTTAGCTTGGGATGTTTTGTAGGAGGAATTTTGAGTTTCTTTCTTAATAGCATGCATTTATCTTTTATTCATTTCCTTTCACCTTTGACGTTAGTTGGATCGCATCCCGAGTTCAATTACCAAATCCTCCAGAGATTTGATTCTATTGTCCTTGGCTTGGGATGATGCCTTTTCTAACTTTAGCTAACCTCTTATGTTTACAAGAGTGTTTTGCGCTTATGTACCTCCATAATAGTAGTACGGTATAATATATCATTTCCTACTTTGCCCTATGAAACTCAATTTGGTCCAAAAGTTGTTTGTCCTTGATCATGACCTCAAAAGGCTGTATTTTGTCAGGAAAGATGACTTAGGGTTGAAATGTGATTTGCAAAAAAATAATATGCATCTTACTGATCTTATAGTCAAAGGAAAAGTGGTTGTTTAGCTCAAGAGTACATTACATTTTAGATATTATAGAGATATATCTGGTGTCATGATTTCCTCATTTCTGGTGTTGAGTTCATTGTATCTTTAATATCCATTCTGCGCATCGCTAGTTTCTTTGAAAAGATACCTCAACAACGTATTTGCTTTTGAATTACTTGAATGTTAGATTTTGAGGGTTGGTGAGTTTCTCCATGTGAGAGGTGCATTATACTTCATATACATACTGTATCAATTACCATCTAATGGTTTTCCTTCCTCATTAAGTTTGTATTTTGTCTTTATCATCATTTTGAATTTTGTCTTCAGTGGTAGTTTAATGTATGATCCTTCCTATCACTCTCATGAAATTCCTATCTGTGGTGGGTTGCAAAATTTTACTAGTGTCACACCCGCACCACTCTTTCTGAAGTGTTCTCTACCATTCGGACCGAGTTAGATGCTGTGTCTGGCTTGTAGATGTGTACATAAGGAGTTAGGTATGCATTTGACTCTCAATTTTCTTATTCTACTCTAAAGGATCTTAGTACCATTAGAAAAAATATGATGAATTTAACTCTTGTAAATACTTGCTACCTTGTGGACCAACATCTCTAAGATTTGTTATAAATAAAGGGCTGGCTTGATTCTTGATATTAAATTATCTTCTTTTGTTCATTCAGCATTGTTTTATGTGAAAGTGGGATGTTACGTCTATTTCAAGGGAAAATAACCTGCTACGTAGAGTATTTGGGCAGCTTATATGGAAGAAATTAGATGCATATACTAATCTCTGTATGGTTTTGGTATAAGGCTGGTCTCTCACATCTACTATGTTCGGTTAACTACAGAACCTTTTGTTCCCCTCACTAACTCTTAGGATTTGAATCTTGGTGGTGGGCGTGATGACCATTGGATGGATGAAAAGAACCAACTAAATTTGTGTATGTGGATATGGCTACACGGAATCCTTTTACAAAGAAATCCAAATATTCTGTAGTATGGATTACCTTCAACATCAAGTTAGAGAGGTTGATGTCAATTTTCAACCTTGAAATGTGGCTGTAATGAACCGAATGAGTGAATGCTGAAAACACTTGTTTGAGCATTTTAACAATACATTTCATGAATAGTATCAGCAAGGTGCGGAAAATTTTGAAAATGGTAACGGGAAATTGACAGTGAAAATAGACAAAAACCCTGGGACTAAGCATCAACATGCTCATGCGTAAATATTAAAGAATAAAAGACAACATGCTAATATACTATTTCTTGGTTCTTTGGCAGAAAATATGTAAACTCTTTGAATGAGAGGATTGGTTTGGGGTCTCGGATGATGGAATGAAATTTTGAATATACGGAACATCTTGGGGAATGGATTGGTCAGACCTACAACTATTTTAGGGTCTCGATAGACGGAGGGGTTCCATGGTCTAGGTTGGATGTAGGCATGGGTTAAATGACTCAGTTGATAGTGAACATAATTTTCTTTCAGGGTTATTAATGCAGTTAGAGAAATAACAAGATTGAAATTCGATGAACTCCGGGACAACACTTGGAATTTACGTGGGACATACTTGGGAAAATTGGACTCCCAAATGAAAACTTCATCGACTTTGTCAATGGATTTATCATGGATCAGCGGTGGAGCTCAAGAGGTTAAACTCGATGACGGGGTTACTAATTTTAGTATTTATCTGATAAGAGGTATATACTACTCATACAATAGGAGGTTACGGAAGGGATTAAAGATACAATACTTTGAGAAGCCATATTTTTGTTAATTTTAATCAATTGACTACTTTTTGATTGAAAAATAGACTACGCTATCAAAATGATATGAAAGATTTCTCGATTAATAGAAGGGTTAGAGTATCGAGATTTTCTATAATGCAAAGGTTTAAAATGGTTCAATTGATCAAATAATATATACATGTCTAAAAACAATCTAGAACTGCCAAATTACGTACGCATCTACCTAAGTGGGGAAAAGGACTGAGAGGGCAACAAGGGGTTTCTTTTGGTATTCCTGAGGCACATAAATTGATTCAGTACTTATTACTCATGTAAGTACGAGGGCTTGTTATTCAAGGGAATACGGAAGAAAATGAATTTTTCGATTGCGAAGGGTTACGAGTAGCATAGATTTTAGAAACTATACTAATCTTTATACTACTTCGGATGGATTTTGTGAGTAGTTGTAGCAACAAATAGTGTTGATTTCTAGTTTAAAAAGGTTTGATTAGAAATTAAACGGAGGCGCATCATTACATCAAAAATAGGTCAAAAAAATATTTACAGATTGTCTGTCAAATAAAAATAGTAAAAAAAGGCTTGCAAAGGATAGCTAATATGTGTTTTAACCAACAGTATTAAACATTAATGCTGATTGAAATTCAAAGTGTAGGATGGCATTAATAGGATTTAAAACTTATTAGTTTGCATAAACTAAGTAGTTTGGCGATAAATTTTAAAAGGGATGCGTGTGGAATCATCGCGTAGCTGAGTTGAATGAAAAGCCATTGACCTGCATGAGTCGGAGGGATGCAATGACAATCGGAAGGCGCGGAATTAATAGAAAGAGTCCTATTAGACGTTGGATTTAGTCAACCAGATCAACGATTTAAATGTGATGGATCCGTCGGGTTGATGGGTGGGACCGGGTCTAAGTCAATGCGATGGGATATGCACATATAAACTGTAAACATATACATGGTCGGGATTGATAACAGAACTTTATATTAAATATAATGTCAAGGATGGGAAAAATATATATATATGTGGGAATTAATTAAATACGGGATTAATATATATAAGGGGAGCTAATATATTAAGAGATGTAAATGGATTAAATGAATATGTTGAAATTTTATATGTAGTTTACAGTATTCAAACAGAAATTTGGCAGAGATGGTTGGGTGAAGCCCAAACATTTTAATAAAATTTTTAGACTTAGGATAAGAGAGAGTTTTTAGGGTTTTTTAAATGAAAAAGAGTTAATAAAAGGATTTTCCTGTTTTCAAAGGAAAATGTGTTTTAAACTAGGAAAGGAGTATTTATATAGGAAAAATAGGGCGTGTAATAGAAGAAAAGTAAAATGAAGA
Source organism: Pinus albicaulis (assembly GCA_034641835.2). Lineage (NCBI taxonomy): Eukaryota > Viridiplantae > Streptophyta > Pinopsida > Pinales > Pinaceae > Pinus > Pinus albicaulis. Next base: position 349,697 of record JAXQQM020058467.1, read on the forward strand.
GGAAGATGTTTACAAGGAAATTTATTTGAGAATGAAGTTAGTAAGTATGAATTGATCAATTTCTGCTATCCATGCTTTGTAAAAAAAATGATTGGCATACCCATCACCTACCCTATTTTCTTCATTTCTATGGGGTTGGCCAGGCACAGCGCACCATTTTCTTTTAACAACAAACTATCAATGTATCTTATTACTTCCAATAGCTCGAGATTAAGGCGGTAGGCTCATTTTTATTATTCTCTAACTGTAATTGATCTACTGCAAAATTAAACATGTGTTTATCTTTCATCTTTATGTCGACATGAAAGGTCAAGATTAGTTTAAGCCATCAAGGATTGTATTTTATTAAGATACTGATACACTAAAGGCAGAAGTTAAAAATTAGTGGCATTTTGATTTGCATCACTTTTATAAGTCTATTTATCTCTTTTTATTTGAGTTCATTTTCTTTTATTATTTTTTATCTTTTTTCTTTAGGTCCTTTGATTTTTCTTTCAAGGCTTTTGCCTTCTTTAAATTTTTATTTTTAATATGGGAAAAAAATTGCGGAGAAAGAAAGGAGTATTGTCTTAAAATAATCATAGTCAATTCAAGTATGAATCCTATTATTATAGGACCCTAAGATTGGCTCCACATGGGGATGGCATTTCCTAGTGGAAGTAATAAAGAAATTAAGATACGGTAGCCTTTGACCTTTGACTGCTTTTCTTGAATATTTTATGAGCTTTTCTTTATTAATACTTATGATATTTTGTCTTTCAAAGCAGGGCCTTCTTGTTCAAATTTGCAAGAAAGAAACATCTTAATGCAATCTAAACTGCGCAATGTTATGTTAATGAGTAAAGTAAACAAAGGTGAGTTAATGTTAATCGGGGGAATAGTAATGCTTGACATTCTACCATTGATGTTGAGATTGAAACAAGATGATGAGCTTAGTGGGAAAGAGTCGCCTTCACTAAGTGTATTTATATGACTATTTTACAGTGCAAAGTCTATTTTTAAACATATGGATGCTATTTCTATGAGTTGCGGGATGCTATTGTGGATGGTTGGTCAAGTCGGAAAAAATATATGGACTTCTATTTTTAGACATATTGGGCGGAATCATTTTTATATTGCAGTCAAAATATAGTGTAATGTAATGGCTCTTAATAATATTTAGACTCTAGAAAGCATTATCTTGATATTGCAGAGCCACTTCGGTTGGGGTAGATGTTATGAGCGCGTGAAGGAATTGTGCTGTTCTAAGGGTTGTGTCAGGCTATTGCATGAAGACTTCGGTTAGAACTCATGTAGCGAGTTTTGGTGGAGTTGATTGAGAAGTTAGTGTGGTTGTATTCGATTTAATAATCTACTAAACATAGTTGAGCTATTTGTGTCAGTTAGCTGAGTGATACAATTAGTGAGAGTGGTGTGAATTAATTGTCGTTAATTCACAATTCCTCAAACTCATAGAATCAGCAAGAATGCACATCTTTAACTTGATGCATAGACGATTTGATGGAGACGATGCAAGAACGAGGTGAAAGAAGCGAGTTAACAGTTGTGACTATCACATTGCTATTTACCTGCTTAGGATAGGTGGAGTAGCCCATGAAAGGGTGCCGTAGTACAAGCCGGGTGGTTTATCTATTTAATGAAGCCATCCCATAGCATTATTCATGAGCAGAGGCTAGCTATCAAGTGGCAAAAAGTTGGGTATGTGTTTTACTAGATCTCGCTTGATAGTGTGTAGCAAGTGAGAGTAGTCTTTGAAGATGTGGAGATTTGTCTTATGATAGTTACATGATCTCCATGACATATAATATCTGAGATAGTTGGGGTTTTCAGCTTTAAACACCTGTAAGAAATCACATGTTCCCTTATGTGAATTGTTTATGGTTTAATGTACGTATATGATGATTTTATTCTGTATACTGATGATCAATGGTAGAAGGAGGAATTTTGTATTGTACTTAGAAGCTAAAATAATTTGTGATAGAATATACAGGTGAATAATATCGGTTATTCATTCTCTACAATGATAGGTCCACAGCCAGATGCGATCCATCCAACTCCTTCAAAAATATGTAGTGTTACCTGCTGTAACCATAGATGACATAGGGACCTTTCCATAGGAAATAAATTTACCATGTTTACATTTCTCTTCTCTGTGGAATACAATTTAAGAACTTTGTCTATATATATATATATAAAAAATAATCTTCCTTTTTGTCTTCACTGAAAATTTAGCCCAATTTCCGACGACCACTTCGGCTATTCAGGCTCATGGTCGTTGCAAGAGTTCCGGTTTGGGGACGGGGGAGAACGTGGTTTTGCGCTGTTAACGAATTGTTATGCTTGGAAAGTTTCGCACTACCAACGCTTTTTCCATTGCTTTTGAAACAGCGTGTCGCTCTTAGGCGTTTTAGGCAAGTCGCGCCGATGTTTGTAAACTGTGTAATTAAATAGAAATATGGTCCGGTACGAATGTCACTCTTCCTACGTTGTGTTCGCTTCGCTGGTGCAGCGATGTGGTCGGCGTTTTGAACGTCGCTCTTCGACATTTGTAGCGCCATGGTACGACGAAATGTGGTCGGCGTTTTGAATGTCGCTCTTCGACGTTTATGGCCCCAATAGCAATACGAGCGAAATGTGGTCCGACGTTTTGAGCTCATCGCTCGTCGCGTTTTTATCTTTGACCGCTCTTCCGAGTTTTAAGCTATCGCAATTCCGGCGCTTGCAAAGCGTCGGTATACGAAACGACGGGTTCAATTTAAAAAAAAAAAATGAAACTTTAAAAACGGGACAATAAATCTCCAATATTTATTTATGAATTGTGGGCGTTCCAATGACCGTGAAATATTAATATAATAAACCACCCCACAGCGCTTGACTATAAACAATCATATAAACATGGCTCTATGTTTAAAAAAAACATGTTTAAAAATAAAATAGAACTGCTACTTTTTTTTCAATTACTATGAACACTAATTATTATTGAAATATTAATGTAATAAACCACCCAAATTGTGACTATAAACAATAATTTTTTCACAAGAGAAAGAATTTGTTTTGAATATATTATATGGTAAAACGATCCATGAAGTGTTACATTTTCACCGTAAGAGATTGGAACCCAAAATATCCATCAGTGGAAGTCCAGAAGAAAATGATAAGAAAATACACATGTCACATACGAGACATGATATAAAACAAATGTAGTCACATGAAAGATTATCGACAATGCGAAAAGCATCCGACTATGCTAGAGGCATCTATGAAAAGTGAAAATATTTGTATATGCAGAATAGTAAAACAACAGAGATAAGTACAGCGTCCATTGTTCCAAATACAAATTAAAGTACACCCAAAATCCTTGAACGAGAGAAAAGCCGCTAATCATGTGAGAGTGTGATATCTCCATCATGAAAATACCATGACCATATCAATACATGTACCTGAAACTGACATCGCTAGTTTTGAAGGCGAGTGATAACCTATCAACACATAAAATAGTATCATAAGCGGATATAGGAAATGTGCGAGGGCATATGTTTGTTGATATACACCTCACACAAAAAATCATCCATTATCGAGAAAAATATGTATGACAAATTAGATTGTATTTGACTCGCTTGTTCCGGAAACAAAACCATGCGAAACCCGAGCTCGCTTGTAGATCAGACTTGCTTGATTCAAAATTCGTAACCATATGTTAACGTCAAAGTGTAAGGTTAAGGTTGCTGTCTTCCATTGAAAGCAAGCCATCATCCCCTTTTACTGTTCATAGCAAAAGGTTCTAGTAGATATCAGAGAGAAAAGAGTGTAATCTACGTAGACCATATAAGCATAGCTATATTCAAAAAACACGTTTTAAAATAGAAATAGACAACATTTTTTTTTTCCAATTGTTATGAACATAAATTTTCATGAAATATTAATATAATAAACTACACCCATGACACTTAAATAAACAATCACTACCAACGCATTTCATATTTTAAAAAACGGGTTTAAAATAGAAACGAGGGCAACATTTTTTTCAATTACTATGAACACAGTCAATGAAAATATTAAATATAATAAACCACCTATGACACTTCAACTATAAACAATCATATAAACATAGCTCTATATTTCAAAAACGGAGTTAAAATAGAAACGAGCAACATTTTTTTCTTTAAAGTTAATCTATTAACGATTAGAACAAAATTATAGCATGACAGAAGTCAAAACTGTTTCTCAACTTATGAAGGCTACATAAACAAAAATAAAAAGAAAGCTTTTCCTCATATGGGAAATGAGTCTTGAGAGTTTACAAAATTCAAAAATATTAGGAGGTCCAACACGGTAATATAATCCTAAACATGCCCAATTAAGTGAGCCGCGAAGCAAGAAAACCAAATTTAACCAAACTACTCCTCACAGTGGTTCCTCGATGATTCGGCACCATCCTTCGAAGATCCCGAGGATTTCCGGAGTGCTATCTCCACATTCACACCACCACTCCCCTCTGAAAAGGCCCAAATCTTGGTGGCTTTTCGAGCTCGGTGAGACCACGGACGGGTGCAGCTGTTCCTCATTTGGGCTCCTCAGGAAAACCATGGTGATGGAAGTTGTGATTCGTGAACGTTAGAGAGAATTAAAGGAAAAAAGTGAAGTGCGCATCATGGGAGAAAGGTGAAAGACTGGGGAAGCCAGGGAGGCAGAGGAGCCCTCGGCAGATCCCGACACCGGCCCCGCCCCGCTGGTGTTTATGGGGTAGCGACACCATGTGTCACGGAAGTGAAGCGACTCGGTCGAGGGGTGCAGAGGCCGCGCGGGGTTGACCACTAGTGCTCACAACAACGCGTCACTGGCCTCGCCATCATGGTCGGTCGATGGTGTTTAAGGCAGAAGCCGAAAAAGCAAAATTCAGAAACCGAGGAAAACGAGACATAGACAGGACACGATGAAAATGCGGTGCTGCCAGGTCTAAGCAGTATTTCTCGTCATGGTAGAGGGCGGTGTAACCGAAGCGGAAACATGCGCAATTCAAGGTTGCGCTTGTCTGAAAACCATAAGCGAAACGCCATTTTATCAGCCTACGCAATGCAATCGAAGAACGCCGGAAGTCAAAATTAATCTCTCATTGATGAGAGCCGAAGACGAATCATATTGGAGCAACAAAATCGCTAGGGGTGGAGGTCAGGTCTTGAACGATGTTAAAAACTTAATGCGATTTGATGTGAAAACCTTGGAACTTAATTGAACAACATTAAACTTAATGTGATTGATATTTTAAATACATACATACTTGTCCCATTGCCTTAAACGCCGCTGGGCCCTTAACGTAAAATGAATAATTTTAATTGAGGACACATGGCAGAAATTGATTGGTGTAGATGTTGTTTGGGCCTCTCGCTTTGTTAAATCCGGACCCGAAAAAGATTAGGGTGAATTTGATAAGAAAATTAGTACGAAATACTCTTACTCCATGTACGACCCAACTTGATTTGAAAAATATTGGTAAGATTATTCAGTTTTGCGTCACAAGGTCAGCGGCCATTGTTGAGGCTATTTTGGAACGCGAAATTTGGTTTGAATTATGGTTTATCGCCATTTGAATTACGTGACTCGACTTAAGAACAATTTCAGACACATGATCTATCTGTCAATTTGTTGGTTTCTTTGATAATACACATATTTATAAGCAATCATGGGAATACCACTAAACATGAAAAAGTTATATAAATTATTGAGAACAATCATTTTTTATGTAGAAATATCCAAATATTTTGAAATAAGTCAGTGTTTTGTTCATATTGTTTTATAAGAGGAGGTAGAAGTTGGAACTCAAAAGATGCAAGCTATTACAAAATGACCTATTCCTAAGAAAATCAAGGTCCTTGAAGAATTTTTTAGACTTACATGATATTGATAATTTGGCATTTGGGGTACTTTGCATGCATTTCAAGTCCACTGCATATCTATGAAGAAAATATCATTTATATGGAATGATGAGGCTATTTTGGAGATTCTCTCTTTTTAATGGATTTTCATGTCTACCATATGGGGTTACCTACTTTTCGAGTAGAAACATTCACTTAGTAGAGTGTGAGGCACTGGGACTGAGAATTTTACGTAACATTAACACAATAAGGGATATCATTGGCTTTTAAACAGGAATTCCAGAAAATATTTGGTGAAATCCATTGAAAAATAAATGGAAGCAATATTACATGCAATAAAAAAATGGGGATAGTATGTCATTGGGATGTACTTTAAAGTCAAGATATACCATGATAGCATAAAGTGTTGGAAATGTTGTCATTGGTGTGAGGAGATAAAAAAAGGAGCACAAAGCTTAAGCAACAAACGTGTGAGGTAAGCGAAAACAAGCAATGAATTAATGGGCTCAAAAGCCTGGGCCATAGGTTGCGAATAGAGAAAAAGGGCAATCAATTAAAGATCTAGCACTGAAAGTTCAGCACTCCTTTGTATAATTAATTTATTTGACATTAACGTGCATTTGTCAGAGATTGAGGTTGTGCAATTTGTCTTGAGAATGTACTTGTATGTTCGGTAATGAGAATGTGTTACGATGAATCCTTGTGACCAATACAAACCTGCGTAGCTAAGTTATGCGTGGATGCGTTCTTCTCGGTGGAATACAAATTTACTATGTGGAATGTATGAGCCATGTGAGCTCTATGTAATTAGATTTATTGTGATTACGCATGGGATTGGAATAAATTGATGATGCGAAAGTCATTGATTATGCTTAGCCATACACAATTCTGACTGGTAAATTAACGGTGGAATATTGTGTTGAAAGGCTTCGCCTCTTTCTTTAAAACTTGTATATATTTTAAGCAGATTATAAGGTACTCACATAAGACTCGGCGATAATACGGTGTAATTGCATAAACTCCTAAATGCTGTTATTTATATGCCTCTATGTAATGGCACAATTCTGAATTACGGTAGCTATATGATTATGTGTAAGTATGGAAGGTCTAACGATATGCGTGGTATTGATTAGTTGCAGTCAGTGCGACTATATGATGAAAACCCTTTTAAATAATAAAGGCGGAACCTTGCCTTGCAAGACGGAACTGGGAAAACGAGAAATTGAAGGAGCGAAAACTACGACTAAGGAACGGTGATAGTGGTATTCGTGAGTTGTATGTGGTTTTTATCCACCAACCAAATGGAACCGTGGTTTCCGTTACGGAGCGATGAATTCATATGCTGGTAGCGCGTGTCCTGACGAATACAGAAAAGCTGCTATTACTAAACGCACTCACGCATTATCACCATGCATCTTGATGGTACGATATCATTGGGTCAGTAAAGTGAGCAACGTAATAACGTACGTGGATGGGCGCATGGATTTGACAAAGGTATATTGCGTTATTGTTCGCATCTTCGCCAAACGATACGTCCAATCAAGCAAGGCGGGTGCAACACAATAACAATCGTCGGATGGAGGCAATAGTTAACGTTGGGGCAGATACGCATGTGTTAAGGTCTCTGATTTAACAAAATGTAGTTTAGTGGGCCCGGAGCCAAAGGTACGTTATAAGTGGTTCAATAATTGGCTAGAGATACTCTCTTTTAAAGTTAAAGATCAGGAACATTTTGGTAAACATTATATATTTAAGTAGAATGTAATATAGTTTGATGTTTTAAAGGTTACTCACATATAATATATATATTGAGCACTAAACAAAAATATGAGTTTATTAATAGTTTGAATCGAGAATATGCATAAATGACGATATATATATATTGTGCTAAAATTATGGCGATTATAGTTTTTATTAAGAGCACGAAAAACGGAAAGAGCTAGAGATAAATGAAAATTTATTATCAAAGGAAAAAAGGATAATTAAGTGTAATATCGTTTCAAGCATTATGTTTCCAAAACTCATATATGAACAGAAGAGAATGTGAACGGAGGTAGCCGAGAACAAAGATGGCAGCAAAACATCGCCAGTTCTTTGTATTGAAGAATATTTAATCTCAGGTTATATATGTGGTGGTACACCTAATCTGGGTGAAACGGGTGAATAAACACGAGGATAAAAGTATGGGGTCGACGGAGAAACAAAGATGCAAGTTTGACGGTGTCGCAAGGTGCACACAATTACGGTGAACCAAAGTATACATAACGGTGTAATAACACCGTGAAAAGACAAATCCGGTAAAATAAAAATCAGGAAAAGGGTAGGGTGAAATTGGGGGGTATTGTGACTAAAAATGTGAGTGTAAATTTTAATTAATTTTTTTTTTTTAATTGTTTGATGCTTAAGCAGTCTCCGGTGGGGAAAACAAAACTCCCAACGTAATATTGAAACGGTGTATTGTTGTATTTTGCCAAATGAGAGGGTAAAGAAATGAGAAGGCGAGGGAAGGCAAAAAGTCGAGGACTATTCACTTCAAATTCCACGAGGAATGTAAAAGGTCATGGTAGAACTCTCTCATGTCCATTTCGTGCCATAAGAAGACAAGAGAAAGGATAGAGAATGAACTATGAAGATTGAGGAAGAGATGAAAAGGAAGAGAAGGAAAAGTGTGGGAATAGAGTGATGTGAGATAGATCGGCCAAACATTTCTTTTAGTGTTAAGGGTTAGGGGGAAGTTGGGCTTCCCTATCAAGTTGTGAGCACTGAGTAAAAATGTGGTTGTGATTGATTGAGGGTTGGAACCTCTGTGTAGTTGGTGCCTAAGCAGAAAAATTGAAGGATTTGGAGCTTCTTGCAAAGTTTATCTGTGAGTGGGTTGGAGCCCTGCAGTTGGTCTAGGAAAAGGTGTTGAGAAGGAGTTGGAAGCTTGCTTTGCATCTCTGGCAATAATAGATGTGGTTTTCTCCCTTGGGTTTCACGTATTTACGGTGTCTCTAAGCATAGTGTGCATATGTTGATATGGTTTATATCTTGCTTAATACTTACTACTCATATTATTAAGTGTTGTGGCAACTCCCGAAAAAGAAGAAAAGAATGTCAAAACAACCTTAGAAATAGGCCACTTCGAAGGCAACCTCAATACATTACATAAATGAACAATTCTTGGATCATACAAGGCATTACAAAACACTCCTTTCTATATATAGGAGTCAATGGGTCATAATTTAATCCTAGTGGGCCATGATATTAATCCCTGGCAAGCCTAACAATAATTTTAAGGGCACAATAATAACAAATAGAGGTTACAAGAATTTTAATAATAACAATAAGGGAGGTTACACTAACAACAATAAGGGACTATACTAGTAATAGGGACCTAACATGCCCCTCTCTATTAAAAAAGTGTTGTCCTCATACGCTTGGGCCACTTTAAGGTGCTTAACAAATTCTCATCCTCCCATGTAGAATCTTCGGTGGGTAAGTTCTTCCACTTGATGAGATACTCTGAAATTGATCGATTTAGGCGTTGTCGAGTTCTTGTTTCCGTGACCGCTTGAGGGTTCCAATATGATTTTTCCTTCCTCATAATTGTTTGGAAATATTGTGTTTGAATTGGAAGATTTTCCTATGCCTTCTTTAAGCATGTTATGGAAAAGCTGTTGGATGTACTCGCGAAGAGAAGCGGAAGCTCCAATTGCAGCATCACCATAGTACCAATCTTTTGCAACACCTTGTAAGGACCATAGTACTTTGGCGATAATTTATTATCCTTCTTCGCTTGCTTGAGGGACATTTTTTTGTATGGTTGTGGCCCAGTAAAAATACAGTCTCTACATCAAAACTTCTCTCACTGTTGATGTTGATATACTTTGTTGTTTCTGATGGATGCATGCCAAATTCGAGTTATCCTTTAAAGTTGAGAGAACTTTCTTCTTTGATGTATTCTGATCTTCCTTTGTGAACCTTCGAATTTTCCATTAAAGATAATGTGATGATGGTGGATGATATCCATAAAGTGCCATAAATGGATATGTTTCTTCCAGGTATGGAAGGAAGTGTTATACCACCATTCGGCGAGAGAACAACAACAAACCCATTATGTTTATTTATGGATAAAACAACGAAGATAACTATTGTTGTTACTATCCAGTTGTTCATTAAGATTGAGGATGATAAGATGAGCTATGAGCTAATTGAGTACCCAAACAAGAAAATAACTCCGTCCAAAAATTTCCAGTAAAAATGGGATCTCTGCCGCTCACAATAACCATTGGGCTTCCATGTAGCTTTTGAATTATGTCCACAAATGTAGTAGCAACTGTACTTGCTTTAAATGGATGAGATAATGCACAAAAGTGTGCATACTTGGTAAGTCTATCAACTACCACCATGATGACATTCTTTCCTTCAGACTTAGGTAAACCTGTGATAAAATCCATTGAAATCTCCTCCCGACGCTGACTTGGAATGGATAAAGGTTGTAGAAGTCCCGGGGTCTTAATTGTCTCCACTTTATTCTGCTGGCAAACCAAACATTCCGCCACAAACTTTTGAATATCAGATTTAAGGCCATCCCAAAAAAATTATTTCTTCACCATGTGGTAAGTTTTTAAAAATCCTGAGTGTCCTCCTAAAGGAGAAGTGTGCAATTCCAGAAGAATCTTTTGTTTTAGTTGGGAATTCTTACAAAGATATAAGTGATCCTTGTACCATAAGGAATCATTTTTCCAACTAAATGTATCATATGTACTAGGATCTTGCTGCAACTTTTGAATGAGTGTCCATACATCTTTGTCCTTCTTCCATTCATCTCTTGCTTTGATTATCCAATCTGGTTGGATAATAGAAATGGCACAAATAAATGCTTCCACCGAGTCTTCATTCTTTCTTGAGAGTGCATCTACAACAACATTAAGCTTTCCTTTTTTGTAGATTATTTCAAAGTCATAACCCAACATCTTTGTGACCCATTTTTGCTACTCTTCTGAAGATAGTCTTTGTTCCAAAAAGTGTTTAAGACTATCATGATCAGTTTTTTCCTTGAAGTGTCTTCCCATTAGGTACGTTCGCCATTTCTTTAGTGCATGAAGTATTGCAAACATTTACTTCTCATAAATAGGTTTCTGTAAATACTTTCCTTTGATTGGACGACTTTCAAAAGCAATGGGTCTTCCTTCCTGCATTAAAACTGCACCAATTCCATTTCCTGAGGCATCACATTCCACAATAAAGATTTTTGTGAAGTCTGGTGTAGCTAAGACCGGTGCTAGGCACATTGCCTCTTTAAGATGTTCAAAGGCCTTAGTTGCTTCAAGAGTCCATGAAAATGCATCTTTCTTCAATAATGTTGTTAGAGGTGCTACTATTCTCCCATAATTCTTAACAAACTTGCGATAATACCCTGTTAACCCAAGAAATTCTCGCAACTGCTTTATGGTCGTGGGGACTTTCCATTCCTTAATGGCTTTAATTTTGTTAGGGTATAATTTAACACCTTCGTGAGATATAATATGACCTAGATATTCCACCTCTTATACTCCAAAGAAACATTTGGATGTTTTTGCATATAATTGTTTCTCCTGCAATAGTTTGAGCACCCTGTCAACATGTTCAACATGATCCTTCCAAGACCTGCTGTAGATTAGTATATCATCAAAAAATACTAGCACAATTTTCTAAGTAAGGGTTTGAAAATGGAATTCATCAAACCTTGAAATGTAGAAGGTGCATTGGTAAGGCCAAAAGGCATGACCAAAAATTCATAATGACCCTCATGAGTTCGAAATGTTGTTTTTGGAATATCTTCAGTCTTCATTCTAATTTGATGATATCCTGAACGAAGATCCAACTTGGTAAAATAAATTGCTCCATGTAATTCATCCAATAATTCATCAATCACAGGAATGGGAAATTTGTCTTTAATGGTGAGCTTATTGAGCCCCCTATAATCTGGACACATTCGCCATGATCCATCCTTCTTGTGTACCAATACTACAGGAGCAGAGAAAGAACTTTGACTAGGTTGAATTATACCCGCCTCTAACATTTCTGCAATCATACGTTCAATTTCGCTCTTTTGGAAGTAAGGATATCTATAAGGCCTGATGTTTGGAGGAACACTTCCTAGAATCAAATGAATATCATGATCATGATCACGAATAGGTGGGAGTCCTTTGGGAGTTTCAAACACCTTGGAATGATTGTCCAAGACTTGTTGGAGATCTGCAGAAATAGATGCTTTTGATGTTGGAACTTCTAGTGAGCATAATTGTGCAATTACGCCTCATTTTTCTTTCTTTAGAATCTTTGTCATGACATTAGAGCTTATTATCCTTCCCGGCTTCCCTTTAATAACCCGTAATTTGACTTCCTTTCCTTCTGAAAAAAATTTCAAGAAAAGTTCTTGAAAATTAAAGGCTACCGTCCCCAAAGATTGTAACCATTGTACTCCTAGTACAACATCAACACCTCCCATAGGAATGGAAGCATTGGAATAGTCAATACATATTCCCCCATGGTTAGCTTGATATTATGCAATTTTCCAGAGAAATTTATAGTTCCTCCATTTGCAACCATCACTTGACATTCTGGTGCTCGGTGTAGGAAACAATTTAGTTCCTTGGCTACCTTACAATGAATAAAATTATGGGTGCTACCTGAATCAATCAACACTATTACCTTTTTCTTCTTGATTTGTCCCACTATCTTGAGAGTTTGAGGAGTGGTAATTCCTGCCAGTGCATTACACGATATGGTCGGATTCATTTCTTCCTCTTCTAGGGTTGGTTCCTGGTGTATATCCTCTTCTTGTTCATTTTCTTCTTCCTCTTCACAATCTATGTAAAATAATTTCTTCTCAACACACTTATGACCTTTAGTGTATTTTCTATCACAACCGTAGCAAAGCCCTTTTGCTCTTTTTTCTTCCAATTGTTGTGGTGTCAACCTTGTAGGTTGTGGAAATCTAGGCGTAGCAACACTTCCTTCTTTATAGAATTGAGTGGTAGGCTTCCTTGTCGTCATAATTTTACATTCAACTTTTCTTGCCAACCTGAATGCCTTCTCCAATGAATCAGGTTCCAAAACACGAACTTCATGTTGGATGTTATCCTTTAAAGTGCCTAAGAAGAGATCAATCCTGTGTTCCTCTGTAAGATCAGTTACCCTTATATTCAATTTTTGGAAGTCCTCAATGTGCTGCCCCACTAAACCCTTTTGTTTGAGATTTATCAATTGGGTAAAGAAGGTGTTGCTCTTTGTATCCTCATAATGTGCTATCATTTCCTCCGTAAAAATCGACCAAGTGACAATTTTTTTACGGGAGCAAAGCCATTGATACCATACAAATGTATTTTGTTCTAAATGTAAAGTTGCAATGCGTACCTTTTGTGTGTTTTGCACATTATGGAGATCAAAATATTGCTCCATCTGTAGTATCCATGTTACATGATCCTTCCCATCAAACTTCCTCATATCCATTTTTGGAATATGGTGGTTCTTCCCGCCAACATTAGAGTTTATGAAATCGCGATTAACATTTATTTTGTTCTCATCATGAGGTTCTTCTACTATCTTTTCACCATTAGGAAAAATTTCTTGTATCAACTTGGTCAAACCTTCGATGTCTACTTTTAGATCATTCTTCATGTTTTTCATGTTGTTTTTCATGTTGTCTTTCATGTCATCCATCTTAGCTTCCATGCCAGCTTCCATGCCATTCATCTTAGCTTCCATGCCAGCTTCCATGCCATCCATCTTAGCTTCCACGCCTTTCTTCAAACCATCCATCTTCTCTTCCATGCCTTTCTTAAAAACTTCCATTTCATTTTTTGTTTCTCTTTGCGAGAGTGAAATTTGTTGCACTTGCTCTTGTAATTTTGATAGATCATGTTGCAATTCTTCATCTTCATGAGTCATAGTAGACCCTTCTGAAGGCTTAATGGGTGTTGAATTATTTTTATGGGGCATATTTTAGAACCCAATACTGATATCTATTCTATAATTTTCCCTTGGAATCAATTCAAATTGATTCTTCAAACAACACTTATGCAATTCGAAAAAACATACACACCTTTTTCTTGCTTTTGAGGAGCTCGATATTGAAATTGGATTATCTCTGTGATTGCAGCACTTCAATATCTTAATTTTAGTAGCAACATAGCCCTATGAATTATATTTTGAATTCCACAGGTCTGACCTGATTTTGATTCTCGAAGACAAAGTTGTGTCCAATCTCCCACAATGATCTAATTATGGACTGGTTCAGTAGAGAGAAATTGTACGACTTGCCACATGTCACTGTTTCGTCCTTTGTCTCTAAAATTGATAGCCAAGAAACTACAGTCCGTGTACTTATGACCAATTTTTACGGCACTCCAATCCAATGCCCAGAGATAGATTTAGTGAAATTTTCCCACGATCACCTCTTTGAGATGAAATTCAGGAGCCTGAAAAAGCACTACCTTCCACAGATCATATCTCCAAAAATATTGTGAACCAAGCTCTGAAATATTTTGACAAATTTCCTCAATATTTTAGCTTCGCACCATATGAATTTTAGACAGAAGCAAGTTTATAACTCTTGATGAAAAGAAATCTGGCAATGTTACCTTTGGCAATGATAAATCAGGAAAAATAAAAGGAAAAGGCTCAGTCAGCCTAGACAATGGCAGAGGAAAGGCCTAAGATGTACTATTTGTAGATGGGCTAAAGAAAATTTACTAAGTATCAGTCAGATGTGTGACAAAGGTTGTGAAGTTCTTTTTAGAGCACAAGATTGTGAAGTCGGATCAAGCACCACAGGTAAGACTCTACTAAAGGGAGTTTGAATAGAGAGTAATGTTTACATTGTGAAAGGGGAAGATGAAGCATGTCATCTTAGCAAACTTGAGGAGTCATGGTTATGGCATAAAAGGTTGGGACATCTCAGCTTTGATCACATCATCAGACTAAGCAAGAAGAAAGCTGTCAGAGACATGCTAGAAATAAAAAGGCCTTCCAATACCATATGAAAATCATGTCAACTAGGCAAACAGACCCGCACATCCTTTAAATATAAAGATGAGTTATCAACAAGAAGACCACTCCAGCTTGTGCACATGGACCTGTGTGGACCTGCTAGAACTAAGACACCAAGTGGAGAATCCTACTTCATGCTGATAATAGATGATTTCTCCAGAATGGCATGGGTTTCTTTTCTCAATAACAAATCAGAAGCACTGGAAAAATTTAAGATATTCAAAGCATTAGCAGAAAATCAAACGGGATGCAAGCTAAAATGTATCAGATCAGACAGAGGAGGTGAATTCACAGATTATGACTTTGCAAACCTATGTAATGAACATGGGATAAAGCAACAATTTACCATTGCAGGGACACCTCAGCAGAATAGAGTAGTAGAGAGACAAAACAGGTCTGTACAGCAAATAGCCAGAGCCCTGATGCATGAAAGTAATATTGCTCAAAC
This sequence comes from Pinus albicaulis, assembly GCA_034641835.2. Taxonomy (NCBI): domain Eukaryota; kingdom Viridiplantae; phylum Streptophyta; class Pinopsida; order Pinales; family Pinaceae; genus Pinus; species Pinus albicaulis. The sequence goes on from JAXQQM020058467.1 coordinate 365,036, forward strand.
CTTCTGGGCAAAAGAAGTACACACAGCAGTGCATATCCTTAATAAAGCTCACTTAAGGCCAAGCAGTGACAAGACTCCCTATGAACTATGGCATGGGAAACCAGCTTCAATCAAACATTTTAGAATCTTTGGAAGCAAGTGTTACATAAAGAATAATGATGAAAATCTTGGGAAATTTGATGCAAGATCAGATGAAGGAATATTTCTAGGATATGCATCCAAAAGTAAAGGTTACAGGTGCTACAACAAGACTCTTCGAAAAATAGTAGAAAGCATTGACATAAGATTTGATGAAGAACTTCCAAACAATACAAGAGATACAGACTGCTGCAGTCCACCAAACAACCATGAAGAAGAAAACCAAGATGATGAGGAAACTAGCAAGACAATAGAAGATACAGAGCTGAGTTCTAAAGCTCCCTCAAGATATACTCAGAAGAACCATCCTGAAGATGAAATCATTGGAGACAAGAGAATAGGGGTCCAAACAAGAAGGCAGCTAACAGAACAAACTGAAGAGGTATACATAGCCATGTTGTCACAAATAGAACCAAAGAAATTTGAAGAAGCCAGCAAGGACAAGTCTTGGGTGAATGCTATGAATGAAGAATTGGACCAAATTGAGAAGAACAATACTTGGGAACTAGTTCCTAGACCTACTGAGAAAAATGTCATAGGCTCAAAATGGGTATTCAAAAATAAAATGAACGAGGAAGGACAGGTAATCAGGAATAAAGGCAGACTTGTCTGCAAATGATACTCACAAATTGAAGGACTTGATTACGGTGAAACATTTTCCCCTGTTGCCAGAATGGAAGCTATCAGAATGTTCCTGGCATTTTCATGCTACCAAAACTTCAAGGTATATCAAATGGATGTAAAATCTGCATTTCTAATTGGAGACTTAGAAGAAAAAGTCTACATGGAACAACCAGAAGGCTTCTCATTGACAGACAAAGAAGACTATGTGTGCAGACTGAAGAAGACCCTATATGGACTAAAACAGGCTCCTCATGCTTGGTAGTCAAGACTAGATAAATATTTGCAGAAAAAATGATTTAAGAGAGGTGGATTAGACAGCAATCTACACATAAAAGCCCATGAAAAGGAACTCCTGATTGTTGTAGTATATGTTGATGACATTATGTTTCGAAGTAACAGAGATGAACTAGCAAAAGGATTTGCTGAGGAAATGAAATCAGAGTTTGAAATGTCCATGATTGGAGAACTTAGTTTCTACTTAGGACTTCAAATTCAGCAACAGAACATAGGTACATTCATCTCACAGGAAAAATACTTAAAAGAAATGTTGAAAAAGTTCAAAATGGAGGACTGCAAACCTGTGTCAACTCCCATGATCACAGGATGCAAGCTGTGTGCTGATGATGGATCTGCTGATATAGATCAAAAACTCTACAGATCCATGATAGGTAGTCTACTGTATCTGACAACATCAAGACTAGACATCATGCTAGCAGTAGGACTAGTGGCTAGATATCAAGCAGCACCTAAACAAAATCACCTCCTTGCAGTTAAAAGAATATTCAGATATCTACAAGGAACTGCACAGTACGGGCTTTGGTATCCTAAAGGAAAAAGCTTCACTTTGACAGCATACACAGATGTAGATTGGGCCAGCTGAGTGGATGACAGGAAAAGCACAAGTGGAGGTGCTTTCTATCTAGGAGAAAGTCTGGTGGCATGGTTAAGCAAGAAACAAACATCTATATCTCTGTCTACAGCAGAAGCAGAATATATAGCAGCAGCAGCATGTTGTACACAAGTCATGTGGATGAAGCAAACCCTCCAAGACATGAAGGTAAGCATTGATGAACCTATCTCAGTCAAATGTGATAATACAAGTGCTATAAGTATATCTAAAAATCCTGTACTACACTAAAAAACTAAACATATTCCAATCAAGTATCATTTTCTCCAAGAACAAGTGGCTCAGAAGATAGTAAAACTGGAGTATGTACCAACAAAAGAACAGATAGTAGACATATTTACCAAACCTCTTGCTAGAGAACCATTTGAATATCTGAGAGATATACTAGGGGTAGTATATGTAGATACTACTCTTTGATATAAAGAGAAAGCACAGGTTTAGGGGGAGAACAGAAATGAAAATATCATTCCAAGGGGAGATCAGCCAACAAGGAAAGCATGAAACAAGTCCTCAGGATCAAAGAATAAAATCTACACTAAGAAATGTGCAACCCCTTGCCATTGATGTCAAAGGGGGAGGAAGAGCTAGCAACAGAAGGAAGGGTCCTAAAAACAGAAGAAGTATATTGCCATCAATGCCAAAGGGGGAGACTGTTGGAAATGTTGTCATTAATGGCAAAGGAGATAAAAAAAGGAGCACCTGAAACAGCAACAAAGCAGTAGTGAGGTAGCAGAAACAAGCAATGAATTAATGGGCTCAAAACTGCATAAACTGCATAGGACTGCAGAATAAAGGAAAAGGGCCAATCAATTGACGATCTGGCCACTAGAAAGTTGTAAGCACTCCACTGTATAATGAAGATTTGTTTCAGCATTAACGTGCATTTGTCAAGTTGAGTTCTGTGCGAATTTTGTCTTGAGAATCTGCTTGTATGTTCAGTAATCAGAATGTGTTCCCGATGAATCCTTGTGACCAATACGAACCTCTGTGACTGGGTTATGTGTGGATACGCCGTTGAACCCTCAGTGGAACACAAATTGACTATGTGGAATGTATGAGCCATGTCAGCTCTATGTAATTAGATTTATTGTGATTCTGCGTGGGATTGGAATAAATTGATGTTACTGAAAGTCATTGACTATGCTTAACCATACCTGTAGTTACCAGCATAGTAAATTTCGGTGGAAGATTGTGTTCAAAGGCTTCGCCTCTGTCTTTAGAAACTTGTATATAAGTTTAACTGGATGCTCCGTGCTCTAGAACCAAGGCGATAATCTGGTGTAATTGCATAAACTCCTAAATGCTCGTAGTTATATGCCTCTGTGTAATGGCACAATTCCCGAATTCTGGTAGCTATATGCTTTTGTGTAAGTATGGAAGGTCTAACGATGCCGTGGTATTGATTTGTTTATGAGTCTCGGTGTTGACTATATGATAGAACCCTTTTAAATAATAAAGGCGGAACCTTGTACAAGAAGGAACTCAGAAGACGGAAATCGAAGTACGAAACTCTGACTAAGGAACAGTGATAGCAGTATTCGTGAGTTGTATGTGATTTTCATCGCACCGCCTTCGTCGGGCAAGTGGTTTTCAAAATTTCGGAGTGATTCCATACGCTGGGCGACACTTGTCCCTGACCGAATATGGAAAACCGCTCTCACTGCGCACCATCACGCATTATCTTTCGTGCATCTTAGTCGTGCGATATCTGTTGGATCAATTGAAGTGAGGCAACGTAATAACAGTCGTTGGATGGGTGCATGGATTTGACAAAGGTATATTATGTTATTGTTCACGCATCTTCACCGAGCGATATACGTCCGATCAAATGAGGCGGCGCGACGCGATAACAATCGTCGGATGGAGACGACCGTTAACGTTGGGGCCCATACGCATGTATTAAGGTCTACGGATTTAACAAAATGTAGTTTAGTGGGCCCAGATCCAAAGGTACGTTATAAGCGGTTCAATTGATTTAAAGCTCGAGATATATATATTTAAAATTCCCAAGGTCTGAACATTCGAGTAAGCATTATATATTTAAGCGGGGAATGTAATATAGTTTGATGTTTTAAAGGTTATAAAACCGTGACCATATATATGTTGGGCGCTAAACAAAAGCCATAGTTTATTAATAGTTTGAATCAGGAATATGCATAAATGACGATATATATTTATATACTGTGCTAAAGTCATAAGATTGGGTTTATTATAAGAGCCTGCAAGAACGAAAGAGCTAGAGACAGCGACAGAAAATTGGTACAGGGAAAAAGGATGAATTGAAATTGTAATGTAAGTTTCTAACCATTATGTTTAAACTCATATATGAATAGATAATGTAAACAAGTAGCCCGAGAACAGAGATGGTAATAAATAGACATCGCCCAGATTCATATGTATTTGAGAATAAACCTGAAATGCAGTTATATATGTAGCTGGTACACACAAGTACAGTGAACAGGTGAATAAACACAGGGATAAAAGTATGGGTCTAACAGAGGGAAACAGAGATTACAGGTTTGACAGGTATACATACACAGGTGCACACAATTACAGTGAACCAAAGTATATAGAATAGTCACTCAATAACAGCAGAAAAGACAAATCCAGTAAAGCCAAAAATCCAGAAAAGGAGCTGAGTGAAATTGAAGTGTGTAACTAAAAATGTGAATGTAAATGTTGTAATTAATTTTTTTTTATTGTTTGTGATGCATTGGAAAGTCTCCAGTAGGAAAACAAAACTCCCACTGTAATATTGAAATGAATGCATATTGTTATATTTTTCTGAATGAGCGGGTAAAAGAAATGAGAAGGCAAAAGGCAAAAAGTCAGGACTATTCACTTCAAATTCCGTGAGGAATGTAAAGAGTCATGTGATGAACTCTATATATAATATCACATTGATATGCACAAAGAGGCGAGAGAAAGTATAGAGAATCAATAGCATAGAATATTGAGGCAGAGATGAAAAGGAAGAGAAGATAAGAAAGAGATGCTACAGAATAGAGCTGATATCTGAGATAAATCAGCAAACATTTCTTTTGGTAAATTGAGGAAGTTGGAGCTTCCCTATCAATTTGAAGCCTGATAGTTGTTAGTTGTAGCTGACTGAGGTTGGAGCCTCATGTAGGTTGGTGCTTGCAGAAAATTGAAGGGAGTTGGAGCTTCCTTGCAAGTTGTAGCCTGCAGAATTGAGGTTGGAGCCTCCTGTAGGTTGGTCCCTGCAGAAAAACAGTGGTGAGAGGGATTTGGAGCTTGCCTTTGCATCACAACAATAATAAGATGTGGTTTTCTCCCTTTATGGGTTTCCACGTATATCTGGTGTCTCTGTGCATGATGCGTATGTGTTGATATGGTTTATATCATCTGCTTAATACTTGCTTCTCTCATATTAAGTCTGCTGTTACATTGTGTTAATACTTGCTGCTCACATTCTAAAATTACTCACATATTAAGTTGAATATGAAATGAAGGGGTAAATAAGTTTTAATGAAAAGTTTTAAAAGACCATAAATGTGTTAAACTGATTCATCCCCCCCCCTCTCAGTTTAACTAAAGGTTCAACAATAAATTATTTTTTGAAGCTATGATTTTCATTAGAAGATTAACAAAAATGAGGAGAAAAAATGCAAAGTTTTAATTTTGAGATAATCTGCAAAAAGGGTAAGGAAAATTTAGTACATGATGCTCTTTCTAAAACAGAAGAGGCCTCAAATTTATATCCAATTACATTTTCTATTCCTAGGTGGCTAGAAGAAGCTTGCCATAATGGAAAAATGACAATAGTACTAAACAAAAACTAAAATTTAAAAAGGATGGGATGAACTCTATGGAGCATTGGGAGTGAAAGAGAGATATACTTTGGTGCAAATGTAGAATATTTTTATGCACGCAAGAATATTTGAATAAACAAATATTAAGGGAGTCCCATGTCTCTCTGATGATAAGGATGCAGGGTTCCTTAAAACATCTCAAAGGATCAAAAAATATATTTTTGGAAGGAATGAAGAAATATATTCAAAATTTTGTAAGAGAAGGTCAGGTTTGCATAATAAATAAAAGAGAGATAGTAAAATCTCTAGGGTTACTTCAACCATTCCACATACATATTCAAAGACTAGAAGATATATCAATAGACTTTATTACAGGGTTACTGAAATATAAAGGTAAGTACTACATTTTTGTGGTCATTTATATAGACAAATTTTGTAGATTTTTTTTATAGAGCTCAAAGTACATAAACAACCAACCAAGTGGCAGAAGTGTCCGTGAAAGAAATTTACTTGTATTGAAGATCACTATTCTAGGAATAAGGAGTTATTTTCTCCAAAAATAACCCTAGCCAAACATTGACAATGCATCAAGGATATCTTTCTATGCTTCATAAGTACATATGTTCTAATTATAAATCATGTCTTGGAAGTGGTTGTTTTGCTGGAAATTATTCACCAGTTGGTTTCATACCAAAGTCTTTTTCTCATTTTCAGCATCCAATACATGAAAAAGATAATAGTTTAAAACAACATAAATATTTGAAATTTTGAAAGAATTTTCTGGCACACTTTGAATATGAATTTTGAAGTCAAGTGCATGATGTTGTATAGGATCAAGTGTCATTTTGAATACCAAATGTTTCACAAGAAATTTCTCAACATGCTACCCTGCAGTAAGGATTAAATGACAATATTGCATCAACTATTTCCATAATAAAAGTGCACCTCGGCCATAAGACTAAACAACTACAAATGTTGTAGATCTAACAATACCACACAATAAAATGTATTCCACAAGGCCAATATTGTATGAAAAATGAAAAGGATTTTGCAACCAAAAATACCTTAGGCAACTAATTCAATTAGATACACCAAACCATCAGCAAAAAGGAAAACCAGCCTACTCAAAAGGCAAGTGTTTACCTCCTTTGACAAAATTTTGAGTTCCAAAACAAGGGCCTTTATTGTCTTGTCAATGCCCCTAGTAATTTGAACGGGGTTTGCACCTGCTGCAACAACCTAAACAAAAAGGTTTCATTTCAAATTATTTTCCACAAATTTAAGATACAACCATTGTCAGCTTTGTATTTCCTAACAAGCTCATAAATTTTGACAAAAGAACCAAAATTTTTTAATACCTGATAGCAATTTTTTCACTCAAAAACTATCTTAGACTCAATAAGCCCAACCCAAAACTAAAAAACCAAACACCATAAGACTCTACAAAAATGAATAGATGATCTTAATCCAGTACTATCGACAAAAAGTTACCTTTACACCCTCACTTATTAAACCTTGTGAAATAACAACAGATGTTGTGGTTCCATCCCCAGCGAAATCATTTGTCTTTGCCGTAGCTTGCCTTACCAACTTGGCCCCAATATTTTCAACTGGGTCCTCTAATTCAACCAACAAAAAGGCCAAAACCATAGCATTGAGATACATTTCATTACATTGTCAATAAAAATAAAATTTGACTCAGCCATAACCCTTTCCTTTTATTGTTGTGAAAAGCTTTATGCACTACTCTAATGTGGCTAGTCCATAGGCGAAGTAGACCACTGGGTAACAAATATATTTCCTTTCACCTTTGAGTTTTCAAATTATGCCTACCAAATCTAAGACATTTAAGAGGGGGAAATAATACAACGTTAAAAAGAAAACTAGAGCACACATCTACAAATTACCTCCTTAGCTACTGTCACACCATCATTAACTATTTTTGGAGAACCATGCTTGCTCTCCAAGACAACATTTTTCCCTTCACCCCAAGGGTGACTCCAACAAGATCAGCAAGTTTGTTCACATCGCCTGCAAGACAAATTGACAATTATTTCAGTAAGTGTGTAATTGAATGCCAGACCATATGCCAAAATAACCCTGCATAAAAAATTAAAATAACACATTAAAATCGAATATAAGTGGACAAGGAAAGATCCACCGCAGTGAAGTTTCACGTGCAGGTGACCTTCCTTTAAACATATTTTTTTCTCTGACCTGCAATTTTTTTGTCACTGAGCCATCCTTGTTGAAGTACAACTCGTTTTCCATAGCTCTTGTATTAACTACCTTCTCTCTGTCGCGTAATCTCAGAGTCCCTCTTCTGCTTGAGCGATTAAAGGAAATGGGTGAAAAAACTGAAAGAGAAGACAATTGTATGCCATAATTATCAAACATTGCACCCAACTTCTTCCCCTTTCCATTGTTACCCAATGAGGTAGATGTGGCAATTTTTGTCATACTGCCCAAAGCAGAGGCCATCTTCTCTTATGCTGAATATAGAATTACAAGATCTTCATATTAGTATGAACCTTAAAAAACATGACTCCCATTGCTAAAACCACTTTTAAGTTGTAACAGGCAAACTAAACAACTATCGCAACTTTTGGAAACTTCTGGAGCATTAAGAGAGAAACAACCAAAGAGAAATACAACCACAATCCTCATTTTAATGAGACCGGACTATATATTTGCATTAAGATAATAGAAAGAAATCGCGGCTATATTAAGGCCAGCACAAAACAATCTTTAACCAGTGTCTCTCGCAGCCTTCAGGTTGCCATGCTAGAGGTCGCATATTTTTAATTTAAATTCTTGACCTCTCGTGCCCATTTATGAATGCATCTAATGGGATATCTACATAAAATTCTCCTTTATATCCCCAAAAACAAATTCCCTACTACAAGAGCACCAGTATTGATGGATCACCCCACACCATCCCACCCACTAGAAACGGTGAAAAATGAAACCCGAGAAAACTTCTGAAATATCTCAAGATGACTATGTGGGTGGTTCTTATGAATCAACCAACCATTTAGAGCATGCTCATCAATCCAAACCATGAGTATTATGTGACGATATTCAAGCAGGCACTGAATCGGATTTCTGAAGCTATGTTAGAGAAACACTAAACTCTCACTAAAAAAATAAAAATATACTCAGCAACAAAGATGATCACACTCTGGGTAGCCCTGGAGGCTATTTGGGGGTGATGAGTCCAATAGGTCTCAATGAAATGTTTCCCTTGCTGGGGAATACTATTGCAGTGGAATTTGATACTATTTTGGATGTTGAATTCCACGATCCTAATCGAAACCAGTACCTTCAGCTCTAGTACCTATTCACAAAAGAGGGTGCCATAGTCATTCATGTGTGCAGAGAGAGTGAATTGCAGGCATTGCAACATCAGGTGTTGTTGTTGTTGCATTGGCCACTAGATTGTTTGTCTGGTTCTGTTATAAGCGTAGAGTATTGAAAAGGATAGACATATTTAGTTCAGATATTTTGAAATTGCCTTGGAAATTCATCTACAAAGAGCTCAGCAATGCTACGAAAGAATTTTTTTTAATGTCATTGATAATCGATAATTGCAAGCAAGGGTAATCCCCTTGTGAAACCCAATTTTAGGAGAATTTTCTAAAACCTGATGACAGAGTCATTGTAATGAACAAGCGCCTAGGTCCATATTACATCCAAATCTACCAAGCACCAAGATCTATAAAAAAATCCACAGTATCTGCGAACTAAGAAGAAGAGGCATAAAATGTATTCTGCTTACTTGTTCGAATAGTGGTTGGGGTTTACATCACGGAAAAAATTTGACAGAGCCCATGTAGCATTTCTTATCATTGAAATTCTGGCAATATCATTCAACTGGGCAAGCACCTGCCTCAGAGCTCCATGATTGAGGGCAAGATCCCTAAATGTTGCGGAGTCTCCAGCAATATTTCCCAAAGCCAAAACAACCTTACACGAACACCAGTTGAACTCAAAATTGGGTACTAGTTTTTTAAATCAAATTCAAAAATTACAGACATATAAAGATAGTTGGGAAGAATTGGCATGCTCAAACAACGAGGTGATGCAGGAATGACATGAGGGAGAAAATATCAGAAAATCCGCAAATCTGGAGAACTAAAGCTCATCACCAACCTGAGATTGACAACTTTACATGATGTAACCTATGAAATCGTAAATAGAGAAATCATAGTAACAATAAAGTAACCTATGTAACAATAAATTTTGATTCATCCTAGGAGTGGTAATGGGAGAAATCATACTGAACAACAAGAAACATGCAGAGTTGCTTACAATCAAATAGATGAAAAAACACATACAAAAACCCTAGATAATAATCATGAACAAACTTAATATTGAATTATGAACTGTAAAGGAACTTACAAAATGTGACATTACAAACCTGGTCAATTGCACAAGAAAAAATATCTTGGACATGACCCTGGTTGACAAGTTGTATTGCTCATGATGCAAGAGGATTTGTACCTGCACTGCCAAGTTAATCAAAATCCATCATTATCTATACAATAAATAAAAGTAATTGATGTAGTATTTTTTACTCTAAGATGCATTCATATGATAATGTTAGAACATATGTTGAAAATGTAAAAACATACCTGAATAAGCTCCTCTTTGTTTCAAGAACAATTTATTGGAGTTGCATGAACTTGGAACAAGCCTCCCACGATCTGAAAGAGTAGAAACTAAGTAAACAGTGACTTTTTTTTTGCTACGCTGGATCGAGGGAGGTTTTCTCCAAGATTAAATCGCTCCAATAAATTATTCTCTACTAAACAGGGCCAACCACATGAAGGTGGAAGCTCTTATGCCCCCCCCCCCCCTTACATCACTCTCAATTCCCCAATACCCAATCTATATTTCATTTTTTACTTTCATGAGCATAAAAATAAAATATTCAATAACTAATAAATAAACAATTCAACAAAAAGTACACAACGAAACATTGAAATTAATGCTTGAAATAAAAATAGTATGATAAATGAGTTTTTTATATAACGCAAAAAACGTTCCAAGTATGGTAACGTTTGTCTTATAATAATAAAATATTTTACATTATCAAATTTTCTTTTTCTTCTTCCTATTTTTAAAGCTCCTAATTACATCATCAATATCATCATGCTCTGCTCCTGTTTCGTGCCTTTCGACCCGCACTGCTGACCTAGTTGCGTAGTCAAGATGTCTGGTCTCATCCAGTGACGGGGCATCGCCTACAAAAACAGATAATATTAAATTTTAATTGTCAGTTTTTAAATATCATTGAACTAGTTCGGTAATATTAATAAAAAAAAATTCAATGAGATTATTTACCTGGTGCACCAGTTGTCGCCGTTGGGACTGTTGCCCTGTCTTCCTCTTTGGTGGTAAGATCCTCAAGGGAAACATTCTCTGTCATTTAAACAAAAAAATTTATAAGGACAACCATCAAGGTATAATTATAAAAAATTATAAGTGGAAATTAATTACCGTCACGACCCTCACTGATAGTAGCATTGTCGGCCTGGTCCCCACTACAATGATCAGGTTGCACGTGAGGATCATCTACATCTGGCTCTAAAACTGGGTTATTTGCCTCGTCGGTAGTGCTGCTCCCCTGATTTAAACAAAGTTGTTATACATTAAATTTATGGATGAAAACAAAAATATTGAAAGGTTAATGTTTTACCTTATCAGGCATTCTGGATCTTGGGACCTGCCCCAAGCTTCTGCGACGTTCAACTACATCTTGATAGTCGAAACAGAAAGCGATATTTTTATCTTCCTCTGTAGTTTCTGTTCCGAAGTCATCACCCTACATTACATATGATTGTGTATTTTTAATCATATTTGATAGGATTACAAAAACGTTGGAAGGCGATACAATTAATTATAAGATGTTTAGCTACTTAATTACAATTCTTGCAGCTAATTTCAAGTAGCCGCCCTGGCCTAGCTTTTGATGGCCCTTTTTTTCAATCCTAGCTTTGGTTGCCTTTGAGGTGTCAGGCAACTTAGCATCAAAATATTGAAGTCAGATATGACGTAGCACACTTTTATTTTAGACATAGAGAAAATTAAAGCTATTGAATTAAAGTTGTAATTTACCTTGCGGGTCTAGTTGGCATTTTTCCTTCTTTCTTTTCCCTTTTCTCTTTTCTGTCATGGATGAGTGCTCTCCACTCACTCTCTGGAACTATGAGAGGATGCTCGTATCTAGGGTTAAATTGCAATTTCGTCCTATAGGTGTCCTTGGTATATTTCAAATATTTGTCAGCTACCCGAGCCATCGTTGTTCTATCAAATGTGCCGACCCCAAAAAGGCCTTCTAGATAATCTAGAAGTTCTTTTTTCAGGTTGGAATTCTAGGAATTCCACCTTGTGCGTATGGTTGGGCCAAAAATTACCAATGCATGGCTCTCCAAAAACCTGTAGAACTCATTGTTTCCTACACGGAAAAAAAGAAAGATATTATCATTAATTTAAAAATAAAAATCATGATAAATATGTTTTAGATAGAGTACATGAAATAGTTAAAATATTAAAATTTACCTGGAAGTTGTACCTGCTTTATAGGGACACCTTCATCATTCACCAACAATGTGCCATTAATGGTCCTTGTGGAGATGACACGTGTAGCTCCAGGAAACGCAATAATGTAGTTGGCCATATCAGCCTCGTCACTGCCAACACATTCAGCGGTTGGTTGGGTGTCTGCTTGGGCAAGGTGTGTTTATTGGCTGGAACCTAAAGGAGTAGAAGGTGTACGAGAGGTTGTTGGGCAATCTCTTGCCCTTGTGTCCCACTACCACCAACACCGGGTTCAGCAAGTGCCAAAAAACGCTACATACAAAAGAAATTTTTGTTATTTTAGTCAATGTAAAAATTTAAAATCAAACTATCACAATTCATCTCATGCAGAACAAAAAAAATATCCTTTTGACTTTTTATTATTACCTGATATGTTTCTATCTGGGTCATAAGTTGTTTTATCCTCTCTTCTGTTTCAGGTGTTTGAGGCGCGTCTATCAAAGTATTAAATTTTGACCTTGCATCTCATGCCTTTTTTCGCAACAAGAGCGCTGGAGATAGGGATGAAGAAAGCTCTTCCTTGAAGAGGGAATCATCAGGCGTACCATGGCTAGGTGTCTGTATATTTGAACAAAATTAATATTATTTCAATTATGTAAATAACTAAAATACCTGAAGATAGAGCAATGCTGGCACTTTACATGTTCTTCCGCTGGCCTCTTTTCGCAATCATCCCGTCTCAGGGTTGTTCCTGTACTGCCCTGATCAGTCTACCACATTGCAATAAAATTATAAATGTAAAAACTTGAAAACAATATCTAACTTGAAAACACAAAATGAAAACTGGAATAATTTCTAATAAGACACCGAAAGACATAGTTAGAGTTTCAAATATGCCTTGCATTGAATTCAATCCTAGAAACATGTCATTGCACATTAAGGCACCCAAACAAGAGACGAGTTGAAAATGAAGACCTTATTGAATATAATGTTGGAGAAAATTCTAGTAAACTTGTTGTGAAGACCTTGAGGACATTTTTGGAGCAACATTGTTGAAGTTGATGGTATAGCATTGTTGGAGACGATCTTGAAGGGCCTTGAAGTGAAGCTTTTGGAGCAACTATTGAAAAATCCTTAGAGCATTTGAGTAAGGCACTTTCTATATTCCATCACCTTTTTCCTTTCAATATCCTTTAAACAATTTTTTTGATATTTAATGTTTGAAATCACATTATAATTCCTTGATTATATGTGTTTGGGGACTTTCCCTTTGAAATTACCCAAAAATACCCTGGCAATTTTATCTTTAGGATGCATGTCTAACCCTATTGTTCAATATTTTGATTGATAGTAGTAAACATAGAGAGTTAGGGGGCTCTTGACTTGGTTTGGTTGGGCCATTAGATCCCTAACATATACTAGGGAGAAACCCCCTTGAGTTGGAGGAGAGCTAGCCCGAAGTGAAAAGAGGTTGGTGAGGTGACAATGGGGCTATTGAATTACACATGGTATCACACTTTAGCTTTAGGAATTTATCTTGAGAAGTGCGAGATTTTGCTATATCAAATCTCAAATTGTTTACAACACTATTGTTAAGAACTAATAAGAAGTGACGTTGAGGGGTTTTTGGGTATAAGAAACAATACCATTTAAAAACTATGGTCCTTGGCATTCCTTCACCTGGGCCTCGGGGCACACAAGAATAATTTCACACTAAACCATGCAAACTTAAAAGTAACTTAACAGATCCATAAAGTAATAATAATCATAATTCCTAATTTCCTATTGTACGATATAATGCAAATTATTCAAACATGAAGCAATGAAGACATGCAGTGTTTGAATTTCAAGATTGATGAACCAATACAAGAAGTTAGAAACTACAACTTTGATTCAATATTCTGTGTCCTAACTCCAGGAAGGAATCTAGTTTGTAGCATAGAACATGCATCATGTATTATCAATTCTTAATTGACAACAACTAAAGGTCATCTACCTCATCAATTCCTTCCCATTTTGTGTTTTTATGTTATATTCCTTATAAAAGTGTCAAATTTCTCTCAAAGTAAGCAACCACTGAATAAAATAAAAATAGTTGAGATATGATTGAGAAATGGTCATTTATTTCTTGAAAGGATCTTCACAATTTCTTTGGTTGTTTTTCATCTCAAGAAACAAGAAATGACCTAAGAAACTATTGTGATGTAATATAAGAAACAACACGGTGCAATGGCCATTTTCAAAGCCAAATGATGTCCATTGAGGACATGGCCTTTATTTGGTTCTTGTTTCATAGGAGTTTTGGGTAGAAATGGAACTTTTTTGTACCATTTCCAGTAGTAAAAAAGGAAAACCTTCTTTTTCCATGGGAAAGAATTTACCTTTCCTTTTTCAAGATAATCTAAATCACAAAAAATATGAACTATACTGCACACATTCTTGGATAATGTGAAAGTGGAAAAGGAATACCCTACACAAGTGATTCACACATGTACATTTGAACACTAATAGATTTTTGTAGTTGAAATGAAATGCTTGTTTTCATTTAAATGTAGGGTTTTTAAAGCAGGGAGAAATAATGGCTGCCAATTTAATAAGCATTTCTTTGGGAAAAATTTAAATCTTATATTGGGTGATGAAGATAATAGAGGGTATTGAATCTTGATTCTTGACATTGTGTTTAACTTGAATAACTCAAATGATTATAAATATCAGTGGATGAGTTTTTTTTTTCAAGTATGTCACTCAAAACTCTTATGTCAAAGCATTGTATGATGGCTAGCATTTGCTTGTTTCCCTTTCTTCAGTTCAATGTAAAAATTATATTAATATATTGGAGCACGAATGATAACTACAATTTTTTGCTCTGCAGTATATCCAGCCCCAAGATTATGAAAATTTTTCTCAAGTGGAGCTATTGGTTATTGATGAAGCAACTGAGATTCCATTTCCTGTTGTAAAGGCTCTGCTCGAGCCATATTTAGTGTTTCTGTGCTCTACTGTAAATGGGTAATAATTATAAATGAGCCAACCACAATCACAAATTTTGTAACCATTCGGTTTCCATGGATAGTGATGATGATATTAACCCTATATGTCAGTGACCTATATCTATATGAGAATGATCTTAACATTGACCTTGATATGGTTGTATGGATGTGACCTTTGGTATGTCATCATAAAATCCCCAAATATCAGAAAATCCCCAAATCTGGAGAACTAAATCTCATCACTTTCGATCTGGAGTACTACCCTTGTGATAAAGTTGATGACTTTCGATCTCCCATTCTCTACCACTTTTCACTTCACCTTCAATATAGATCAGGCCAAGGGCAATTCGTTACTGGGTGTTGAGATGGATGAGTTTGTCGAACTAAAATCCATAGCTTAAACTTCATGAAACTGGTGGAGTCGAATTCATGCAAGCACAAACACACCTTACACATCCTCTTTGAAACTCATCCGAAAGAACATAGGACGACATCTAGAGAGAACCCTATAGCCTAACATAATCCAATGGAATTGACCAAAAAAACCCAAATAGAGTCAACCTACTATAGGAGGAAGGGCCTGCAGTAAGAACTTACCATTTTACAAGAGCTAAGGGCGAATGCTATTCTGCAAGAGCTGAGGGTGAATGCTGAGGGAAAATTTTGTTCTGCAAGAGCTGAGGGCGAATGCAGGGCGAATGTTGTTCTGTAAGAGCTGGGGGCGAATGTTGAGGGAGAATGTTGTTCTTCAAGAGCTCAGGGCGAATGCTAAGGGAAAATGCTGTTCTACAAGAGCTAAGGGCGAATGTTGTCCTGCAAGAGCTAAGGGCGAATGCTGAGGGTGAATGTTGTTCTGCAAGAGCTAAGGGTGAATGCTGAGGGCGAATGCTGTTTTGCAAGAGCTGAGGGTGAATGCTGAGGGCGAATGCTGTTCTGCAAGAGCTGAGGGCGAATGCTGAGGGCGAATTTTGTTCTGCAAGAGCGGAGGGTGAATGCGCGTGTGATATTATAGTTTTTAATAAAATCATTTTTATGTAGCGCACATACAAGTGTCGTATTTTTATGTAGCGTGCATATAAGTGTCTTTATACTGATGGTGGACAAAGCGTCGCTATTGTGACGGATGCCTCCAAACATCGTAATTGAGACACTTAGACATTGTGTCACACTTGCGACGTTTGGAGGCAGCTGTCGCAATAGCGACGCTTTGGGACATAGTGTCGCAATTGCGACGTCTTCCTCCAAACGTCGCAATTGTGACACTTTGTCTAAGTGTCGGTATTGCGACACTTTTCTCTAAACGTTATTATAGCGACGGTTTCGGGTGGGATTGAAAAAATTTGGGGAAATTTCTGACATTTGGTCAAAAGTGTCAGAACCAAGTGTCAGAATTTCCCCAAATGTACTAGTGCTTCTTGTCAAATACCTTTTTAATATTATCTTGGACAACTTGTGACTTGACATAGACTTCTTCCCTGGTTTGCTGCAAGTGTATGGTATGATTTATCATTCTCTGGATATCATTGGTTTCTACCTACAATTCTTGGATCATCTTCATCACTGGAACTCCTAAAGAGGATGAAAAAACAGCATCCATCCCATATACAAGTTGATACGGGGATGTATCAATGGATTTATTTGTGGTGAGTCTGTCTGCCCATAAGGCATTAACTAACCTTTTGTTCCGGGTCTTTTTATTGTCTTCTAGTAGTTTATTGATGATGTTAACAAGGATTTTATTAGAGGATTCATCAAGTCCATTACCTTGAGGGTAATAGGAAGTGGAATGGCCAAGGCTAATGTGGTATTTTTTACAGAAGTCAATAAAATTCGTAAACTTGAAAGTAGTCGCATTATCAGTAATGGGATTTTGGGGGTATCCAAATCTAGATAGTATATTGTTTTCTAGGAATGAGATTA
Source organism: Pinus albicaulis (assembly GCA_034641835.2). NCBI lineage: Eukaryota > Viridiplantae > Streptophyta > Pinopsida > Pinales > Pinaceae > Pinus > Pinus albicaulis. The sequence goes on from JAXQQM020058467.1 coordinate 381,931, forward strand.
TGATAGAATCAGTGGCCTTCCTAGAAGGAATGTCTTCTATCCACTTGGTGAAATATTCTATGGCTGTCAAAATCTATTTGTGTTGGGATGAGGAGGGTGGGTGAATTTCACCAATGAAGTCTAGACCCCATTGATGAAATGGAATTTCTGTGGAGATGGGTTTAAGGGGTAAAGGTAGTAGTTTTTTCTACCCTTCAAAGATCTGGAATTTCTAATAGGAGGTCACATAATATATTAAATCTGCAAAAAGTGTAGGCTAGTAAAAACCAGCCCTCAAGATTTTATCTATAGTTGATTTCCACTAAAGGTTTCCTCCACAGTCACCTGCATGAAACTCTTCCATTACTTTATCAGCTTCATGTTTAAGTAAAAAATTCAATCAAATGCCACCATGATCTTTCCAATACATAGTGTTATCTATGATACAAAATTTCATTGCTTTTAATTTTAAAATCATTGCTTTAGTTCTTAACAACCCAGGAGGGGCTTGTAATTTTAGTAATACAAATATGATATCTACATACTATGGTGAATCTGAGAAAGCTTCACTGATATTTGGAGTCGCCATCTCTTCCTGATCATCCAATTGGGTAGTAAAACTTATCTCTAAGGCTTGACAGTTTGATTCAGCCATGAGTTTGGCTAAACCCTGACCTTTAATGAGTTTGGTGGGCTTAATTTCCATGTCATATTCCAAAATGGTGGCAATCCATTTGCCTCTCTTCCCATCAGGCCCATTCTGAGTTAGAATGTCCTTTACTACTGAATTTGGGACATATGCAATGATGTATGAATATAAGATGTACACTCTAAAGTCTTTAGTAGCCTTCACTAAAGCTAGTGCTTGTTTTTTCCATTATGTTATATTTTAGTGTGGCATCTCTTAGTGATTTGCTAAAAAAATAAATGGGTTGTTCATAACCCTAATCATTCTTCTGCAATAAAACTGTAGCAATAGTCTGTTCTGAAGCAAAAGAAAAAATAATAAAATATTTTTTGAAATCAAGACTTATTAGGATTGGTGTTCTTGTAAGGGCTTGTTTGATTGACTCAAAGGATTGTTTGGCCTCTACTATCCATTTAAGTGCCAAGTCTTTCTTTAACATGTTATTCAGTTCTCTAATTATTTATGCTAAATTCGAAATGAATCTTCTAAGAAAATTAATCTTACCTAAGAAAGCCTGTAATTCTTTAATATTCCTAGTATGTCTTATGTTCAAAATGGCCTCTATTCTAGCTGGGTCTATCCTAATTCCCTCTTTTAATATAATATTTCCTAATAGTTTACCTTCTTCAAGTCCAAAGAGAGTCGTTTTGGGATTCAAAGAAATACCAAATTTCCTACATTTAATAAACACTTATCCCAAGTGATCTAGATGTTCATTGTTAGTTTTTGAAAATACACTTATATCATCTAGATAATATACAATAAAATCATGAATTTCTTTGGAAAAAGCTATATCCACAACCGTCTGGAAATTAGGTCCTGCATTCATTAATCCAAAAGGCATTTTCAAATAAATGAAAGTACCCCAAGGAGTAGTAAATGTTGTCTTTGGTTGGTCTTCTCGCTGAACTAAGATCTGATTATACCCAAAGAATCCATCAAGTAATGAAATCCTAGATGAACCAACCACCCTCCATAAAATATGATCCATCTTGGGGAGAGGGTAGTTATATTTTAGGGACACCTTGTTTAAGTTTCGGAAATCAACACAAACTCTAATTTCCCCTGTTTTCTTCCTAGTGGGAACTAAGTTTGAAACCCAATCAAAATATCTGATAGGTGTAATGATATGTGCTTCATGCATTCTGTTTACTTCTTTTTCAATCAAAGGCATTAAAACTAGATTGATTCTCCTAAACTTTTGTTTAAAATTTTTTTGATCTTCTTTGATGGGTATTTTGTGTTGTATTATGCTAGTGTCATAAGATTTTAGGTATTCATAACTCCATGCAAATACATCCTAAAATTCCTTAAAAAGAGCTATGTATTTCAATTTTTCTTCTTGAGGTAATGCTTTGGAAATTTTGATGATTTTAGGCCTTTGTTCTTTTCCTATATTGCATTCTTCTATATCTGATCTTAATTGTTCCATATTTGGTTTTCTTGCAACATCATTTGAATAAAAAATATTTTCTAATGAGGAAAATCCCTTAGGTAAAAATTTATTCTTAAGGTTTAAAATTTCAGAATCATCATCTTCTATTTCTACCTTTTCTAAATTATCTATTTCTACTTGGGTGAATTTAGTGGGTTCAATGAAGTCTAAATTATTTACATCTATCTCACTGTCTATTTTATCATTTTGTGTACAATCTGTATCTATGTTACAATTCTATAATTCTCCCTCAGCATTCATAAAGTGATAGATTTGAGTATCTTGTGTAAAAATTTGCCAATATTTTAAGTTTTCTGGTATAGTGGGCCTGTGTCTTACCTCTGCTATAGATCGGTGATTTGGACAAAAAGGCAGATTGCAAGTACTAGCAAAAGTTGCTAAACTATGTGCCTGTATGTTATTTTTTCTAGGAATTACAACAAAGTCACATTCAAGCAATTCTTTAATCATATCTAAAATTGTTTCGTTGTATTGGATTAATCTAGGATTATATACAGAATATTCTCCTCTAACTTTTTTTACAATTAAGTCAGAGTCTCCCATGATAGAAACACTTTTGCCTCCTAAATTTCTAAAAATCTGCAGTCCTAAGATTAAAGTTTCATACTTTGCCATGTTGTTTGTACATTTGAAGTTTACTATAAAGGAATGACCTTCTGAATGATTGTTTTCCATGTTATGAATCCAAAGTCCTGCTCTGCTTCTAATTTTTTCACTGAGCCATCAAAATCTAGGTGCCACATTGATTCATGAAATATGTTGTCACTGTCTGGTTCTTTATGTTTCTATTTTAAGGCTATGTTGTTCTATATGCTAGTTTATGAATTATATAAAATGAAAGAGTCCATATTAGCAGGTATAGAATAAATGGGACAGTTTCGAGGTCTTTCTACACTACTAACCATGTACTTCATTAGAGTCTCTGTGTGAAGTTTCTTGGATTGACCAAATACTGAAATAGTAGCATAAGACATGTCTAATTGTAGAGATCCCTATAGTTTTCTCCCCATGAGCGAAATAACAACATTCCATACTTTGGAGGGATGTCAGCTACTACAATATCCATGACTATACTTTTTCCAGGGTATTGGACTAAAGTGACACATAAATATTTGATTAAGCCTAAACATTTCACTTTACTGGAATCAAATGAGAAAATATCTTTATAAGGTATAGTGATGTATAAATTCAAATTTTCCATAATGGCTTTTGGCATTAAATTATGTGAGGCTCCTTTTGGCGAAAAAGGGGATCTATGAAAAAGACCCAGGTTTAGGATGGAGGCCAACAAGGTTTCCACAATAGTCTAGCACAACACTAAAATTTTCACCCTACTCCAAGGAGCAGAGCATCTCACCCGAGGCGTGTCATGACCTTAGTAATATTAGGAGACAGATCATGTACTAGACGATTACAACCATAAAGAAAAACTAAAGGAATTTGAAACATAAAACAGATCTCACTACTGTGTATACGCTATTACCCATCGAGCATGTTCAAGATGCTGAATTAAAATTTAAAACGGGGCATACATTCATAGTAAGAAAATGATTAACACTCAACTCAGAACATTAAACACAACAATAACCATATTTCATTATCAATATCAAACGACATACATCACTCCATAAAGTATATTACAATGTGATTCAGTACAACAGAGATCTCACAGATCTCTCCTACGGCTCTGCCCTCTACAGTCCTAACTAACTATCTACACTGGCTGATTTCCTATTTTTTCTTCCACCAACGTGACTATCAGTCTTTCCTCTTTTCCTGCTCCGCTGCTTACTGCTTCTTCTTTATTAATAGGAGTTCCGTTGATTTTCCTTGTCTCCCATATCTACCATTTGTGCTGTTCTCTGCAGCTGCCACGCCACCTGTCTTTCGGTTATCTACAACCGTGACATCTCCCTATCTACCTTGATTGCGCTCTGCCACCTGTTCTCTGCAACTCAAAACTATTTCTTTTCCAAAACAAAGGCCACAACGGGCCCCAAACACACGCTATTGGCTCATCCCGAGTCAATATTTTCCTACTGCTGTGGCTTGCATTGGTCTGTCGGCTTCCGAGGCTGACTTTGTCTTCTCCATTTCTTCACTCTGTCCAAACAAAGGCCCTAACTATGGAACCTTTCTCAATGCTAAAGACTTGAGTTCTACGAACTCGATGATTGCCTATTGCCATTATCTAATTAGTTGTTCAGATTTGGTGGCAACTCTTTCAGCCTCGGTTTCATTTTCTACTTGTGGCAGTTTTTTGAATTCCTCTTGAACATTTGGCCCGGTTTCGGCTGCCATCTGTTATATTGCTTCTGCTTTCTTCTTGACTTGTTGCCTTAGCTCTCTGAGAACCTGCTTTGTAGTAGTAGAGTGCTCCTCTATCTTATGTATTTTGGTTTCCAGTACCTTCGCTTGCTTGTAGAGCTGGGTTATGGTGACGGGATCAGTGTCTTCTTTGATCTCTTGTGAAATTTTTTGAAGTTGTGCCAATATAGGTTGGGATTTCATGGTTAATGATTTAGAGAATTCATGTAAATGTTTCAGTAGGTTGTAGGCCTCTTTGACTATCATCCCCGGGGCTTGCTTCATTCTAGTTACATGCTTCTATTTCTCAGTAACCTTCTCAGCATATATCATGGAAGGGTCTGGTAATGTTGGCCTGGAAGAAAGTGTTTGTTTGAGCTCTTGGTTTTTCCTGCTGAGATTTGCACACATCATTTTCTCTTGGATATACCTTTCAACCATGGAGCAGGTCGATATGTCCTCTGGCGTCTTGTTATCCTGGGAAATTACTGTGGGCCAGAGGTCCTTGAAGATATCTATTACCTTTTCCAACTGCTCCTGTAGACTTTCATTCTCCCCTTTTAGCTGATTGCTCTCTTCAGTAAGCACGATGACCTGCTATTGTTGTTGCTCGAACCTATGTTGGAGGTCGTTGTGCAGCCCTTCTACGTGCTGTGTTGCATGCTGAATGAAGTTGTATAGTTGTCCAGTCCTCGAGTTTTTCATGCTCTCAGCGCCTAACATGTCCTAGGCTGGCGGTCTCTCTTTGATGGATTGGCCACTCGCGATTGATTTCTCTATTTCTCATGAGGTGATGCGAGTTGGTTCTATTGCAGAAGCTGAGGTTATGGGTTATTCATGCTAGTGGTCAGTTGAATCTGCTGCAGTATTACGTTGGCTTGCTGAAATGGGTTCAACTCTTTTTGGTGAGGGTGTTGTATCTGCAGTAAAAGATCCTCCTTGAACTAATAGTTCTAGGAAAGTTCCCTACCCCACCAGAGATTAGTTAACCTAGGGTACCCTAACTGTACTTGAGTTAACTTCTACCTCGGTGTCCACATTTGTCTTGTTTCTTAGCCTTACTAGGTCTGAGATAGTTGCTAATGTGGATGGATTACGGGTGGATTGTTCTTTGGAAGTAAATGAAGTATGGGGTGATGAATGGAGAGTATGAGGTGAAGAGGTGTGAGTGTGGGGTGGAGATGATGTTTGAATATTCAAAACCAAGAATAGATCAAACACAGGTAGCGCAGAGGTGACTTGGGTGGTAACCTCTAACTCTTCTTGAACTAGTACTCCTATATCCATGAGTTTGGTCTGATCTTCCTCAGTGAGGTCAACCATTTTCCTACGCAAAATAATTCTTTCTTTCTTGGCCTTAGGTGTAGCTACTGGGGGTTTAGGTGCTTTGATCTTACAGATTGAGGTGATTGTGGTTGTCGAGGGTGAACTGAACATGGTGGAAGGTAGGGCAGTGATGATAGGTGTGAATGTGGATGGTGATGCAAAATTTGAAGACTGAAAATCAGAAAAAGAAGGAAACATAGTAGAAACACTTGTGAGGTTTTGTATTACCAGATTGAAGTCCTTCACCTTCGTTTCCAGTTGGTCCAATAAAGGTTTTAGCTGCAATTGAGAAATTTTACTCGTTGTTTCCTATGGTGTCTGCCCTAGGAGTGCTTTCGGCAGCATGCCCTCGAATGAATAGTGAGGTATTCCACTTTTGAATTCCATCCCAACTTCTGGCCATGAACAGACATTAGTGTGGAATGCTTTTTCTTCAATTTGAAACTTTAACCGTCTCATTTTAAATGTGGTTTCATCCACGTAAATAAGTCTGATATATGTCTACTTGTGGGTGACGCCAAACCATATCTACAAAGAATATCTATCCAACAGCTTCCTCAGAACCCTTTACTGCCTCGCCACCACATCCGCCATCTTCCTATACCAGAATGAGAAAGCCTCCTCATTTACCTCCTTGGCGCTGGGATCTCCCAAGATTCTCCAGGCGTGAGCTGTCTTACCCCCGGGTGAGTCCATTTCCACATCAAAAATTCCATTACGAGGTAGCACATCAAAGTAACGATAAAGTGTAGAAGGAGCTCCTAACGGAGGTAGAATAATGTAGAAACAACAAAAAAATAAAATGCAAAGGTTTGTTACAGAATATTTAAAAACAAATTGAGGTAAATAATTAAGGGAAAAGAAAAATAAAACCATGTTACCTGGTAAGGTGATGAACATGCTACGTGTCAGTACAGGGATGCCAGAGAGTTGAACTGGTTAATGCTCGAAACCACCTAGGCACCGCAACAACCCGAAAAAAGAAAATAAAAATAAAAATAATGTAATAACTTTGAATGAAAAATAATGTATGGAAAAAAATGTGAGGGTAGCTAGGAAACTTAAATCACCGATGAGAAATTGGTTGGAATTGAACTGAAAACCCTTGGTGTGGTGAGTTTCAAAGCTTCTTCAAAGAAAAGGAAGAACGATAGTTCCAGTAGATAACCCTAGGTAGGAATGGTTATCATCAATTGTCTCATCGAAACTTGCACCATACGATTGAAACCCTAATACCTAGACAATGGAGATCATGACAGTTGTTGATCGTAATTAATCCCAAGTTATGGCGAGCAGTGTGACTTCAAGTCTCTATAGGATTCTTTAGAATAATTTCTCGACTAATCGTTAAATTTAAGTTAGAAAATCAATTAAAACTGAGACCTTAATCTATTATATGATCACAAGGATAACAAAAAATATTGTGGATCAATTCTCTAGGAAATGAGGCTATATTCCTCGAAAATAGGAATTTAATGCAAAAAAACATATATTCTTTACATTAGAATAACATATATCAAGATAATTAATAATAATAATAACTTATATGTTATGGAATGGGATTAGATAATTAAAGGGTTTAGCTATTATATCTATGATGAATGGGTCTTATATAGAGGGAGGCAGGAAATAAAGGGAGAGAGATGAAGGAAGAGAGAGAATAGTTGAGAGAGAGAAGATAGGGAGGGAGAGAATATAGTAAGAGGGAAGAGAGAGAGATATAGATAGAGAAAGAGAGAGGAGAGAGAAGGAGAGATGGATTGAGCCTATATATGGTATGTAAGTATATAAAAACCAGCATAGACCCATCTTTTCACTTTAAAATATGTTTGTATCTCAAGAGATTTGATCCCAAAAGAGACTTGATCCCTCTAGACCCTTGATAGATCCAGAGTTAATATGGATCTAGAGTGGTTTAATTTTTTTTTATTTTTTCGTAATTTGACTTAGTTAAAATGTTAAAAATTCCATTCCAACTCCTCTACCATAATGGGCTAAAGAGAGACAAGAGGGGTTTAATTTTGTTTTTATTTTTTAGTAAATTGACCTAGTTAAAATGTTAAAAATTGCATTCCAATTCCTATACCATAATGGGCTACAGAGCACCTCTTGTCGCAATTAAACTGTATATTAAAATTTCAAAATTATATTTGAATATTAAATTCAATTTATTTTCAAAGTGAAAATTAAATTATTTTTTATGAGATCATGAAACAACTAGTATAGATCCATCTTAAGAACACAATTAATACAATGCATAAGTTTTCATTGTTTAAATAATATTTTTGAATGCTATAAACAATATATAGAGTACCAAACTATAAAATATTGAAACCACTTCAAACATTTGAACAAAGTGGACTCCTTGAGCTTACCTCACAACCTTCCCTCACCTACTCCCCTTGCTTAAAAATGTCTTAATAACAACACAAGCAAGACATGTTAAAAAGTGTTGTCTCACTAGGAACATTGAAGGAGTTTTTCATAATTACATGGACAAGCATATTGGTAAAAACATATTTATATGGTTCTTTCAAAATAACTGAATTTTTTTTTAAATAAAATAAAAAATACTATCAATCATACACTGAATTGCTTGCCCTCGAATTTAGTTATTCATTTTTTTTCAAATACTTATCTTTAGAAGAAGATAAGTTGACATTGTTTGTAAATTTTAGAATATTTTTTAATATTAAGTTGAAAAAAAATGGCCATTCAGTTAAGATCTTGAGTCAAGATGCAGTTAGGTTGGTTTAATTTCCCATTTAAATAAGTTATATTCCACATGAATACCATGTGTCAATACTATGGGCCATTTTTATTTTTATTACTATTTTATTTTTATAGGTTTATTTTTATTTTGTTATTTTTAATTTTTTAATTTAACTAAATTTTTATTTTTATCTAGTTTGACTTAGTCAAAATGTTAAACATTCCATTACAACATCTCTACCATACTAGGTTTGAGAGCACCTCTCAACGCAATTAAACTGTGTATTAAAATTTCAAAAATATATTTGAATATAAAATTCGCTTTATTTTCAAAGTGAAAACTAAACTAGTTTTTATGAGATCATGAAGCAACTAGTATATATCCATCCCAAGCATGAATTTAATGCAATGAATAAGTTTCCATTTTTTAAATCATATTTTTAAATGCTATATAGATTATATAGAGGAAAAACCTGTAAAATATTGAGACCACTTCAAACATTTACAACATATCTACCATAATAGGTTTGTCACACCCCCACACTAGTGGTGGCTCGATTTCCACTTGTGGGCTGTGTGCGGCACCGGTAAACCTTTTCTTTTTCCTACCACTATGGTTCCTAGACTATGCCTAACACAAAACTTAGTCAATTTTCCAATTATATTTCTTACAATGTAGTGGGAATAACTTATCATCAATTATTTGGTCAATTAATCTTTCATCAATATACAACAGAAATAATAACAACACAACTATACCCATATATACTTGGGAGGGGTGTTGTGTAACCAACTCCAAAAAGAGAAGAAAAGAGATATCAATGCCTTAGAAATAAGCCACTTCGAGGGGGCAACCTCCAATACATTACATGAATGAACAATTCTTGGATGATACAAATGAACACAACCTCCTTCTATATATAGGAGTCCATGGGGCCATAATGTAATCCTAGTGGGCCACAATGTAATCCTAGCCGACCTAACAATAATAATTTAAGGGCACAATAATAACAAAATGGGGGTTACAAGGGCACAATAATAATAATAAGGGGGGCTACACTAACATACTAAGGGGCTACACTATTAATATAGGGACTTAACATGCCCCTCTCCTTCAACAAGTGTTGTCCTCAACGCTTGATTATTTCTTGATGCTTCTGTATAAAATTCTCATCCTCCCATGTGAAATATTCTACAGGAAAGTTCTTCCACTTGCTGAGATACTCTGAAATTGATCTTACTTGTTGATTTCTTGTTTCTATGACTGCTTCATAAATTCTTTCGATATGATGTTGATCTTCCTGTTGTTTCATTAGATTCTGCACCAAAGTTGGGTTATCCTTTGAGAGTTCGAGAACTTGTTGTTGATGCTCGCTGTGATCTTCCGCTAATTTATCATCCATATTAGCTATTATTTGATCCTTCAAACCATCCAACTTAGCCTCCATTTCTTCTTTTAAACCATCTATTTCATCTTCGGTTGCTCTTCGTAAGATCGAAATTTGTTGCACTTGGTACCGTAATTTTGATATCTCATATTGAAATTCTTCCTCCTCATGCGTCATAGTATAGCTTTCTGAGGGCTTAATGGGTATGGAATTATTTTTTGGAGGCATAATAGAACCCATTACTGACAAAAATTCTCCAATATGCCCTTGGAATCATTTCAACTTGATTCTTCAAACAAGACTTATGCAATTCGGAAAAAAACAATACACACCTTTTTCTTGCTTTAAGGAGCTCGATATTGAAATTGAATTATATCTGTAATTGAAAATATTCGATATCTAAAATTCAGCCCTGTAGTAGCCCTCTGAAGCTTCTTTCAAATGCCACATGTCTGACCTGATTTGGATTCTCCAAGACAAATTTGTGTCCAATCTCCCACAATGACCTAATTCTGGACTGGTTCAGTAGAGCGAACTTGTACGACTTGCCACGTGTCACTGTTTTGTCCTTTGTCTCTGAAATTGATAGCCAAGAAACTACAGGCTGTGTACTTGCAACCACTTTTGACGGCACTCCAATCCAATCTTCAGAGAGAGATTTATTGAACTTTTCCCACGCTCACCTCGTTGAGATGAAATTCAGGAGCTTGAAAAAGCACTACCTTCCACAGATCATATCTCCAAAAATATTGCGAACCAAGCTCTGAAATTTTTTTATGAATTTCCTCAGGATTTCAGCTTCGTACCATATGAATTTCAGATTCTGAACCTTCGTAGAAAATAATTTATAGCGCAAATGCCACGATGACCTGTTTAGGAGCCTGAAAAAATACCTGACTTCCACAGATCATATCTCCGAAAATATTGGGAACCAAGCTCTGAAATTTTTAGAAAATCTTCCTCAGGATTTCAGCTTCGCACCCTAAAAATTTCAGCTTCTGAAACTTCGTAGAAAAAAAGTTATAGCGAAAATGCCACGATGACCTGTTTGGAGCAGCGAAACCCTAGAATCCCAAGCTCCGATACCAAATGTTGTGTAACCAGCTCCAAAAATAGAAGAAAAGAGATATCAACGCCTTAGAAATGAGCCACTTCGAGGGGGAAACCTCCAATACATTACATAAATGAACAATTCTTGGATGATACAAATGAACACAACCTCCTTCTATATATAGGAGTCCATGGGGCCATAATGTAATCCTAGTGGGCCACAATGTAATCCTAACCGACCTAACAATAATAATTTAAGGGCACAATAATAACAAAATGGGGGTTACAAGGGTACAATAATAACAATAAGGGGGTTACACTAACAACAATAAGGGACTACACTATTAATATAGGGGCTTAACAAGGGGAAAATCCCGTAAATTCTTCCCAATAGTATTATAATAACCTTCAATACTTTACAAAATATATAATTTTACATAAGTCATGTAACCAACCAAATTGCCATGCGCACTTAACCAAATATGCCCAACAATTGTGCCACAAGTCGTGTAGCGCACTGTTGCCACCTACCCACACTGCTTGCATCAGAAACCCCAAATTAGTTCACGACACAACTCTTTATACACGTTTTCTCACTCTCAGCCCGACTTGGTCATGACCCAAACCTTTCTGCATGTTTTCTACCCGTCATACAACACATTCATGCTACCACCCTTTTTTGTACGTGGCCTGAATGATTATCACGCTTCCTGCCTGACTCGTGACCTGCGTTTAGAACTGTTCTCTTGAACCAGTCTCCACCCAATCATTTAGAATTCCGTCCAAACTTGTCTAAAAGTGACCATTCAAAACTCTTCCTGAACTTGTAACCCTATTCAAAATGTTGCCCGTCAATGTGAGTGCATGGTGTGCATGTCGTGGGGCCTCCCCAACCAATCACCTGACATGCCTGCCTGCCTGAACGCACTACACACCTGAATTTCCCATGATAACATGTCTGTCTGTGTCACCATTTACCTGTGACTTTCTTCGTTCAGTATTTTCTCAGCTCTTTCCTTCACACTTGTCCTATGATTGTTGAAGTATGAGTTGATGCCTTAGTATGAATGGCATGCCATCATAATTATACAACATTCTCCTAATTTTTTTTTCCATGAGATGTGTCTCTTCATTTTATCATGGGTCGGCCCATCACCATTTTTTCCCATCCAACCTACCCACTTGAGATGACATGCTCATTCACCATTGTATCATTCAAGTCATCGCACTTGTCCACAGGTCATCACGTTCACTCATTTTGCATGACTTTCCTCCACATTACCGCCTGAGTTAAATATACGTAGGCATTCATCGCTCGACTGCCCAACTCGTCCAATACTTGGGCGCCTCGCCCACCCGGCCGTACGCTCACCTGGGAAACTAACTTAGGTCAGTTGGCACGCTCTCACCCGATGACTCACCCATGATCGCTCATTGCGTCCTCTAGCACAAAGTGGTGGGTTCCCGATATACGTGCGCCCAATTTTCACACTTCACTAACATTATTCCAAGTCCTCTCCAACACATGTGTTCCACCAGAATCGCTCCTTATTAGGTCCCTATATTACTAGTGTAGTCCCTTATTGTTGTTAGTGTAGCCCCCTTATTGTTATTTTTGTACCCCTGTAACCCCCATATTGTTATTATTATAACCTTGCATTATTATTGATAGGTTGGCTAGCATTATATTGTGACCCCATGGACTCCTATATATAGAAAGGAGGTTTTGTCATTTGTATCATCCAATAATTTTTCATTTATTTAATGTAAAGGAGGTGTCCCCCTCAAAGTGGCTTATTTATAAGGCGTTTATCTCTCTTTTCTTCTGTTTTTGGAGCTGGTTTCATTACATTTGGTATTAGAGCTTTGGATTCTAGGGTTTCGCTGCTCCAAATAGGTCAGCGTGGAATTTTAGCTATAATTTTTTTTATACGAAGGTTCAAAAGCTGAAATTTTTACCACGTGAATCCTAAATCCTAAGGAACTTCATGTAAAAATTTCAGATCTTGGTTCGCAACATTTTCGGAGATATGATCTGTGGAAGTTAGGATTTTTGCAGGCTCCCAAATTTCATCTAAAAGAGTTTACCTTGGGAAAATATTCATAAATCTCTCTCTCAGCATCGGATTGGAATTATATAGAAAGTGGCCAAAATTACACGAACTATAGTTTCTTGTGTATCAATTTGATAGCCGAAGGAGGAAACAGTGACATGTGGCACTTTGTACAAGTTCACTCTGCTGAACTAGTCCATAATTATGTCATTGTCAGATATTGGGCATAACTTTTCCTTGAAGCATCCAAATCAGGCCAGACTTGTGCCGTTCGAAAAAATATTCAGAGGGCTACTACAAGACTGAATTTTAGATATTTAAGATTCGAAATCACAGAGATAATAAGATTTCAATATCGAGATCCTCAAAAGCAACAAAAAGGTGTCTATTTGTTTTTCAAATTGAATAAGTCTTGTTTGGAAAAACAGTTTGAAGTGATTCCAAGGGCATATTGAAGCATAGATATCAGTATTGGGTTCTAAAATCCCCCCTAAAAAGAATTCAACACCCATTAAGCCTTCAGAATACTCTACTATGACTCATGAAGATGAAGAAGTGCAACATGATATATCAAAATTACAAGAGACATTGCACCAAATTTCTCTCTCGCAAAGAGCAGCAAAAAATGAAATAGAAGTTTTTAAGAAAGGTGTGGAAGCTAAGATGGATGGTTTGAATAAGGGCATGGAAGCTACTATGGATGGTTTGAAGAAAGGCGTGGAAGCTAATATTGATGGTTTGAAGAAATGCATGGAAGCTAAGATGGATGGTTTGAAGAATGACATGGAAGACATGAAAGCTAAGATAAAAAAAAATGAAATACAACATGGAAGACATGAAGAATGATCTAAAAACACACATGGAAGGTTTGAAGGAAGGTTTGAAAAAGTTGATACAAGAAATGATTCATAATGGAAAAAATATAGTAGAGGAAACTCATTATGAGAATAAAATAAATGTTAATCGTGATTTCATAAACTCTAATGTTGGATTGAAGACCCACCATATTCCAAAGATTGATATGAGGAATTTTGATGGAAAGGATCCCATAACATGGATACTACAGATGGAGAAATATTTTGATCTCAATAATGTGCAAAACACACAAAAGGAACACATTGCAACTTTATATTTAGAACAAAATACATTTGTATGGTAACTTCCAAAAATTGAATATAAGGGTAACTGATATTCCAAAGGAACACAGGATTGATGTCTTCATAGGGACTTTAAAGGATAACATCCAACATGAGCTTCACCTTTGGGAACCTGATTCATTAGAGAAGGCATTCAGGTTGGAAATAAAAATTGAATGTAAAATTATAGCAATAAGGAAGCCTACCACTCACATCTATAAAGATGGAAGTGTTGCTACTCCTAGACTTCAAAAACTTACAAGGTTGACATGAAAAAAATTGGAATAAAAAAGAGAAAAATGGCTTTGCTACAGTTGTGATAGAAAATACACTGAAGGTCATCAGTGTGTTGAGAATAAATTATTTTACATATATTGTGAAGAGGAATAAAATGAACAAGAAACTTCAAAAGAAGAGGATATACACCAAGAACCAACCCTAGAGAAAGAAGAAATGAGTTTGACCATATCATGTAATGCATTGGCAGGAATTACCACTCCTCAAACTCTCAAGATAGAATGACATATCAAGAAGAAAAAGGTAATAATGTTGATTGATTTGGGTAGTACCCATAATTTTATTCATTGTTAAGTAGCCAAGGAATTGAATTGCTTCCTATACCCAGCACTAGAATGTCAAGCGATGGTTGCAAATGGAGGAACTATAAATTACTATGGAAAATGGCATAATATCAAGCTAAACATGGGGGAGTATGTATTTAATATTCCAATGCTTTCCATTCCAATGGGAGGTGTTGATGTTGTACTAGGATTACAATGGTTACAATATTTGCGCACGATAGCTTTTAAATTTCAAGAACTTTTCTTGAAATGTTTTTCGAAAGGAAATGAAGTTGAATTACGGGGTATCACAGGAAAGATAGGAAAGATAATAAGCTATAATTTCATGACAAAACTTCTGAAGAAATAACAACGAGGCATAATTGCACAATTATGCTCACTAGAAGTTCCAACATCAAAATCACATATTTCTCAAGATATCCAAAAAGTCTTGGACAATCATTTCGAGGTGACAACAACTTTTTCCTCCGGTCTCGGAACCACATCCCAAACATAATTACTCATATTGGACTCATACTCTTCATGAAAATCCTTCCAGATATGATGATTTACGGCTTCTTCAAAAGATCCAAGCTAATATTGTACGATTGTAATCATGGTTGCTTTCACGGTACGTCCCCCTTCGGGCCATATGTCTTTCACGGGATATGTGGCATTGTCTCCAAGGATGTCACGAGTAGAGCATACCAAAAAAATCAAAATTTATCAATTGCAAGACATCAAATGTCTTTGTGACACTTGTGGGGAAAGTTCCCCTTGTACGCTTTCCTTCAGAACAACCTTGGCATACACCTTCATGATCATTTTTGAACTCGGGCATCCCTATCACCACCTTCCTTGCTTCGGGGAGGGCTTTGTAATGAAGGTTTCCAAACCTCTGGTGCCATATTTCAGTTTGTCGGATAGTATCACATGTCATCGCTCCTCGTGGAATTCCTCTAACCTGGTAGAGTGTATCAACTCTAAACCCAATTGTGATAGCTTCCTTGAAACTCTTCTTCTAGATGCACACATTCCCATAAATGAATGCCACATTGAAACCTTTATCTTCCATGGACGAAATAGACACAAGGTTCTTATTCAAATCAGGTACATATAGTACATCTTGCAAGCCCTATAGATGAGTGGAGGGTCACAGTCCCTGTCCCTTTCACGGGATTTGTGGCATTGTCTCAACCAAATCAAAAAGTGCTTCCTTAAACTTAGTGAGGTGCCTTGAGGCACCACTATCTATCAACCAAACACCCATAGTGTCGGGTGGAGATGCAGTAGAGAGGGAAGATACAAGAATGAATTCATTTATGTTATCATCAACAACATTTTATTCCTCATACCTGGATTTTCTCGACCTTTTGAAAGGTTACCCATTTTCATTGTGACCAGAGGGAGCCTTCCTCTTTCCTTTGAACATCTTGTTCCTTTGTCTTCCATTCCTCTGGTTTTTTTTGTTGTCATCATCCTGAGGAGAATCCTTGGTCCCCTTCTCTTCCTTGGTTCCTTGAACCACCATTTTTCTTCTTCTTAGCATGAGAAGTGAAGGTAACATTACCTTCATTTTCATATTCCTTCATTCTTGTCGCTTCTTGTACGCATCTCAATAATACTTCGTCAAAATCAAGTATCACATTGTCATTGAGAATGGTAGTATTGAATACATTCCATTCAGAGGAGAGACCTCCAAGTGCAGTGAGAACCATTTCTCGATCAACTATTATCTCCCCAATGGCCAGAAGATTATTTCTAATTTTTATCAACTTCAGATAATTATGATTGAACGAATTCATCCCTACCTTTATTCAGGTTCTTCACTTGGTTCTTAAATAAAAGGAATTGATTTGCATTGTTGGAATTGAACATGTTGACCAACTTATCATACATCTCCTTGGATGTGCCCAGCTCAGAGATGTAGGCTACTAGACCCTTATGAATAGAATCCTGGATCATTAACTTTACTTTGATTTCCCCCTTCTTATATTTTGACTTGGTGGCAGCAGGTGCAAATGATGGAGGCTCTTAGATTTTACCCGGCACATAGTCCATGACATCTTGGTCTTCGAACATAAGAACCAATGTCATCTTCCAGACATGGAAGTCTTCCTTCCCAATCAACTTTTCATCATCTTTGAAGCCATTATATTTAGAATTACCCATGTTCTTCTTTGGTGATTGCTACAAACTTGGGCTTTGTCTTCACCTTGGCTATGATACCATGTAAATTTTCGTAGATGTTCTATGCTTGATGCAACTTTACTTTTGTTCCCAATATGAAACAAAAATCACATAAACTAGAAAGTAAAATTCTGATAGAACATACCAATAAATCAACAGAAGACAAGCCAAAAATACACTTAACTTGATGAGAAAAATATATGTGTTGTGGTGCATTATGACGATCAACAGGATGCTCCAACCAGAAAAGTCTCTACACGCTTAGGCAACCAGAATGTGTCACACAACCCTCTCAAAAAACTCTATATCATTCAACCCAAAGTCAACAAAAGTCAACATTGTCCTAGTCAATAGTCAACGCAAAATAGAAACAAAAAAAACCTGGTCAAAGTCAAAGTCCAGCCTCAATTTTTGTGCCAATAAATGCGGACAACAGAAATTAAAATTTTGGGAGAGATTAGGGTCATTTTAACCATGCATTGACCAAAGTCAACGCTATTCAAAGATGCATTGAAAACCGTAGGTCAAAAAATAAATTTCCTTTGCTGCGTTTTTCCCACGTGTGAGAGAAGAAGAGCCTCCAAGGTGATCGAACCAATCAAATGATGAGAGAAAATGTGTGATGAGTGATGGTGAAAATGAACTCCAATGTTGACCTATATATATTCCCCTCCAAGACTTCAAGTGTACCTCAAATCCATGGGTTCTCTTCTTTCATACACTTCAACCTATATAAGGTCTACAAGAGCCTCCCATGGAATTCTTCCCAACTTGTCATGTCTGTTGAAGAGGTAAATCCCCTCTGCGAATAGAGGCGATCCCTACTAGCCCAGATCGGGTCTAGCAATAATCGAACACGCTACAATGCAGGTTCCTAATTGCAAATAGACCAACTAGCGATGAAGGCTTACTTGGAATCCAACGATGTCGTTTTTAGAAGAGGTGGCGCTCCCGTTCCTTAGCCCTGGCAGATCACGATCCCCACGATCTCCATGATGGGACACCTACACATGCGAGAAACAAAACAAACGCAAGCGTAAAATCCAGTAGATGCAACTATATGTCAGTCAGAAAGGACATAACTCATCATTATAAACAACAACAAGAGTGGAACCATAACCAATAGTCGTTCATTAATAATCAATCAAAGGAAAATTACAACCATAGTTCTGACGCTGAATTCTCCTTCGGAGGGTCGCCAGCAGAACACGTCTCGAAAAGCCTGTCAAGAATGGGACAAACCTCTCTCTTCGGCTCTTGACAATAGTCTCCTTTCTTGAATATGGCCTTAAGGGAATCAAGAAGGCTCTTGCAGCATAAGAATGTGAAGGCTCTTGGGAACTTCGTGATTCAAAGACTAGCTTGCAATGGAGATGGGCAAGCTTTTATAGATGGAGGAAGGGGATTTGGGATTCCTATAATCATGGGATTGGCCCTATCCTCAAGGAAGCTTCCATGAGAGGTGGCAAATCACTTCCTCTCTATGGAAACCCGTAGCCAAACCTCCCAACTCAAGATAGATATCAGTTCCTGGATCAGTTAGGACGAAACTTCCGCCATTTATTTTTAAAAAACACTCCTTAAATTGGCTGGCACGAGTGTGACTCTGGGACAGAGCGCCAATTGGCGCGACCTCTTTGAAGGATTTTCCCCATTGGCGCGGGTACTGAACTGCCTGCTCGCGCCAATGCAAAAAGGGCCATTTTTAGGGTTTTTCACAAGGAGATGTCTTCAAGGCAATGATAGCTCATGTTCAGAGGGATGTTATGAAAGTATTTTCAAGCCATGTTATTGCTCATAGGTCATGAAACGAGCCCTCCAATGTGCGGGATGGGAATTGTAGGGGCGGTGACAAATTACTATGTAACAGATGCCCCCTAAAGCATGAGGCCCGAGAGAGAGAGAGGGGTGAAATGCTTTACGAGAACGTGTCCAACTGAAAACTCCACCATTGGAAAACCTTCATGGACAAATACAACTGATATCTCAGATACATGATATATATGTGGTATGGGCGCAGCCATCCATAACAGAGTACATAATAATCCAGATCCAAGGCATGGGCGCAACCATCCAGTGAGGATCGATAAATAGACTCGGGTATGGTCACAGCCATCCAGTAAGTGAGTCACGTAAGTAATCATAATAATCCACAAAATCGCAGCCTGGATTATAACAGACAGAATCCAGGGTCTTGCGCTCCATCTCGACCTAAACAAATTACAAGTTCAAGCATGCGAATAAATGGGTTGAAGTTGAACATGCGAGAACATCGTCTGATTACCAACCAATGATGAAAGTTGTTAACAGACGCGAGAGGTACCACCAATAATGACGATGGCCCTCAAGGTACTACAGGTACAATATACGGCTTGTGAACAATGAGCTGGCGTCGAACACCCGCAGAATCACTCGATCGGAGGCCAATGATGAAAACCTCACGTCGGATGCGAAGAACCTGCCATTGAGGCATGCATGCTCCAAGGCACCGGAAGGGAGTCTCTAGATCAACTTCCTGGATAATGAGCTGAAGTCGACAGGAAGTGATCTTGATCGAAAGTGGGCCATAATGTTTCCCACATCATCGACATGAGACAGAGGAACATAATGTTTTTGTGAATCACGATCAGATGAGAATCATAGGGAGGTTGATATTTGCAGAGGTCAACTTCTCTTGAACATATGAATGGCACGACAGTGAGTTTGGCAGTATTCGACATCAACGGATCAAAGGTCATGGTGACGAGGCAAGGAGTAGATGAGAGGTCAAAAGGGATTACCCAAACCCACGGAGGCAAGTGAAAAACGAGATGAGATGTCCCCAACCCAACACGAATGCAGACAAGTGCCATGTTCAAGAGCGACATACTGCCGATACAACAATGATGTTGGTTCCATTTTTCCCCACCATTTGGGCGAGTACCTATTTATTTTTACACAAGCTTGAAGAGGATAGCATATTCTTGTCATATAAGTCTGTCCTTCGGACGAATCCATCCTAGTACATTTAACGAGCCCTAGGAAGGAGAAACTCGAATAGCGTCATTACGACTAAATCCGATGTCATCAGGGTTTAACGAGTCTGACAAAGGGAGAACTCGGCGTCTTTTCATGTTTAGAGAGTTTGAAAAAATAGCAGAAAAGTAAACTCCAACGGTCCCTTTTCGTAAATAGTTCCCCAGATCCGAAAAGGTAGAAAACTATGTCTGAGAAAGCCTCCTAGTCGCAATAGGCTAGGGTATTCCTTTTTCGTAAATAGTCTATCCCAGCCCGAAAAAGGGGTAAACGTATACTGGGTAGATGTCGTTTGGTAACCACTTTAACGAGATCAAAACGACAAGCGACTCGGCAATCTTTTCATGTTTAGGGAGTCAGAAAAGAGCTGAAAGTTGACTCCTCCTGGAGGAACGAGTGGTATAAAGGGTAGCAAATAGTTCCGGTAACGGTGGAACTATTCTGAACAAATAGAGGTCAAGAGACTGGCTAGCAAGACCACTCATCACAGCGGTTCCTCAGGAACGGGTAAAACAACCAAGTGAAGGCATATGATTGGCCAAGCAGATAATGACGATGGAGTGAGAAAACCAAGGCTCATCTGGCAAAAACAGGCTGATAAAATGGCAATCACAAGGGGTAAAATGGGAAAGGTTTCATTTTTACACAAGCTTGAAATCAGGAAACTCTGCTTGAAGTTGGTTTCATTTTTACACAAGCTTGAAACAAAGATAAACGATGCTTGAAACCGGTTTCATTTTTACACAAGCTTGAAACGGAAACAAACTATGCTTGAAATAGCAAGCATGCCCCCAGCATGTTGACTCAATTCGAGGTACATGCACCCCAAGCTTCAGTCCATATGAAAGGCAGATGGAGTGAAGGTTCAAGTCACGAGATCAAGAGAAAGACTCGACTGGGATTTTACGAGAACTTATCAAAGACTCGAATTGAACGGGACTGTGTTTCATTGTTTTAACGAGGTTGACACATTAAAAGAACTATCCTCAGATGACCTTGTTTCATTTTTTAAGGAGCTTGACACAAGACAAGGAACTATGCTCCGACCAGCTTGTTTCATTTTTTAAGGAGCTTGATGCAGGAAAGGAACTTTGCTCCAACAACCTTGTTTCATTTTTTAAGGAGCTTGACACAAGACAAGGAACTGTGCTTCGACCAACTAACCTCATCATAATGAACAAGAAGTCATCACTTCCAATATTTCCACTCCCGATGGAAGGAAAACATCCTGAAAGTCAGGACCCAATGCCCCCAGCACCTGATGCACAACAGCACTATCACTGAGTACAGGCACGGGGTAGGTAGCCACATATTTGACCTGTGGTGGGGCAGATACAATGGGTGGATAAAAACCAGGAAGGGATGATGGCGGGCCAGCAGCCACATCAGGACCAAAGAATGAAAGCTGATCAATGGTCACGATCTGTCCTTCATGTGGAAAAAAGACCACATGAAAAAGGGAGGAAATGAGCACTCCCATGGCATAGGTTTAATCGTGCCCCAAAAGCAGATTGAAATCCAAGGGGCCTGGAACAACCATCACATCCATATGGACATTTTTACCTCCCAAAGTAACAAGTAATCTTGGAAGGATCCCTAACGGTTGACTCGTTCTTCTGTTAAATGCCAACAGATTCTGCGTAACAGGCGCAAGCGGCGGCGAGCCAAAATCTTGCCAAGTAGTCGAGGATAGAAGACTAATAGACGCGCCTTCGTCTATAATGGTGCTGGGTACGACCAGACCAAAATCCTGTACTATGATCTTGAAAGGCACATAAGACGGAAGGCGGTATCCTGTAAATCGATTCCAATCAAAGGAAGCGACCAAACTACTGGGAGGGGCTACCATCGAACTGATATGGTCTTCCCTTGGTGTTACGATAGAAGAAGGAGCATCATCCACGACCTCCATCTCGAAGGTGGGAGGGGTATCCTCTGAAACATCCATCACGGGAGGCGGAGGAGAAACTTCTTGAGGTATAGGGACAGGAGAATCTTTCTCCAAGTTTGAAGAATCTGAAGAAACAAGAAGAACCTGAGGGATGTGAGGTCCACTCTCAATGGAAAAGACCTGGTTCACCGTATACGGAGCCAGTTCAACCAATCCCACGACCAATGGTTGGTTGGGAATGGATTCGTGAATTTGAATTTCCGAGGGAGTGGGATCGACCAAGGATGACTCTTTACCAATCCTAGGATCAGCTGGTGGAGGACTCAAATAAAGTTGTTTATAACCAACTGGAAGGCATGGCGCAGAAATAGTTTAGTTGTCCAAAAATCGTTTGGCTTCATCCATATACAGACAAAGGTGAATGGCATGATGCCCTTCACACAATTGACAGGGATTGGTAATCTTACCCTGCTTCTTAGGAACCTTACTAGTAGCAGCTGAGGACATGCCCCCAACCTGACTCCCAGAAGCCAAAGGAAATGGTGGATGACCATTGGACCATACTTTGAGCACCTTGGGAATGCCAGGGAAATCTCGAAGAAGATGGTCTCCCGTGCACAACATGCAAGGGAACTTGACTTTCCGCGGAGGGTTGGAAGGTTTATCAAGAGGAGACTTCTTAGGCGCAATAGCCGTAGAGCTAGCCTCTCCTTTATCTGACTTCTTCTTCTTTTTCTTCTTCTTCTTCTTCTTAGCCACCTGGTTACTAGAATCCAGACTTTCACCAGGCGAAGAAGGGGAGAGGTCCACCTTAGAATCAACATGATGTTGTTCAGGCGGAGGAACTGATTGAATAGTAGTCGGGACATTCGAGACCACAGAGGTTGAAAACAACCAAATAGGCAACCCAACAGTTAACCTAGGAAGGGACAACGTTACCATATAGGGAGCACCAACATTTCCAAAAGGAGGAAAAGGACCAGGATTCCCATCGGAGGGGATTCCTTGGTTGGTGAACTTTGGAAAAGTTGCCATCGAAAACTCAAAACCGCACATGGGCTAAAAACCAAGGCACACAATCAAACGGCCAAAAAGCAAACTCTAAAAGGGCATGTGATCACAGGTGATTTATTTTACCACATTGAAACTTAGAAACTTTACCGTTTCATATTTTAAGAGTCGAGAAACGGATAAAAGGTGACTCTATCTCTTTCAGTTTTGAAGCAAGCATGAAAGGACAAGCGCTTGGTGATCCTTTCAAATTTAAGGAGTCATATAGGATCAAAATGACTTCTCAGGAATACTAGGCAAAGGGTGTACCAAATAACCGTGAACTGCAATATACACCTTGGTTTCAAAATGAAAGAGAAATCAACCAAGGACTTAAAGTACGTGCAGAAAGTCTCCCCAAATGATGTGTCCGGTGTATCACGGGTATAGGGCGGCAGACTCGGCTTCCTATGGGTAAAGGATTGAAGCCTAGTGGAGTCTCCCTTTATATACGCGACGGTAAAGGGAGCACAAGTCCGTACTAGCGTTGTCTAAAGCCAAGAGGTGAACGACAACTACTAGGTTTAAAGACGTCGGAACACGTCTCTAGCCTAGACCTCTAAATGTTGTGTTAATGTTTCAATGTTGCCTTAATGTAAATTGAGGAAATTTTAATGTTTATCTTCAATTACGTTTCAGTTTTCAGGCCCTAGCGAATGTTATCTGACAATCTCCTATATGCAGCTATATGAGAAAGAAATCTTTCAATTCGATGAATGCTATCTAGTTAAGGGAAGAGCTTCAAACAATGATGCAACAAACAACAAAACTGCAAACGAAAAATTTCCAAACTAGATGACTTTCACTATCCAAAAGTAGTTTCAAGCATTCAACAATGCGAATAATGCAATGTAATCTATGCCAAAATCCTCGTTTTTTTCGAAAACTATGCAATTGTAATCTATGCACAATTTCCTTTTCCTTTTCAAATGATAGGAATACACTCAATGCATTTTTCGATGAAATGAGAATCTACTTAATGCATGCTTTTAATAAAAGAGAATGCAATCAAAATGATTTCTAGTTTTCAATCATTAAACAATGTAATCTAAGTTCAATGACGGATCCCAAAAAATACTTTCCAATGCAATGTGATCTAATGCATTTTAACAAAAAGAAAACTTTGAGACGAAAACTAAATGAATGAAAATCTCCTTAATGGAAGGATGAATGCAAAAAGGATGTAATCCAACACTAATAATGCAATTGTTGTTTCAAAACACTTTGTAACAAAATTCCTCAAAAGTTGACAAGACATATGAGGTCAAACACAAAGAGGACTTCCAAAGAATGAGATCAAAACAAGGCATTCATTCCCTTTTACATCAAGCAATCATGGAAAGAATACACTCCAAACAATGAGCAATGTAATCTATGCTCATACAGGGAAAAGACCGGAAGGGAAAGACACATTGGTGAAGGATTTAGGGAAAAAGTCTCAATTTTCATACACCCTGGAATTGGCTTGACTTGTACATTGACAACTAGTGCCAACTGGCGCAACTTTCCCACTGAAAACTAGCGCCAATGCCCAATTGGTGTGGGTTGCTAACTGACAACAAGCGCCAATGCCTGAAAATGAAAAAACAAAGAATTTCTCCCAACCAAGACCAGACTCACCACTTCAAGCAGGATCTAAAACAAACCCAGAAGCAAAGTACTGACCAAAATAAATTTCTGAACAAGGGTAAACCCTAGCACCTACAGGAGATGGCACGACTTTTTGGCTGTAATCCGCACCAGACAGGGAATGGCGCGAGTGATGAACTGGAAAACTGCGCCAACTGGTGCGACTGTCAGGGCTAAACTGGCGCCAATCAAGCCAACTATGAAAAGGTGAAAATTCGGAAAAGCAGAGGTCAGATCTGATCCTCTGGGGCTAAACCAAAAGCCAAACACAAAAAGAGCCAGCCAAAAGAGCCGATCAAGCAAGGAGAATCGAGAAACAACCGAAAATACAAGACAACACTCCAAGTGTTCAGTTCATAAACTAAACCGGAGATTGACTGAAGCAGCGTTGATCTACTTCGCTAATGCAGAGCAAAAGCGTTTCGAAGGCTATCTGGCTAACTTCAGGCTCCGTCTATAGTTTACAAAGCAAACAACAAGCTGATGGTCCCCAGCGGAGTCGCCAATTTGTTGAAGAGGTAAATCCCCTCTGCGGACAGAGGCGATCCCTACTAGCCCCGATCGGGTCTAGAAACAATCGAACACGCTACAGTGTAGGTTCGTAATTGCAAATAGACCAACTAGCGATGAAGGCTTACCTAGAATCAAATGCTGTCGTTTGTAGAAGAGGTGGCGCTCCCGTTTCTTAGCCCTGGCAGATCACGATCCCCATGATCTCCGTGATGGGACACCTGCACATGCGAGAAACAAAAGAAACGCAAGCGTAAAATCCAGTAGATGCAACTATATGTCAGTCAGAAAGGACATAACTCATCATTATAAACAACAACAAGAGTGGAACCATAACCAATAGTCATTCATTAATAATCAATCAAAGGAAAATTACAACCTTAGTTCTGACACTGAATTCTCCTTCGGAGGGTTGCTAGCAGAACACATTTCGAAATGCCTATCAAGGATGGGACAAACCTCTCTCTTCGGCTCTTGACAATAGTCTCCTTGCTTGAATATGGCCTTAAGGGAATCAAGAAGGCTCTTGCAGCATAAGGATGTGAAGGCTCTTGGGAACTTGGTAATTCAAAGACTAGCTTGCAATGGAAATGGGCAAGCTTTTATAGATGGAGGAAGGGGATTTGGGATCCCTATAATCATGGGATTGGCCCTATCCTCAAGGAAGCTTCCATGAGAGGTGGAAAACCACTTCCTCTCTATGGAAACCCATAGCCAAACCTCCCAACTCAAGATAGATATCAGTTCCTGGATCAGTTAGTATGAAACTTCTACCATTTATTTTTTTTAAACACTCCTTAAATTGGCTGGCGCGAGTGTGACTCTGGGACAGAGCGCCAATTGGCGTGACCTCTTTGAAGGATTTTCCCCATTGGCGCGAGTACTGAACTGCCTGCTCGCGCCAATGCAAAAAGGGCCATTTTTAGGGTTTTCCACAAGGAGATGTCTTCAAGGCAATGATAGCTCATGTTCAAAGGGATGTTATGAAAGTATTTTCAAGCCATGTTATTGCTCACAAGTAACGAAACGAGCCCTCCAATGTGCGGGACGGGAATTGGCAGACTCGTGACAAATTGGCAACTCGCTTAGGGACCATTCATTGTTGCTTGTACTTTGTAAACTACACGGAGCCCGGGTTAGCCGTATAGCCTTCGAAATGCTTTGCTCTGCATAGCGAAGTAGATCAACACCGCTTCAGTATCTCTCCGCTAGTTTATGAAATGAATACTTGGAGTGTTGTCTTGTCTTTTCTGGGTTGTTTCTATCTCCTTACTTGATCGGCCTTTGGTCGGTTTCTTTGTGTTTGGATTTTGTTTCAGTTCCCGCAGGATCAGATTTGACCTTTGCTTTTCCGAATTTTCACCTTTTCATACTTGGCTTGATTGAAAGTAGTTAAGTTTCGCAGCTTGCGCCCAGCTTGGCGAGCTTTACAGCTCATCACTCGCGCCATTCCTCGTCCGGGGCATGCGCATTACATCTAAAGTCACGCCATCTCCCGTAGGTGCTAGGCTTCACCCTGTTCGGTAAAGTAAGTGTCGGGTCAATACTTTTCTTTTGGTCAGTACTTTGCTTCTGGGTTTGTTTTAGATCTTGCTTGAAGTGGTGAGTCTGGTCTTGGTTGGGAGAAATTCTTTGTTTTTTCATTTTCAGGCGTTGGCGCTTGTTGTCAGTTAGCAACCTGCGCCAATTGGGAATTGGCGCTAGTTGTCAGTGAGCAAGTCGCGCCAGTTGGCGCTAGTTGTCAATGACAAATTTGGGCCAATTTCAGGGTGTGTGAAAATTGAGACTTTTTCCCTGAATCCTTCACCAGTGTGTCTTTCCCTTCCAGTATTTTCTCTATATGAGCATAGATTACATTGCTCATTGTTTGAAATGTATTCTCTCCATGATTGCTTGATGTAAAAGGGAATGAATGCCTTGTTTTGATCTCTTGATTTGGAAGTCCTCTTTGTGTTTGACCTCATATGTCTTGTCGCCTTTTGAGGGATTCCGTTACAAAGTGTTTGAAACAACGATTTCATTCTTAGTGTTTGTTTACATCTCTTTTGCATTCATCATTCATTAAGAAGATTTGCGTTATTTTAGTTTTTGTCTCAAAGTTTTCTTTTCGTTAAAATGCATTAGATCACATTGAATTGAAAAGTATTTTTGAGATTTATCATTGAACTTAGATCACATTGTTTAATGATTGAAGGCTAAAGATCGCATTGAGTGCATTCTCTTTTATTAAAAGCATGCATTAAGTAGATTCTCATTTCATCGAAAAATGCATTGAGTGCATTCTTATCATTTTTAAATAAAAAGGAAATTGTGCATAGATTACAATTGCATAGTTTTCGGAAAAGAAAAAAGATGATTTTGCATAGATTACTTTGCATTATTCGCATTGTTGAAGGTTTGAAATTACTTTTGGATAGTGAAAGTAATCTAGTTTGGAAAAATTTTGTTTACAGTGTTGTTGTTTGTTGCATCATTGTTTGAAAATCTTCCCTTAACTAGATAGCATTCATTGAATTGAAAGATTTCTTTTCTCATATAGTTGCATATAGGAGATTGTCGTATAACACTCAAGTAGGGCCTCGAAAACTAAACGTAATTAAGATAAATATTAAAATTTCTCAATTTACATTATTAAGGAAACATTGAAACATTAACGCAACATTTAGAGGTCTAAGATCGAGACGTGTTCCAAAAGATCATTAAACCTAGTAGGCCGTCGTTTCGCTCTTTTGGCTTAAAGATCCTCGATTTACAGAACACAAATGGCATTAAACACATAACCATAAAGATAGAGATGCAGCGGAAATAACACTTCATTTCATTAATATCAAAGAACTGAAATTTGGTTACAGACAGAATGGAGATAAAACTAGCTAGGGCACTGGTAGCTATCTCTGAGAAGAGATGTGGCGTACACAGCTCTCGAATCGCTTTACAATGAGGCTCTAGGGCCTATTTATTATTGAGAAACAATGGAGAACCCTAAACATCCCAAAAACCTAACCCTAGGAGATGAAGCGCCAAAACTATGGGCCCCATTTGGGTAAATTGGTGTTTCAACTTCCCAGGGACGTAACTTTGGCATACTATCTCCATTTGATGCACATGATACATCATTAGAAAGCTCTATTCGAGGACCACAACCGTCGGGAAAATTTTATTAGGAAAATCTTTACCGGCGTTTGTTACCCAAAAACGTCATTTAGGGCTCCCAAAACGGCTCCTAAGTTTAGGACCCAAAATGCTAAAATAGTGTTGCGCGAAATCCGAAAAACTGAAGAGATACGACCTTAAGTGGAATAGGTGGTGTCACCAATATCCACCCGGATCATTTAGGGATGTAAGAAAAGACTAGTACGGACTTTTTCCCCCCGTACCATCGCATATAAAGGGAGACTCACTAGGTTTCAACCTTTATCCACAGGAATCGCCGAGTCTGCCGCCTATACCCGTGCATGACGACATGATTCGGGAGACCTCCCGCACGTACGTTAAGTCCTTGGTTGATTTTCATTTTGAAACCAAGGTGTATATTGCAGTTCACGGTTATTTGGTACACCCTTTGCCTAGTATTCCTGAGCAGTCATTTTGATCCTATCTGACTCCTTAAATTTGAAAGGATCACCAAGCGCTTGTCCTTTCACGCTTGCTTCAAAACTAAAATAGATAGATTCACCTTTCATCCGTTTCTCAACTCTTAAAACATGAAACGGTGAAGTTTCTAAGTTTCAATGTGGTAAAATAATCACCCGCGATCACATGCCCTTTTAGAGTTTGCTTGTTGGCCGTTTGATTGTGTGCCTTGGTTTTTAGCCCATGTGTGGTTTTGAGTTTTCGATGGAAACTTTTCCAGAGTTCACCAACCAAGGAATCCCCCCCGATGGGAATCCTGGTCATGTTCCTCCTTTTGGGAATGTTGGTGCTCCTTATATGGCAACGTTGTCCCTTCCTGGGTTAACTGTTGGCTTGCCTGTTTGGTTGTTCTCAACCTCTGTGGTCCTGAATGTCCCGACTACTGTTAAATCAGTTCCTCCGCCTGAACAACATCATGTTGATTCTAAGGTGGACCTCTCCCCTTCTTCGCCTATTTCTGCGTCCTCCTCTTCTACTTCGCCTGGTGAAAGTCTGGATTCTAGTAACCAGGTGGCTAAGATGAAGAAGAAGAATACAAAGAAGAAGAAGTTAGATAAAGGAGAGGCTAGCTCTGTGGCTATTGCGCCTAAGAAGTCTCCTCTTGATAAACCTTCCAACCCTCCGCGGAAAGTCAAGTTCCCTTGCATATTGTGCACGGGAGACCATCTTCTTCGAGATTGCCCTGGCATTCCCAAGGTGCTCGAAGCATGGTCCAATGGTCGTCCACCATTGCCTTTGGCTTCTGGGAGTCAGGTTGGGGGCACGTCCTCGGCTGCTACTAGTAAGGTTCCTAAGAAGCAGGGTAAGATTACCAATCCCTGTAAGTTGTGTGAAGGGCATCATGCCATTCACCTTTGTCTGTATATGGATGAAGACAAATGAGTTTTGGACAACTCAACTGTTTCTCCACCATGCCTTCTAGCTGGTTATAAACAGCTTTCTTTGAGTCCTCCGCCAGCTGATCCTACGATTGGTCAAGAGTCATCCTTCGTCGATCCCGCTCCCTCGGAAATTCAAATTCAGGAATCCGTCCCCGACCAACCTTTGGTCATGGGATCAGTTGAACTGGCCCCGTCTATGGTACACCAGGTATTTTCCATTGAGAGTGGACCTCACATCCCTCAGGTTCTTCTAGTTTCTTTAGATTCTTCGAACTTGGAGAAAAAATCTTCTGTCCCTATATCTCAAGAAGCTGCCCCTCCGCCTCCTATGATGGAGGTTCTAGAGGATACTCCTCCCGTCTTCGAGATGGAGG
Source organism: Pinus albicaulis (assembly GCA_034641835.2). Classification (NCBI taxonomy): domain Eukaryota; kingdom Viridiplantae; phylum Streptophyta; class Pinopsida; order Pinales; family Pinaceae; genus Pinus; species Pinus albicaulis. The sequence continues at coordinate 411,760 of JAXQQM020058467.1, forward strand.
TCGTGGAGGATGCTCCTTCTTCTTCCGTAACACCAGGGGAATACCATCTCAGTTCGATGGTAGCCCCTTTGAGTAGTTTGGTTGCTTCCTTCGATTGGAGTCGATTTGCAGGATACCACCTTCCATCTTATGTGCCTTTGGAGATCACAGTACAGGCTTTTGGTCTGGTCGTACCCAGCACCATTATAGACGAAGGCGCATCTGTTAGTGTTCTATCCTCAACTACTTGGAAAGCTTTTGGCTCGCCGCCACTTGCGCCTGTTACGCATAATCTGTTGGCATTTAACAGAAGAACGAGTCAACCGTTAGGGATCCTTCCAAGGTTACCTGTTACTTTGGGAGGTAAAACCATCCACATGGACGTGATGGTTGTTCCAGGCCCCTTGGATTTCAATCTGCTACTGGGGCGCGATTATACCTATGCCATGGGAGCGCTTGTCTCCTCCCTTTTTCGTGTGATGTGCTTTCCACATGAAGGACGGATCGTGACCATTGATCATCTTTCGTTCTTTGGTCCTAAAATGGCAGCTGGCCCACCATCATCCCTTCTTGGTTTTTATCCACCCGTTGTATCTGCCCCACCGTAGGTCAACTATGTGGCTACCTATCTTGTGCCTGTACTCAGTGACGATGCCATTGTGCATAGTGTGCTGGGGGCATTGGGTCCTGATTTCCAAGATGTTGTTCTCCCATTTGGTGCGGAACTCTTGGAAACCATGACTTCTTGTTCATCATGATGAGGTCTTGTCGGAGCAGAGTTTCTTTCTTGTGTCAAGCTCCTTAAAAAATGAAACAATCTGATCGGAGCATGGTTCCTTTCTTGTGTCAAGCTCCTTAAAAAATGAAACGAGGTATTGTCGGAGCAGAGTTCCTTT